>QEPC01003143.1:2867260-2953540 GCA_003113815.1 Sphenodon punctatus | reverse complement strand
CTGTCTCCCACCCCCCCTTTTTGTCTTTTAGATTGTAAGCCACAGGCAGGGACCACGTCTAATTCTATGTTCTGTACAGCACCAGGCCACACGACTGGCACTATATAAATGTTTATAATAATAATAATAATAATAATAAAACACAACATATTATATGTGCCTGCCTGCCTGCCTGCCTGCCTGTGTGCGTGCGTTCCTGTACCTGATGCTACCACCTATCGCTTGATTGAATGAAGTGTGCCCAACCCTGGCAACCAATATCTGCTGCTGCTAGTGCCAATGGCCCCTAGGCCTATATGCTGTATGTGCCAAGGGTTCTGTACCCTGACAAACAATGTCTGCTGCTGCTAGTGGCCCGGCCACAGGCCTATATGCTGTATGTGCCAAGGGTTCTACCCTGGCAAACAATGTCTGCTGCTGCTAGTGCCAAATGGCCCCTAGGCCTGGCCTATATGTTGTCTGTGCCAAGGGTTCTGTACCCCGGGCTGCAGCCAAGTTCAAAACCTGCCTCAGCCCGCCTTCCTGCCTCTCATGCCAAGGTGCCTGTCTGCCCACCCAGGTTGCTGCCCAGAGAGAGAGAGAGATAAGAGAGAGAGAGAGAGAGAGGTTCCCAGCTAGAACGAGAGGGAGGGGGTTGGAGGGAGGGGGGTAGGTATATCCAGCTACCCTGTCTGCCACCTGCCAGAACCAGGAAGAACTCCCATCTGTGCTCATGCTCCCAATGTCCATTACCCACATCCACCATGCAGCAAACCTACCATAATGAGATGGAATATAACACAACGTATTCTATGTGCCTGCCTACCTGCCTGCCTGCCTGCCTGTGTGTGTTCCTGTACCTGCTGCTACCACCTATCACATGATTGAATGAAGTGTGTCCCATAGACTTTAGGCTGTCATTCCACTATCCCTGAATCAGTCATGCCCGCCCATCCCAGGAACCATCAACTATATTCTGGGACCATCATTCCAGTCACTGGGGTGGGGTGGGGTGTTGCATGAAGCCCGGTGCCCGCACGCCAGCCTGACACACACACACACACACACACACACACAGCCTACTTCTCCACGCCCACTCATGGATGCCCACTGAAGATGCTGTAAATAAAAGCCCCTCCGATCCCCAGCTCCCTCCGCCTGCTGCCCACTGCCAAGGAGCCTGTCTCTCTGTCACACCCACTCACACAAACACAAGCCCTGAACCTCCTGGGGGGCTGTCTGCAAGTTGAGACCCTGCTGCTGGCACAGCACATCTTTGGGTTAATAACTACACTACATAGGGTGGCAGGGGCTGCTTGTAGGGATCGACAAGCTGTATGAGATTCTGCCACCTGCCAGCCAGAACTTCAACACATAGGGATAAAAGATTGGACAGGTCAAACGAAGTTCATAACAAGTAATACAACAACTTGTATTAAAACTATTTAAATAACAACAACAAAACAACCACAACAACATTCTGAAACCAAAAGCAAACATTCAAAGGAAACTTATAAATTAAACTATGAGTCTCTGGACCTGTCCCCCAGGACTTGGGGGAAAGGCAGCAGCCATTGGGGCGCATCACAGGGCTGAGGGTCGGCCAGCCAGGACTCTTCCAGCTCATAGCAGTGGGAGACGGCAAATGCCACGGCCCTTTGCACGTCCCGATGCCACCTGGAGAGCACCTGGTGGTACATTTCCAGGCGTTCCATCTCAGCGGAGACGTACTGGCCATACACCTCCACCTTCTTCCTCTCCACCCGGACCGCCTGGAACTGCTCCACCAGGCGGATCTCCATGGTGACTGCTGTCACTTGCAGGCTGGTCACGAAGTCCCGGGTGGGCCTCTCCAATTTGGCCTGAAATCCCTTGGCCTCAGCATTCTCCCAGGGGTTCTCCACATCAGGGCTTGGGGGGGGGGTGAGGGCTTAGATGGTGTCTTTTTTGGTTTGCCTTCCCCCCCTCTTATGGTGCTGGGGCTGAGGCTCCATGGCCACACCAGAGTCCTCCACCTTCCGACTCACTCTCCTGCCATGCCGCTTTTCGATGTGGCCGAAGACCCTGATGTGGTCCCCTCCTTCTGAAGCCTGAATCTTTTCTTGCAGAACTAAAAAGAGCATAAAAAGATAGGAACATAATAAGTGCCGTACTGTGTCAGACCAATGGTCTGTCAAGCCCTGCCTGCATTCTGTCTTCACAAGTGGGTGGACTGGGTGGCCAATCTCTCTCTGCAGGGGACTTCTGTTCCTAATAGGTCATAGGGCAATTAATTCCCTAGCGTTCCAGTTCCCGTGCCTTACCTTGCATGTAGTGACTCCGTCGCTCTTGTCATAAAACCTCCAGACATCTGACCTTGACCGCCAGATTTCTGGGCGTGTCACTGATGACCTCAGCCTAGGGGTCCTCCTTGTCCTGGCAGTGGCATCAGCACTGAGGACAGCATCCGATTCCTCTCTGAAACGGGAACACATTAAGAACACCAAAGTAATATCATGCATTTATGATGAAGCCTCTAGTCCTCCCTCGTTGGGGGTGCTATGGATTGCAACTAGGAAGACCCTGGCTCGCACGTGAAAATCCTGCCCTCCCTGGGGTGCTTGGGATAGCAATGGAGAGACCCTGGATGGCACGTGCAAACCCTACCCTCCCTGGGGTTCTAGAGGTTGCAACTAGGAAGGCCCTGACTGGCACGTGCAAATCCTGCCCTCCCTGGGGTGCTTGGGATAGCAATGGAGAGACCATGCATGGCACGTGCAAACCCTGCCCTCCCTGGAGTGCTAGGGGATGCTAGGGGTTGCAACTAGGAAGACCCTGGCTGGCATGTGCAAATCCTGCCCTCCCTAGGGTGCTAGGGGTTGCTAGGGGTTGCAACTAGGAAGGCCCTGGCTGGCACTTGCAAATCCTGCCCTCCCTGGGGTGCTTGGGATGACAATGGAGAGACCCTGGCTGGCACGTGCAAATCCTGCCCTCCCTGGGGTGCTAGGGATGGCAACGGAATATGTGACCCTGGCTGGAAAGACCCTGCCCTTATTTGAGGGTGCGTAGGGAATGGTCTGGCAACAGGAGAGTGGAGACCCTTGCTAGCCTGGCACATGTTTGGGTGGGGGTACTGCTCATGCCAGAGCCCCCCACACTACAGTACCCTCTCTCTCTGTGGCAGACATCCGCTGCCACCCGCTGATGCCAACTGTGCCTGACTGATGCCCACCACCCATGCACCCACCCACACGCCAGTGAGCTCGCTCTAATGGATAGAGCCTTTCTTGTCCTCAAAGTAAAAAAAAAAGTTTATAAACCTGGCAGCACCTCCTGAGCCCACCTCTTACTCCTCATCCGAGGAGCCGGGCACCACCACCGGAGATCTAAGACCAGTGACCTCCTCCTCCTCCTCCTCCATCTCCTCCTCGCCTCCTTGAGCGGCAAGTTGGCGCCCAGCTGGTGAATCAGCACTGCAGCCTTCTTCATTTAAAAAAAAAAATCAATCACGCAGCCAAAGCACACAGTCACCCACANACCCTGGCCAATCCAAATGTTCCCATGCAATCCTGCTGCTGATGTCTGCTGCTGTATGGGAGCTATTCCCTGGCAAATCCAACCATCCTGGCTCCATGGGTGCTGTTTACAGGCAAATCCTGCTGTTGCTCTCTCTGCTGTTCCACGGGTTCTGTACCCGGGCAACCCAATGTCTGCTGCTGCTAATGCCAATGCTGCCTCTGCTGTCCATGCCACGGGTCCTGTGCCCGGTCAATCCAATGTCTGCTGCTTCTGCCAATGCTACCTCTCTTGTCTGTGCCACTGGTTCTGCTACAAGGCAATCCAATGTCTGCTGCTGCTTCCAATGCTGCCTTTCCTCTCTGTGCCATGGGTTCTGTGCCCTGGCAATGCAATATCTGCTGCTGCTTCCAGTGCTGCCTCTGCTCTCTGTGCCACGGGTTCTGTGCCCAGTCAATCCAATGTCTGCACCAGCTGCCAATGCTGCCTCTGGGAAATCCAATGTCTGCTGCCACTGCTGCCTCTGCTGTCTGTGCCATGGGTTCTGTGCCCTGGCAATCCAACGTCTGATGCTGCTGCCAATGTCGCCTATGCTGTCTGTGCCACAGGTTCTGTGCCCGAACAATCCAATGTCTGCTCCTGCTCCCAATGCCGCCTCTGCTGTCTGATCCATAGGTTCTGAGCCCAGGCAAACCAGTGTGTGTTTCTGCTGCCTCTACTGTGCCATGGGTACCATGCTCCAGAAATCCAATGTCTGCTACTCCAGCTCCAGGACCCACCATCAGGATTCTGGGGCCAAGTTCCTGGCAGGGAGGGCTGTCCAATATCTAGAAGAACCTTCCACTCTATCCCCAGAACCCACCATCAGGGTTCTGGGGCCCGTCATTCCACTCACAGAGAGCCATCTTTCAGCTGCATCAAGAAGCAGCCACTCCAGCCCCAGAACCCGTCATCAGGGTTTTGGGACCAAGTTACTGGCAAGGACGGCTGACCAATATCTAGAAACTGCCATTCTAGTCCCAGGACCCACCATCAGGGTTCTGGGTCCCGTCATTCCACTCACAGAGAGCTATCTTTCAACTGCATCAAGAAGCAGCCACTCCAGCTCCGGGTCCCACCGTCAGGGTTCTGGGGCCAAGTTACTGGCAGGGAGGACTGTCCAATACCTAGAAGAAGCTGCCACTCTAGCCCCAGGACCCACCATCAGGGTTCTGGGGCCCATCATTCCACTCACAGAGAGCCATCTTTCAACTGCATCAAGAAGCTGCCACTCTAGCCCCAGCTGATCTCTATCCTCTGTACGACAAATATTTTCCATGTTTGTAAACTCTCTACTTTTCAGGTTCTTCAGATTTTTCACCCATTCCTGACCGTCTCTCTTTCTAACTCCTCAAATAATGTTCTCGGAACCCTCTGCAGCTTGCTTACATATTTTGGGGGAGCCTTTTGCTAGTTTCTAAATGGTGTGCCCCCAAACTGGAAGTAGAGCTGCAAAGAGGCTAAAATTTCCCCCTTATTAAAATATTGGTACAGATCAGCACCACAGAAAAACCTGATTTAACAAAGCTATCACCTTCCAAATATAACGCGTGTATTTTCTCCCAAAGTAGTTTGTAGGGTTTGGTTGTGTTTTTCTTTAAAGAAAGAATAATTTCAACACAAACTTAACTGAAAAGTAACCTCAAAAAATCAGTTCAACTCCCACTGAATACATGAAACATAGGTAGAGGTCAGCAACCTAGGAAGGGTTGTAGGTTTTTTTTAAAACAGGTACTGCTCCAGATGTGTGATCATATTACAAAACTATTCTCTATTCCTGCATTTTAGAAATTGGGGAAGGGGGGGGGATGCTAAACGCTTTGTATTTATAAGCACCGCATGTGCATGGAGCGGGAAGACTTTACCAAACCCCTCCCCCCCCTTCAGAGGCAAAGGGAGGAAGAAATGGCCAACTTGTCCTAACCATCCCAGCACTTCGAACAGCAAGAAGGGAACGCAGGAGAAACGGGATCTCTTGTCTCAGTTTGTTGTGGGGGGGAAGGTATATCATCCTCCCTGGCTCGATGCTGAGGCTTGGGCATGCCTGTCCTGATGGCATTGAGCTTCACTCTAGGCTAAGAAGCACTCTCCCCTTTGAGAGTGGCAGTTCCACCCAAGCCTTTCGAACAATATGAGACAAGTCCATGCAGGGATGGAACGCAGGGTGACATGATGAGAATGATGAGAGCCAGCACGAACAATCTTTTTGTATTAGGTAGCAACCTGCTTCTCATGGGGAGAGCGAGAGAGGGAAATAAGAGAGATAAAAAGTCTCCCCACTGCTAGAAGGAGAGACAGACACGATCCCACCCACCCCGCTAGAACAAAAGAGATGGGGGGGTGAAGGGGGAGAGGTAGGTGTATCCAGCTCAAGCTGCCACCTGCCAGAACCAGGAAGAACTCCCATCTGTGCTCATGCACCCAATCGATGCCCATTGGCCATTGCCCACATCCAGCAGCAAATCTACCAGAATCAGATGGAATATATCACTACAACACGAATAAAGGTATGAACGTATCCTGTTTAAACTCCTGGTTTTCACGTTCAAATCGCTCCACGACCAAGCTCCCCCTTACCTCTCGGACCTAATTTTCCTACGCACTCCTGCACGCGCTCTCTGCTCTTCCTCTGTCCCCTCCCTCACTCTCCCTCATTTCTCCTGCTTGCCTAACCGCCTTCGACCCTTCTCCCTCGCTGCCCCTCATGCCTGGAACTCCCACTCTGCCCACATCCGCTTTGCCCCCTCCCTCCGCTCCTTCAAATCCCTCCTCAAAACCCACCTTTTCCTTGCTGCCTTTCCCAATGCCTGCTAGTCTTTCCCCTTACTCTTACTGTTGACCCTCCTCTGCTGACTGCTGCCACCAACCTCTCTGTAAACCAAGCCAAGCATACGCACCTGAGACTTAGCATCTGCTTGAATGTTTGTTTGTCTTCTCCCCTGTCTCTCCCACTGTACCCTCTCCCTGTCTCCCACCCCCCCTTTTTGTCTTTTAGATTGTAAGCCACAGGCAGGGACCACGTCTAATTCTATGTTCTGTACAGCACCAGGCCACACGACTGGCACTATATAAATGTTTATAATAATAATAATAATAATAATAAAACACAACATATTATATGTGCCTGCCTGCCTGCCTGCCTGCCTGTGTGCGTGCGTTCCTGTACCTGATGCTACCACCTATCGCTTGATTGAATGAAGTGTGCCCAACCCTGGCAACCAATATCTGCTGCTGCTAGTGCCAATGGCCCCTAGGCCTATATGCTGTATGTGCCAAGGGTTCTGTACCCTGACAAACAATGTCTGCTGCTGCTAGTGGCCCGGCCACAGGCCTATATGCTGTATGTGCCAAGGGTTCTACCCTGGCAAACAATGTCTGCTGCTGCTAGTGCCAAATGGCCCCTAGGCCTGGCCTATATGTTGTCTGTGCCAAGGGTTCTGTACCCCGGGCTGCAGCCAAGTTCAAAACCTGCCTCAGCCCGCCTTCCTGCCTCTCATGCCAAGGTGCCTGTCTGCCCACCCAGGTTGCTGCCCAGAGAGAGAGAGAGATAAGAGAGAGAGAGAGAGAGAGGTTCCCAGCTAGAACGAGAGGGAGGGGGTTGGAGGGAGGGGGGTAGGTATATCCAGCTACCCTGTCTGCCACCTGCCAGAACCAGGAAGAACTCCCATCTGTGCTCATGCTCCCAATGTCCATTACCCACATCCACCATGCAGCAAACCTACCATAATGAGATGGAATATAACACAACGTATTCTATGTGCCTGCCTACCTGCCTGCCTGCCTGCCTGTGTGTGTTCCTGTACCTGCTGCTACCACCTATCACATGATTGAATGAAGTGTGTCCCATAGACTTTAGGCTGTCATTCCACTATCCCTGAATCAGTCATGCCCGCCCATCCCAGGAACCATCAACTATATTCTGGGACCATCATTCCAGTCACTGGGGTGGGGTGGGGTGTTGCATGAAGCCCGGTGCCCGCACGCCAGCCTGACACACACACACACACACACACACACACAGCCTACTTCTCCACGCCCACTCATGGATGCCCACTGAAGATGCTGTAAATAAAAGCCCCTCCGATCCCCAGCTCCCTCCGCCTGCTGCCCACTGCCAAGGAGCCTGTCTCTCTGTCACACCCACTCACACAAACACAAGCCCTGAACCTCCTGGGGGGCTGTCTGCAAGTTGAGACCCTGCTGCTGGCACAGCACATCTTTGGGTTAATAACTACACTACATAGGGTGGCAGGGGCTGCTTGTAGGGATCGACAAGCTGTATGAGATTCTGCCACCTGCCAGCCAGAACTTCAACACATAGGGATAAAAGATTGGACAGGTCAAACGAAGTTCATAACAAGTAATACAACAACTTGTATTAAAACTATTTAAATAACAACAACAAAACAACCACAACAACATTCTGAAACCAAAAGCAAACATTCAAAGGAAACTTATAAATTAAACTATGAGTCTCTGGACCTGTCCCCCAGGACTTGGGGGAAAGGCAGCAGCCATTGGGGCGCATCACAGGGCTGAGGGTCGGCCAGCCAGGACTCTTCCAGCTCATAGCAGTGGGAGACGGCAAATGCCACGGCCCTTTGCACGTCCCGATGCCACCTGGAGAGCACCTGGTGGTACATTTCCAGGCGTTCCATCTCAGCGGAGACGTACTGGCCATACACCTCCACCTTCTTCCTCTCCACCCGGACCGCCTGGAACTGCTCCACCAGGCGGATCTCCATGGTGACTGCTGTCACTTGCAGGCTGGTCACGAAGTCCCGGGTGGGCCTCTCCAATTTGGCCTGAAATCCCTTGGCCTCAGCATTCTCCCAGGGGTTCTCCACATCAGGGCTTGGGGGGGGGGTGAGGGCTTAGATGGTGTCTTTTTTGGTTTGCCTTCCCCCCCTCTTATGGTGCTGGGGCTGAGGCTCCATGGCCACACCAGAGTCCTCCACCTTCCGACTCACTCTCCTGCCATGCCGCTTTTCGATGTGGCCGAAGACCCTGATGTGGTCCCCTCCTTCTGAAGCCTGAATCTTTTCTTGCAGAACTAAAAAGAGCATAAAAAGATAGGAACATAATAAGTGCCGTACTGTGTCAGACCAATGGTCTGTCAAGCCCTGCCTGCATTCTGTCTTCACAAGTGGGTGGACTGGGTGGCCAATCTCTCTCTGCAGGGGACTTCTGTTCCTAATAGGTCATAGGGCAATTAATTCCCTAGCGTTCCAGTTCCCGTGCCTTACCTTGCATGTAGTGACTCCGTCGCTCTTGTCATAAAACCTCCAGACATCTGACCTTGACCGCCAGATTTCTGGGCGTGTCACTGATGACCTCAGCCTAGGGGTCCTCCTTGTCCTGGCAGTGGCATCAGCACTGAGGACAGCATCCGATTCCTCTCTGAAACGGGAACACATTAAGAACACCAAAGTAATATCATGCATTTATGATGAAGCCTCTAGTCCTCCCTCGTTGGGGGTGCTATGGATTGCAACTAGGAAGACCCTGGCTCGCACGTGAAAATCCTGCCCTCCCTGGGGTGCTTGGGATAGCAATGGAGAGACCCTGGATGGCACGTGCAAACCCTACCCTCCCTGGGGTTCTAGAGGTTGCAACTAGGAAGGCCCTGACTGGCACGTGCAAATCCTGCCCTCCCTGGGGTGCTTGGGATAGCAATGGAGAGACCATGCATGGCACGTGCAAACCCTGCCCTCCCTGGAGTGCTAGGGGATGCTAGGGGTTGCAACTAGGAAGACCCTGGCTGGCATGTGCAAATCCTGCCCTCCCTAGGGTGCTAGGGGTTGCTAGGGGTTGCAACTAGGAAGGCCCTGGCTGGCACTTGCAAATCCTGCCCTCCCTGGGGTGCTTGGGATGACAATGGAGAGACCCTGGCTGGCACGTGCAAATCCTGCCCTCCCTGGGGTGCTAGGGATGGCAACGGAATATGTGACCCTGGCTGGAAAGACCCTGCCCTTATTTGAGGGTGCGTAGGGAATGGTCTGGCAACAGGAGAGTGGAGACCCTTGCTAGCCTGGCACATGTTTGGGTGGGGGTACTGCTCATGCCAGAGCCCCCCACACTACAGTACCCTCTCTCTCTGTGGCAGACATCCGCTGCCACCCGCTGATGCCAACTGTGCCTGACTGATGCCCACCACCCATGCACCCACCCACACGCCAGTGAGCTCGCTCTAATGGATAGAGCCTTTCTTGTCCTCAAAGTAAAAAAAAAAGTTTATAAACCTGGCAGCACCTCCTGAGCCCACCTCTTACTCCTCATCCGAGGAGCCGGGCACCACCACCGGAGATCTAAGACCAGTGACCTCCTCCTCCTCCTCCTCCATCTCCTCCTCGCCTCCTTGAGCGGCAAGTTGGCGCCCAGCTGGTGAATCAGCACTGCAGCCTTCTTCATTTAAAAAAAAAAATCAATCACGCAGCCAAAGCACACAGTCACCCACAACACACACCAACACTCACCAACCTGCCAAACAACACAGCCAAACCTAACCCAAACAGCCAAAACACACAAAACCAACAGCCACCCAGCCAAACAAACGCTCTCGACACACAGCTCTGCACGCACTCGAATTTCCAGTTTCCGTCACGATCACGGCTTCACGTGCCCTCACGATACTTTTTCCAAACGCCCAAACTGAACCGAACACAACCAAACCGAACGGCCGAACCAAACCCGGCAAACGATCCGAACGCACGAACCGAACACACGAACCAAATGTAACCAAACTGAACGGACGAACCACGATCTGTTCGCCCATCCCTAGTATTGGATTCTAGGAGCAGCCTGTTGATCTGTATTGGTCTTTGTTAATTACTTGCTGCCTTGAACTCTGTTTTGTGAACTTTACCTCTGCTTTGCACCCCTGTGGTTGATTAAAACAGTTTGTTGCAATCTTAGAAGCAGTTAGTTGTAGTTTTTGTTTGAATTATATACACTGTGTTTTTTTGGGGGGCGATATTTCATGATCTTTCTGACTGGAAATCAGAATAGATTATTGTTCTTTCTGATTTCTGATTTCCGATCTGAATGATTCAAATGCCCAGTTCTATCAGAGACATAAATTGGGGGGAGGAATTTCAATTCAGCCCTAAAAATGCCCCCAGAGCCCAGTTTTCAGGGACATTGGCATTGTGTTTGGGAGTAATACAAAATCAGAGCTAGGGAGTCAGTCCGGGATCAGGTCCAGGAAGCTGGTGCATGGGGTGAAGACTAGATGAACTTAGAGATATCTTCCTGTGGTAAAATCAGTATTTCACAACCAAGTATATACCTCATTTTGCACTTTCAGGCATTGCGCACCCACCCCAATCACAATTGACTCCATTGCCTCTCCCTTGTAAAGCTCCATCAGCTTCCAGAGGTGAAAGACACTGTCTGCAGAAGCCACTTTGTATTTCACTCTCATGCTTTTTGTTTTCTTCCAGGGAAGTAAATTACAGTCAGAGTCTTGGATGGATGATACATCACTTGTGCTGAAAACGAGCACACTTCAACAAAACTAAAGTGGATCTAAGTGAACCTAAAAGAGCCAGAGGAAGAGCTGAAATAAGAATCTGCAAAAACTGCTATTCCCATCAAATTTCCAGTACCCGAATCGAACTGAATATTTCAAGTACTTGTTGGTACCAAAAGTGCCGGGTTTTGATTGGGTTCCCCAAAATACCATCAATCAGTATACTGAAATCCCAATTTTCATCCCAGTATACCCCAATATTCCAATCCTGGCATCCCACAACCGATATCCTGCAGATCCCAATTTTCATCCTAGTTTTCTCTCGGTTTTCAGGAATTTTTAATATATCATTTATCATTTTCAGGTAATTTCAAGTACTCGAAAAATTGGTAACTGACATTTTTGTTTTTCATGTACTCAATCGGAACTTGGGTACCGATTCCCATACCCAAAACAGTGCCTGAAAATTCAGGTATTATCTGCGGATATCAAATCAGGTAACCATTTCAGCTCTAGCCAGAGGAGAAATCCTGGAAACAAAGCTTGCTTGTAAGATCTGAACTCTGCTGACTATCAGGACACATCTAACTTACTCTAGTGGCACTTCCTTGAATGGTTGTATCCCCAGGGAACTACCTTCAGGCTGGTAATAATAAAGGTCGCCTGACACCTGGATTTGCCTACTAAGATCGATTCAGGACTGGGTAAAATGGGCTATAAAGGAAAGTCTCATCAATGCTGAGTGTCAGGGGTCTAGAAACCAGGACAAGTTGCAGGTGTCCAACCACCACCACCACCATGACTCAAGGCAAAACTAGGGAGGTGCTTACTAGCCCAGGTCTGATCTTGCTAAACCTGACAAGGTCAGGTGAGCCAAAGGCCACTGATCTTTGAACCTCCTCCAGGCTATATCACCCCTTCCTGTCATACACCCGATAGGAGCAATTTGGTTTATGGCCTACTGTACAGGGGCATAGCTACTGTGGCACGGAGGGGGCTCAGTTGTGCCCAGGCCCGTTCCTGTGGTGGCCCACAGCTGGCCAGAGCATCATGGCCCTGCAGCGAGGGATTAGTCTTTCTTCTTTGCAGTTTGGAACGGTACCTGGAGATCCACTGTGGTTTTTTCACACCTTTGGCTTTCCATGCACTGCTCTAATCTCCTGGGTCATGGGAGGGGGGAACAGAACAGGAGTATCAGGAGTCACTTGTGGGGGAAGGGGCAGCAAAATCACAAGACTGGAAGTGAGCAGGCCTGCTGAGGACCAGGTCCGCCAGAGCCACAGGAGCGAGAATTGCTTATGAAGCCTGCCATAGCAGTGGCCAGGGATGGAGTGAGCACAGCCTACCACATCAAAAGAAGCTGTACTGGACTGGGTGTAGGGCTACTTTGGAAAGGCCATTCCAATTTTGCAATCAAGTTCCGCAAAATCAGAATAGCTTACTGAAATTCTGGTTGGAATTCCAACTGAAATAATATTTTGGTAAGAATTCCAACTGGACACTTTTGTGCATGTGGAAAATGGTGACCACCATTCTGCTAAATGCTCTAAATGGCTGCTACCACACAACAAGATGGTGGCTGCCATGGGAAGTGGTTTGGAAAAGCCATTCAGATTTCACAGAAGTTTGTTGTAAGGCGGTGGTCATTTTGCGCACAGAGGTGGCCATTTTTGTTTTCATTTGCTCCAACTTCTGATCGGACCAAGTGAAACGCCCTGTTCCAACAGATTCGGAACCAGGTTGACATTGTTTTCAAACCCTAGCAGGGAGGTGGGACCCCACAAGCCCACCTCAGCAGCACTGCTTTATTGGCAACCAACAGAGCACCAAGGGACTCTCTTTAGTCTCCACTGGAAGATCTCAAAGAATGGTAAAGTCCTGTCCCTTGGTGAATCATTTCAATAGTTCTCCCTATGTGTCAGAGCCACGCATGAGCCACCCAAGGGAGAGGTGAAACAACTAGGGATGTGCGAACATGGTTGGGAAGTTTGGAGTTCGGACCGAACTCGAATAGTTCGGTCAACCAAACCGAACTTTCAAACCAAGCTCGAATTCAACCGAACTGTTCGGTGGAATCCGAACCAGTTCAGAAGGCCTAAAAACCTGGTTTTGAATGTACAAACTCAGTTGGGAAGTTCAGAATTCGACCGAACCCAGATAGTTTGGTCGACCGAACCAAACTTTAGAACCGAACTCAATTTTTGAACCGAACCGAATTTCCAAACCTGGTTCTGTTCACAAATCCCTAGAAACAACCCCTCAGGATCAAAAATAGTCAGCTCAGAATCTCATGCCAATGATCATCACTGGGGTAGGAGGGAAATCCTTGGGCCAAGGGAAACGAAGCTTGACGCCCCAATGGGGACACATGAGGGTAGAGGGGGCTACTAGGATCCAAGGAGAGGTGAGAGGGAAAGACACCACAACCCAGGGGAACAGAGGAGAAGGAGTTGGGATGTAGGGGAAGGGACATCCCAAGGGAATGCTCAGAGGAAAACAGCTCGGGGAATAGGGGAGGATGGTACGCACAGGGGTTCCTCAGAAGTAGGGAAGGGTTTCACACCACAGTGAAAAGGTCCAGACACAAGGGAATAGTTCAAGAATCTAGGAAGTGTTTACAGAAGGATAGCAGAAATCTAGGGCTAGTGGGACAAGGGGAGAAGGGGTTGTAGTCACAGAGGAATGGTTCAGGAATCCAAGGAGAGCTTACACAAAAACAGCAGAAAGCTATGACTAGAGAGGTTGGCTGTAGCTCCCAGAAGGAACAGATAACCAGCCCTGAGGTGTTGCAACCCCTGGGCTTATATAGAGCACAGGGGTGGGGCAGCAATAGGGCTCTCTGAGTGGCTCCACCTCTGCTAGCCAATTAACCCTTTCTGTGCTGTCCCTTAAATCCCTGTGACAACTGTCTGGACTTTCCTCCACCTTTTGGCTGCTTGCAAACAGGGGGAGAAGTGCAAACCCTTCAAACATCCAGAAGGTGAGGATTGGAGGGGGCACTGGGATTTGGGAGTCCTCTTGGGGGGCAGTTTCCTGACACTGTGAGCCCCCAAGGGAAGCAGCTGTGGGGCTTCTGGGAGAAGATGTCAGGCATGACTATGAGGAAAGGTAGTAGGAACTGATCATGTTTATCCTAGTGAAGAGAAGATTAAAGAGAGACAAGGTTGTAGTTGTAGTCAACCTGCATCCAAGCAGGAGGTTAGACTAGATGATCTTTGAGGTCACCTCCAGTTCTGACATTCTGTGATAATATGAACATTCTATATAGGGTTCAACATCACAATTTAGTATCTGACTCAACATTCAAAATCAACTTTCCCATCTGAACCAGATTTGGAATAAACTTTCAGACCAACATTTGGGACTTCAGTATTTCATTTTGGATATATGCAATATTTGAATGCTAAGGCCATCGGCTATGCAATAAAATATTTTACTTGCTAATTACTTAATTAAGCACATAAGAATATAAGTAGTGCCGTACTGGGTCCAACCAACAGTCCATCAAGCCCAGCATCCTGTCTCCGACACTGGCCAATCTCGGTCTCTTGAGAGAAGTACCCAACAGGTCACAATGGGAAATCCATTCCCTGTTGTCCCAGCCCCCAAGAGTGAGAGGTTACATCCTCCAAACCTACTTGGCTAATAGCCATGAATGGACCTATCCTCCAAGAACTTATTCAATCCCTTTTTAAAACTAGCCACACGACCGGCCTTGACCACTTCCTCCGGCAGTAAACTCGACAAGCTAATTCTGCGCTGAGTGAAAAAATACTTTCTTTTATTAGTTTTAAATCTGCTGCCAGTTAATTTCATGGAGTGTCCCTTTGTTCTAGTGCTGTTTGAGAGGGTAAATAACTTCTCCCTATTTACATGTTCCACACCACTCATGATTTGATAAACTTCTATCCTATCCCCTCTCAGTCGTCTCTTCTCCAAGATGAAGAGCCCCAGTCTAGGGCCCTTTTCCCACAGACACTCTGAGGCCACTTTTAAACGAGGCGCTTAGAAGCGCCTCCTGAGCCCTGCATTCAAGAAGAAAGCTGTTCAGGGAGTGTTTACACATTCCCCACGCTACCGGAAGTGACGTGCTGCCCGTTCTCAGCAGCAGCGGTGGCTGGAGACACGGGGCTTTGAAGAGGTGTGTTCTGAAAGCTTACAAAGTGAAGCTTTCAAAACGCACCTCTTCAAAGCTTCGCGTCTCCAGCCACTGCCAAGAACAGGCGGCAGACCACTTCCGGTAGTGCAGGGAGAAGGTAAATAAATACTCCCCGCGTAGCTTTCTTCTTGAATGCAGGGCTCAGGAGGCGCTTCTAAGCGCCTCGTTTAAAAGTGGCCTAACTGATAAAAATGGGGGTTACATTTTATTATACATATTTCAGGGCTTTAGGTGTGCGCTATGGGTGCCCTGCAATATGAATAATAAAATATAACACCCATTTTATCAGCGTTAGAATGTCTGTGTGAAAAGGGCCTATAGTATCAAGCCTCTCTTCATATGGAAGCCACTCCATAACCGTGATCATTTTTTTTTTGGCCTTCTCTGTACCTTTTCAAGTTCTACTATGTCTTTTTTGAGATGGGGCAACCAGAACTGCACACAATACTCCAGGTACCTGGAGTACTGTGTGTGCAGTTCTGGTCACCCCATCTCAAAACTCCATGAATGTGTCAATTATCCATGAATGTGTCAATTATTTTATTTTCATTTGACATTTGTAGCTGAAGTTTGGTAAAAACTTCTCATTCCTTTTCTTCCCCCACCCCCCCTCCCGATTTCTACTTTTTTGTCCAGGTTTGGGATAAAAACAAATGTAAAAAAAAATAGTAGCATTTCTTTCAGGATGGAAAGTGTTTTGGAAACTGCTTTAGGCTCTGATCCACAAACTGGATCATGTCCTTAATCTCACTGTTTAGAGCATTTAAAATGGCTAAAAGCTTTGTACAGAGAGAGTCAATAGTGACAAGATGAGCTATGCATCTAATGAGGAAGGGCTAATTGCAGCATTAACTAATGTGTTAGAGAAAGGTCCATGGCTCCCAAGGGTGGGGGGGTAGGAGTTATATAAAAGGAAAGAAAGACTAAAAGAAAAAAATACAAGACGAGTTTGTGACCAAAAAGCCTATTAAACTAAACACAAAAGAACAGAACATCGGGAGAGCTAAACAGGTGTGGAAAATAACATAAATCACCTCTTGGAGGAGAGCGAGACTTTGTGACGATGGAACATTAATCCCATCATTCAAACTTGATATCTATGAAGGATGGCTCCTACCCCTGGCTCACTTAGCACATGTTGAACTTACACTTGATTAACCAGTTAGGCAAAAAAGAACAACTCACGCAAACAGCTGCAGCTGCCCATTAGAGGCAAAATTTAGGAGTCGTATATTTCCACAAAGGCATTTGCCGCTTTCATGGAGCGTGTTCATTTTGTGCGCAACGCAACTTCAATCAGGGCGAGGGCCTGAAACGTGTGGCTCAGGTACGTAGGGAAGATGGTGTGGCTGTTACCGTAAGTTAGGTTACACCCAAGAATCGGGACGCTGCTAGTCCATTGTCTTCAGTGTTCTGAATTTGCTCTCTGTCCTACATTGTGAGGACTAGGCAAGGGGGAACAAATCGCTGTTCGGGTTCGGCCGTTCGGTTCAGCTGTGTTCATTTTGTTCGTTTGGTTCGACCGTTCAGTTTGGATGCGTTTGGTTCGTTCGTTCGTTTCGTTTGTTCGGTTCGTTCGCCGAGTTTGGGTTCGGCTGTTCAGTTCAGTCATCCGAACAGGCCGTTCGGTTAGGCCGTTCAGCTATTTGGTTTGGCCATTCGAGAAATGTTGTTATGGGTGCTTTTGGGGGTTTTATATGGTTTTTTGGTCTTTTATTGTGTTTTATATGGTTTTCTTTTGTTTTTTATTTGGCTTTTTTGTTTTTATATGGAGTTTTTTTATTTATTTATTTTATCTAATATTATATATATCTATCTACACTAAATCTAACTGCTATTAACTATTCTAAATGCTATGAACTAAATGGATTATCTAATAAGTACACAGACCTACTCCTACAAACACTAAAACTAAATCACTAATGCTATCCCTATCACTAAGCTAACTCCTACAACTCTCTACATCTATCTATCTATCTATCTCCCCATCCCATATCCATATCTCCCCCCTCTCTCTCTCTGTCTCTCTCTCTCTATATATATATATATAGAGAGAGAGAGACAGAGAGAGACAGAGAGAGGGGGGGGGATATGGATATGGATATGGGATAGATAGATAGATAGATAGATAGATAGATAGATAGATAGATAGATAGATATGGGATGGGGGGGAATCACAAACAGAAGAGGAGTCTGTAGTGAAATACATACTTACTCAATGAGTCTGTACAGTGAAATGCATAACACAAGGTTTCAGTTCAAGGTTTAAGTTTCATTTCAGTACAAAACTGAAATGAAACTTAAAGCAATCTAAAAATCCTATATCCATATCTATATCCATATCCATATATATGGATATATATACATCCCATATATATGGGATGGGGGGGAATCACAAATAGAAGAGGAGTCTGTAGTGAAATATATACATTACATGCTCAATGAGTCTGTACAGTGCATAACACAAGGTTTCAGTTCAAGGTTTAAGTTTCATTTCAGTACAAAAGTGAAATGAAACTTAAAGCAATCTAAAAATCCTACTCAACGCCTGCTGTTCAGGAACAGTGACTAGCTCAGAAGGCGTTGGAAATGGGGGGGCAGATAATTAGTTTAGTTTCTTGCAAGCCTCTCTCCACCCCTGGTGCCTGGAAGTCTGCTCCTCAGTGACTACACCTCCCTGTCATGTTTGACCTTCCAGTGAACCTTCCTTTT
Source organism: Sphenodon punctatus (assembly GCA_003113815.1). Taxonomy (NCBI): domain Eukaryota; kingdom Metazoa; phylum Chordata; class Lepidosauria; order Sphenodontia; family Sphenodontidae; genus Sphenodon; species Sphenodon punctatus. The sequence continues at coordinate 2,935,685 of QEPC01003143.1, read as the reverse complement.
TTTTCCACCCGAACTCATCCGAACGCTATCCAAACTTACCGAACTGTTCAGCCATTTCGCCGTTCGGTGTTTGGATTGTTCGGTTTGTTCACATTCGTGTTCATGTTCGGTCATCCGAACAGTTCGAGTTCGGGCCAAACTCCGAACTTCCAAACTGCGTTCGCCCATCCCTAGTGAGGACCCACAGGTTTTGAACCCAGACATACTGATTCCAGAACAGATAAGATAAATGAAGTGCACTGGGCAGCTGGTGCCAAAATGACCATTTCCAAATCAATATGAATTTTCATCCTTTTGGGCCCGTGTCAAACATTTGCTAATTTGTCTTAGGGATCCCAATTGCTGCTTTCAGTATTTCCATTGGTGAATTTCCTGTGCTTTTAGAGAGACAGAATGTGGTTGCTGTGTTGGTCCCCAAAGTAATAGATGGCAACAAAGGCATTCAGATGATCTTTTTTGATGGACCAACTTCTGTGGTTGAGGATATGCAAGCTTTCGAGCCACACAGGACTCTTCATCAAAGCTTGCATACCTTCACCAACAGATGTGGATCTACAAATAAAAGAGATAATCAAATGTTGGTGAGACCATCTGAACTAGTTTTATCTCCATGCTTTTATGACACTATTGTCATTATTGGAACTTCTGAAAATGGCAAATGGAAACCCGAATGAATGGATATGTGTTCCTGAATCGTCAGTGAAGCTGGCAATTGCGATGTTTTTGATGACAACAGCATTCACCTTGAATGGTCATTTCAGCTCTATGCATTGATAGAGCAGGAGAATGGCATCCTACTGAGCTCTACATGCCCAGTTCCATTGGACTCCCCACCCACCAAGTCCCTACTTGGTTGGACCTGTCTTGGTCAAAGACTGGCCCAGATGCCTTCTAGTAAAGAAACGCCTTGAAGCTGTTCTGGACAACCAGTCTGTTTACTGGTCTGCTGCTGCTATGATATTTTCCTTGCCTATTCCTGGTTCCCTTTTTTCTGAGCCCTTGTTCCCGATTACGGCTAATATGAGTTCGTGCCCTGGTCAAGAATCTTGGCAAGAACAGCCTTCTCGTCGAGATTCTCAGGGTTGAGAATCTTGCGAGAACTGGCGTTCTTGCTGCCATTCTCAGTGAGATTCCCGAGGCTCTCAAATGCCCCACCCCCCACCTTCGGCACATGCAAAAAATGGCCACTGGGAGCATGCACGAGCAGAAGGGTTGCAGTGACCATTTTGTGCATTTGCAGAGTGTTTGGGGTTTTTGGGGAATCTCATGAGAATTTTAAGAGACTTCAAAAACAGCTCAGTGCATGTGCAAAATGGCATCTGCAGCCATTCTGTGCATGCACGGCTCCTGGAGGCCATTTTGCACATGGACAGAGCGTTTCTGGGGACTTTCAAGAGTCTCATGAGATTGTCAAACACCTCAGCAAGAACGTGCAAGATCTCGCCGGGGTTTGTGAGAAGCTCTCGGATTCTCACGGCTCCTGCCCCTTGCCTCAGCTCTTCCTGGTTCCTGTTCCCTGCATCGCTCCCCTTACCTTGCCAAGTTCCCTGCCCTGTAACCCCCTTTATTGGGTGGATCGCTTGGCTCCTGACCAGGTAGCCATGTAATTTCTCCAAATTCTGCAACCAGGAAACCTAAAGGCAGGGACCGCGCCTATTTATATGTTTTGTACAGCACCAGGTCACATGTCTGGCGCTATATAAATGTTTAATAATAATAACAATAATAATAATAATAATACATTGTGAAAGCAGAAAATACAGATTCTGCAAGCAGAGTCAATTATTCACATCCTAAAAATTATGCAAAATTTGATTGCAAACAAATTTCCCAGCATGCTACCTCCCAATTTTGAACCTCTCTTATTGTAAGAAACACCCCTTTTAGCAGGGAAAGAGAGCTCTTCTCTTCCCTGGGGGGCGGGGGGTGCACGGAGGTGGATGACTTCTTTTTCACAGCTGTGGCATAGGGTCTTATTACCTGGAATATCTATTCTTATATAGGAAAAAATCCTATGGGTTTAACAGAGAGGTTAGCAAACTCAAGCTCCCAAAATTATGGAAATGGCAAGGTCCCAACTAGCTAACTCAGAGTCCTGGCATCCCCTCCCCACTCAAGCTGCCATTCAGTGCTGTCAGAGGCAATCTCTGTGACAATTTGGCCTAATGCAAAATTCTGGGAAAAATCACAGCAACCACACTCAGGGTCAGCACAGGGAGCAGGGGACACAAGCAGGCCCTGCCCACCCACCCCAAGCTTCCAGGAGGAAGCCAGGTGGCCGGGCCACTCTCGGAGCTCGCGCCACAACACCAGTCACACAAGTAGGTGCCGGCCCAGCCCTGACTATCTTCCCCAGCCCAACCAAGATCCCACCCCTTGTGGTGACATGGGCATGCGTGACAGGCAACAGTGCCCACTGCTCAAAGCCATACAGCAGTACTTGCTGTTCGGCAGGACAAACACAACCCCCTTACACCGGTCTACCCTTTTCCTGCAGGTCTACCTGGAAGGGGAGGTCCCTAATGGCGCCAGGGGAGCGGTAGTTTCTGGGATCTGTTGCTGGTGTTCAAACCAGGCCTGGTTTGAAAAGGAGGATGATTGCTAACACCTGCCCCCTTCTGCTGCAGGTCTACCTGGAAAGGGAGATCCCTAAGGGTGACCCCAAATGGGCTACCACCAAGATGATGAGGAACTGTTCTTCACTGCTACAGTAAGCGGGACTAGAATCAATGAGTTTAAATTACAAGACCCCCCTGTGCGGAGTCGGGGGGGGCATACCTCCCCTTTAAAAGAGGACACATATGAAAAAATACATGGAGCAGGATTGCACTGGAACCAATGCTGCCCTGCAACATGTATTTTTCATAAGCATCCTCTTAAAGGGGATGTATGGTCCCCCTAGCAGAGTCTGACCACCGCATGGTGCTGCTATAGCTCCTGCTGGGGCTTCTGGGAGAAGGTAGAGGGGGACGTTAGGCTGCATGAGGCGCTGCAACTCTGGTCCTGCCACCTGTGCCAGGGTCATGGTCTTTCCCCTTTCCCCCCAACCCCCGCTATCCTGAGTCCCACCCTCATCCTCCCCCTAGGCCCTGCCATCAAGGGCTGGGGGGTGGGAGGCATATTGGCCTATTGGCTCCTTCCCCTTGGGCTATTGGGAACAAGCAGCACCTCCACGCCATTGACAAAAGTGGGTACCAGCTGCTGCCCCTTGTTAGTATTAATTGGAAATTACATTTCGGTGCTAGGGAACTCTCATCCTCCCCTTGTCAAAACAAGAGCCAGGTGGTTATAGCAGAGAGGGTTAGCATGACTGATGTGACAAAGAGGAATTGTTCCGACATGAAACCGACTGACTAAGAACAAGCAGACATTTCCTCGGAGGCAGGGAGGTGAGGAGGGTCACCCGCTGATACTGCGTGATGGAACTCACTGGGGAGAAGACAGCTGGTTCATACATAACTGTCAGCTACACTCTGAATCTCCTCGCCTCGGGCAAACTGCTGATCCACTTAGGCTTATTTATAAGGCACTTCCAGCGTTTAGACCACCGTGAAATCCTTCCCTAGTTCGCCCTCACAACCACCTGGTGAGGTAGGTCATTACTATTCCCATTTTATAGATGGAGAACTGAGGCTGAGAGAGAGTGATTTACTCATGGCCAACCAGTGAGCTCATGGAGAAGATGGATTCAAACCCTGGGCTCTCAGATCCAAGAGGCACTGGTTCTCTCTTCCCATTTAATTTTCTCTCCTGGTTGGTTTCTAATGGTCTCTTGGCCATTTCAGCCATTGTTGCTTTTAGGGACGTGTTGAAAAAATGTTTTGGTTTTCACAGAACGCTTCCACAGAAATGGAACCATGACCCTTTTCTTTCCGATTGGAATTCTGATTAGAAACATTTCCAATCGGAATTCTAAGATTTATTTATTTTTTTAAAAGAAATTGGCCATTTGTGCATGCACAAAATGGCCCAAAATCCTTTTCATCTGGTCCAATTGGAAATCGGAACCAGCGATCTCAATGATTTTTTTGAGCAATCGCTCAAAGTTGACTTGGGGCAGCTCACAATTAGATTAAAAATACAAGGACATAAATGCATAAATATAAAACCACAATAATAAAATATAACATCCCAATGATCGGTGCAGAAACACCCCCCAACTAACGCCTAACCCATTCCACCTTCCCCCCCTGCCAAATGCCTGATGGAAGAGCCAGGTCTTAGAGCTTCATCGAAAGAGAAGGAGAATCATGCTCAGGCGGATCTCCACTGGGAGGGCAGTCCAAAATGACGGTGCAGCGGTCTGGAATGCCTGCCTGTCCGTTGGGACCAATCAGAAATGCGGGACCTCCAGGAGGACGCTCCCGGATGACCACAGGGGGCGGCCCAGGGGGTGAGGTGATCCTTCAAGTAAGCAGGACCATTTAGGGCCTTAAAGGTTAAAACCAGCACCTTGAATCAGGCCCGGAAGAACAATAGGCAGCCAGTGCGGTGCTCGGAGCACTAGCGTAATGTGCCCCCGTCCCAGTAACGAGACGGGGTGCAACATTTTTCACCAGGTGCAGATTCCGAACTGTCACCAGGGGCAGCCCCACGTAGAGCGCATTGCAATAGTCTAGTCTCGCGGTGACAAATGCATGGATGAGGGTAGCGAGGTCTGAGCCTGAGATACGTGGGCGGAGCCTTCTCACCAGATGTAATTGGCAAATGGCTGACACCTGGGAATCCAAGCGCAGGTGCGAATCCAGGAGCACCCCCAAGCTCTGCACAAATGGAGCCAATGGAGGGTGAACACCCCCAATAACAGGAACATTCCCCTCCCCCAGATCACTGACCCCACCCACTGCCATCACCTCCATCTTCTTGGGATTGAGCTTCAGCCGGCTTGACCTCATCCAATCCCCCACAGCGGTCAGACACTAGAACAGCAAGGGAGACAGCAGAGTCTGGATCAGAAGAAAAGGATAAATACAGCTGGGTGTCATCTGTATATTGGTGACAACGCACTCCCCAGCTGAGCATGACCTCCCCAAGCAACTTCATGCACACGTTGAACAAGAGAAGGGACAAAATCAAACCCTGAGGGACCCCACACAGGAGACCCCCATGGGCCAAAGTACAGCCCCCTAGGACCACCGGCTGTGATCTTCCGGCAAGGTATGAATGGAACCATTGTAAGACTGTCCCTGCCGTCAAGCGGATGCTTCTATAATCTCTTTCCTGAGTGCTAACAGCTACAGCCCAGGGTGTTTTCAAACAAGACAATCTGGAGTCTGTGTTTGGTTCATGCAGCCCCCACTTGCCTCCCTCTCACATGTTTTTTGCAGCTAATCAATGGTAAACCCCTGTGGCGCCACTCAGCACTTTCCCTATCCTGGCTCTGATGGAAAGGGGAGTCCCTGCAAGAAATCCACCCCCTTTTCCATCCAAAGAAGCATTCCCATGCTTGGGCAGCTGCAAGCGGAAATGCAAGACAATCCCAGGATCAAATTAACAACCCAGCTGCGGGAAGAGACCCAGGCTGGAGAAAGGAGCTGGCTGGGAATGAACCTGGTGGCAGGGACAGCAAGAAGCAGTCACAGGAAAGTGCGGGGGGGGAAGGGGTAACAGCCAGGGAAGAAGCCTTCTCTGTTTATGACACACACACACACACATCAGAAGCAGCCACAGCGCTCTCCTTTATTATTATTATTATTATTATTATCAAACATTTATATAGCACCAGCAGTGTACCTGGCACTTTACAAAGTAATAAAATAGACACGGTCCCTGCCCCTAGGGCTTACAATCTGAGAGACAGGAGCTGGGGGAGAGACTTAGGAAGGGGAACAGAGGGAGAGACAAGGGGTCTAACATTCATGAAGATGCGAGGTCTCAAGTGCACGTACTTGGCTTGGTTACGATGAGAATGACAGCAGGCAGGTCCATGTTGCAAGGATAAGGGTAAACCGATCGTAGGTATAGGAATAGTGGCTCAGCAGGATAAAGAGTCAGACAGAGCAGAGCGAAAGAGGTGAGTTTTAAGGAGAGATTTGAAGGTATGAAGGGAGGGGGCAAGGCGGATGTGGACAGGGAGGGAGTTCCAGGCATGGGGGGCAGCAAGTGAGAAGGGACGAAGGCGCTTAGGGGAGCAGGGAAGGCGTGGAAGGGTGAGAGAAGGGACAGAGGAGGAGCGAAGTGCACGGGCTGGAGTATGGAGGGCGATAAGTGCAGAGAGGTAGGGGGGAGCAAGGTTGTGAAGAGCTTTATAGGTGAAGACTAGGAGCTTGTGCAGGATTCGTTCAGGAAGGGGAAGCCAGTGAAGCGAAGAGAGGAGGGGCTGCACATGGTCGAAGCGACTGGCGAGGTAGATGACCCTGGCAGCAGAGTTTTGGACAGAGATGAGGGGAGAAAGGTGAGACCGGGGAAGGCCAGTGAGAAGGAGGTTACAGTAATCGAGGCGAGAGATGACCAGAGCATGAACAAGAGTTTTGGCAGACGAGACAGAGAGAAAAGGGCGAATCTTAGCAATGTTATGGAGGGAGAAGCGACAGGATTTAGCAACAGAGTCAATGTAGGGTTTAAAAGAAAGGGCTGAGTCAAAGATGAAGCCTAGGCTACGGGCTTGGGGGACAGGCAGGATGGTGACTCCATCAATAGTTATTGACAGTGAGGAAGGAGAGGAAGGATGAGGGGGGAAGATAAGGAGTTCAGTTTTAGCCATGTTGAGTTTGAGTTGACGTTGAGACATCCAGGTAGAGATGTCAGAGAGACAGTTGATGAGACGAGCTTGAACAGAGGGAGAGAGAGAGGGAGTAGAGAGATAGAGTTGAGTGTCATCAGCATAGAGGTGGTATTGGAAGCCATGGGAGGCAATGAGTTTGCCTAAGGATGAGGTATAGATCGAGAAGAGGAGAGGGCCAAGAACAGAGCCTTGAGGAACACCAACTGAGAGGGGGAAGGAGGAGGAGGCGGAGTTGGAGAGAGACACATTAAAGGAGCGGTCAGAGAGGTAGGAGGAGAACCAGTTATGGACAGAGCCACAAAAGCCAAGGGAGTGAAGGGAATCCAGCAAGAGTGAGTGGTCAACAGTATCGAAGGCAGCAGAGAGATCAAGGAGGACAAGAATGGAATAGAGACGTTTAGATTTAGCCACCAGAAGATCGTTGGTGATCTTAGCGAGAGCAGTTTCAGTAGAATGAAGGGGGCGGAAGCCAGATTGGAGGGGGTCAAGGGAGGAGTTGGAGGATAGGAAGTCAAGGCAGCGGGAGTAGACAACACGTTCAAGCAGCTTGGAAGCAAAAGGAAGGAGTGAGACAGGACGATAGCTAGAAGGGTCAGAGGGGTCAAGAGTGGACTTTTTGAGAATAGGAGAGACTGTGGCATGTTTGAAGGCAGAAGGGAAAGAGCCAGTAGAGAGGGAGAGGTTGATGATGTGCAGGAAGGAAGGGGCGACAGTGGGAGTAATGGAGGTGAGGAGGCGGGAAGGAATGGGATCAAGGGGGCAAGTGGAAGGGTTGGAGGAGGAGAGCAGAGAGGAGATTTCCTTAAGGGAGGCAGGGGAGAAGGAGGACATGAGAGAAGGAGGGGGAGGAGGGAGAGGGGTGGGAGTGGGAAGAGAGGAGTGGGAAGCGATGTCGAGGCGGATCTTGTCTATCTTGGAGGTGAAGAAGGAGGCAAGATCCTGAGCAGAAAGGGAAGAAGGAGGGGGAGGACAGGGAGGCTTGAGGAGGGAGTCAAAGGTAGAGAACAGGCGGCGAGGGTCCCGAGAACAGGACTCAATGCGGGAGGCATAGTAGTGTTGTCTAGCAAGGGAGATAGCAGAAGTAAGGGTGGAGAGACAGAATTTGAAGTGAAGGAAGTCAGCGTGAGAATGGGATTTGCGCCAGAGTCGTTCAGCAGCACGAGTGCAAGAACGGAGGTGGCGGATACTAGGGGTGAGCCAAGGACGGGGGTTGTGGGAGAAGGCAGGGCGGGAAGAGAGAGGGGCATGGGAGTCAAGTGTGGAGGAGAGAGAGGCGTTGAGAGCAGAGACAGCGGAGTCAGGGGAGGAGGAAGAGAAGACTGTAGGAAGAAGGGGAGAGAGAGAGGAGGCAAAGTCCAGGGGATCAATAGCTTGAAGGTCACGGAAGGGGCGTAGAGAAGGGGAAGAGGAGGGGGGACAGTGGGAAATGTTGAAAGAGGCAAGGAAGTGGTCTGATATAGGATGAGGATCGAAGGAGAGATCAGCGACAGAGCAGTTTCTAGAGAGGACAAGATCAAGAGAATGGCCATTAGTATGGGTGGGGGAGTTGGTCCAAAGGTGGAGGTTGAAGGAGGAGGCTAGGGAGAGGAAGCGAGAGACTGAGGGCTGAGATGGGTCATCAACATGAATGTTGAAGTCACCAAGGATGAGAGTGGGGATATCAACAGAGAGGAAGAAAGTGAGCCAGGACTCAAAGTCAGAAAGAAAGGAAGAGAGAGGACCAGGGGGACGGTAGATGACAGCAACACGTAGATGGAGGGGGGAGTAGAGGCGCACGGAGTGAGCCTCAAAGGTATGGAAGGAGAGAGAGGGGGGAGGAGAAATTGGTTGGAACTGACAGGATTTAGCAAGAAGGAGGCCCACCCCACCACCCCGTCCTTCAGGGCGGGGTTGGTGAGAGAAGGAGAGACCCCCACAGGAGAGGGTAGCAGGCGTGACAGAGTCCGAGGGAGTGATCCAAGTTTCAGTAAGGGCAAGGAGCTGGAGGGAGCGAGAGAGGAAAAGATCATGGATATAGGGAGCTTTACTGATAGATGAGCGACAGTTCCAGAGGGAGCAGAAAAATGGTAGTTGATGAGGGGGGAGGCAAGGAATAGGGATAAGATTGGGAGAAGGGGAGCGTCGTGGTAGGCTAGAGACAGGAGGAATAGGGATAAGATTGGGAGAAGGGGAGCATCGAGGAAGGCTAGAGACAGGAGTGGAAGGGGAGCAATGAGAGAAAGTAGCCAAGGGAGCAAAGGATGTATGGGGGAGGTTAGAGAGTGGTGATCGGTTGGGGGGAGGAAGAAGCTGGGAGGAGAAAAGTAGAGGAAGAAAAAGATGGACAGGAAGAGGAGAAGGAGAGGAGGGAAAGAAAAGGCGAGAAAATAGGGCAGACATGTTAGTGAGTAAGATAGGAGGGGGAAGTACAGTAGAAAAGAAATGGAGAAAAGTACCTGTAAGGCGCGCGCCTTTAGGCGCGCGCTTTTCGGCCCGCTGGTCGGTGGAGCTTGGGGCGGCAGGAAGGCCAAGCCCCAGGAGAGTCGTGGTGTCCTCAAGCGATGACAGCCGAGGATGCTGGGAGTGTATGCAGACGAGCTGCAACCTCACCAGTTCTTGTGAACCTCACCAGTTCTCTCTTCTCCTGGCTGCTACTCCGGCGACTTCTTCCTCACTGCCCGGCCGCTGCCGCCTGTCACTTTCCACCCGGACTCAGCTTGTAGTCCTCGCCACCTAAGTCATTCCGTCTCCGGCTGCACCACTCCCAGCCAGCTCCTAGCTGCTCTCACCGGCCCGGGTTCCTGCTGCTGTCCCCCGGCCGAATCCGGGATGAAATTGACCAGCGGGGGGGGGGGAACAGGCAGCGACGAAGAAGCCGCCGGAGTCTCATATAGGAGAGGAGAGCGCCGCACTAGCTGCTGTGACTCTATGGTGCTGGCGGACCTGAGTGCGGGCATGGCTGTGGGGGAACCTAATAGATGTGAGGTGGATGGGTGGGTGCGCATTAGCATGCACTCGCACGCATTAGCGCACACTGGCCTACGTGGTGCGCCCCCGATGTCATCTGGCAAATACCGAATAGGCGGGCAGGCGAACTCCCACCAGGTGAGTGGTAATGTGGGTGTGGCAGTTCCCCTCAGGATGAGACCCCCAAGTAATCAGGTCCACACTGGGAATTAGCTCAAAAGTTGAGTTATTCACCACAAATGCCTACCTCCGCCGTACCTACAAACATTACATTCCTTTGTGAGTTCCTGAGGACAGAGCTCCCCTTGCTCAAGACTTAAATCCCCGTTTCAGTTCCCCAGGCTCCTGGTTCTCTCAAGTCGAGCCCCCTTGGTTCTCAAACAAGTATCCCAGCCTTCTCCCAAGCAGCCCCCCAACTGAGCAAGTCAGAGGCTTTAAAGCTCCAGGTTGGCTTAGCCACACACACACAGGTGTGCCTCTGAAGGCCAGAGTTTGGCCTCTTAAAGGGCCAGCACCTAATTGAGCCTCTGCTCCGCTACAGCGGGCTATTGCCTTGTTTGAAAACACCCCCTGGTTGGGAATTCATCTTCTTTCCCTAGATTGGAAATTCCCTCCCATCCCTTTCATACTTCTCCCCTTGTCGTAGCGTTGCAGCAGAGAAAAGGCAGAGGCAGCCAGCTCTGTACCCCACCATGAGGGGAGCCCAACTGGCCATGTTTGTTAAGCACAAGACCCTCAGCAAGCTTAGCCCACAAACTGGATTGTCTCCCTATGGAGAATCAAGAGTGAAGTGTACACATCCCTCCAAGCCAGCTCCCACTGGCATCAGGCATTAAGGAGTTTTCCGGCGTCTCCCAGGCTGTGACTCATGAAGCAGTTGGTGTCAAGGCTAAACAATCATGCAGGAGCTTTGGGGGTCTGGAGCTCTTGCCATAAGTTAATGCACAGTGATTCATGCTTGGCAACTCTTTTCTCCCAAGAACATGGAGTTGGGGCTGGAAGAATTGTAGTGACAGCAGTGCGATAAGCTATTGAAGGCAAATAGGTTGAATTTAATAGTACCCTGTGGGGGAGGCAATGATGAGAGAAGGGTGATGATCAGCAGTGGTAATGCAATCTCTCTCTCTTTCTCTCTCTCTCTCTGCTATGGGCCATCACTTGTCTGTAAACTAGGGGGGCACAGAAGGTTCTGAATGCCTCCCCAAGACAGACTGGATTCCCCTTGACCAGTCATAATAGTTATGAGTAGAGGTGTTGGCTAATGCAAGGGGCCACATAAGTATGGAGCTGAATTGGGTCTCCACAATAATGGGAAAACCCATTGACATCCATGGTAACTGCCTAACGTAACTGGACCCATTTGGGAAGAATTGGATACCATGGGTAAAAGGGCACAGAGACACGTTAGGTTTATTTCTGGGGCGTGCACTGAATCTTGATGGCTGGCCTGGGCTTCAGAAAAGGGGGCTGAATGCCAGATTTCCCCTCCCACTGCCCCCTTCCCATCATGCTCACATGACTCCTCAACCTCAGACCATGCTGCTGCCTTGCCACCGCCGCCATTGCTCATTCACCACCATTATGCCCCCAGGAACCAGATCAGAGGTAGGGATGTGCTAACAGAACACCGTTCAGACGTTCAGACATTCGGTCCAAAAACTTAGTTCAGGTTCGTGCGTTCGGTCCAGCGGAGTTTGGACCCACCCAAACGTTCAGAATGTTCGGCCACAGCAGAGGCTTGGGGTGCTCCAGGGGTGCCCGTAGGGGCATAGCAGGCTGTCGGAGACACAGCAGCAGCAGCAGCAGCAGCAGCAGCAGAAACCGGGAAGGCTTGGAGTTGCACCCCAGGTTGCCCTGGCAGGCAGGCTCGCTGCTTGGCCCCTGGGGGTGCCTGTGGAACCAGGTCTGGCTGTTTGAGACCCAGCTGCAGCAGCAGAGGCCGGGAAGGCTTGGGATTTGGTGGCTGGCCTGGCACCCCTACTTGGCCGGGCACTGCAGGCTGCCAGACACTGGTGGAGCAGCAGCAGACATTGGATTGTCCGGTAGCAGAACCCATGGCACAGCAGAGGCAGCAGTGGCAGCAGCAGCATACAGGCAGCATGGCATGAGCAGTGGAAGGCAGGCTGAGGCAGGGTTCAAGGTTGGAAGCCAGGGCGGGCAGAGAGACAGCGTGGCATGAGAGGCAGTATGAAAGGCAGGGTGGGACCTTGGCAGGGCACTCAGATAGGGTGGCGAAGACTGTGCAGCATGAGAGAGAGTCAGTCAGATAGGTGGACGAGATTGTCTAGCCAGAGAGAGAGAGATAGGCAGGGGAGGTGCTGGGCATTGAGACGAAGAGGCAGCACCTCAGCAGCAGCAGCCCAGATTGAGGAGGAGCCCCGTCACAAGACTGCCCCTGGCATGGGATGGCGTGTGCCACTGCACCATCAATACATGTCCAGGGGCAGCTCGAGGAATCCCAGCAGTGGAAGGCTGACCTTGATGAAAAGCAACTGCTCCACCAACTTGGCCCCCAGTCTCAGGCGGTGTGGCGAGCAAATTTCCCCCACCATAGAGAACACCTGCTCGCTGGGGACACTCGTTGGTGGGCAGGACAACAGAGCCTTGACCACTTTGGACAGGGCCAGCCACACGTCCCTCTGAGAACTGTGTTACCACCATGTTCTGCCCCTCCCATCAGCGCTGACAGTGGTGCAGCAGCAGCAGCCAGTTGAGGCCCAGAAGCATCAGTGCACCATGGAGGAACTGCGGTGGGGGCAGCTGCCAAGTCCATCGGCAGCTGCAGCTGTAGCCATGCACATGTTTGGGGAAATGATTGCGCTTGATGGGCAACCCTTCTCGGTGGTCGGGGACATGGGTTTTAAGCACCTGATTGGCTTCCTGGCCCCCCCAGTTTAAGCTGCCCTCGCACACCACCCTGAGTCGGCAGGTGGTGCCAGCCTCATACCAGGCTTTAAAGGAGCGGGTGAGGGAGCAGCTGGCAGGGGCTGGGGGTGCCACTGTCCACTTCACCACTGACCTGCGGTCAAGTAGGAACGTGCAGCACACCTACCTGGCAGTGACGGCGCACTGGTGGCAGGACCCGGAGGCAGCATTTGGCAGTGGCAGGAGGGGTCCCGAAGCAAGGTCTAGGTGGGCCCTGCTTCAGGCAGAAGTCATGGACGGCCCCCACACTTCTTGGAACATCAAGGCAGCCCTGACCACCATGGTGAGGGAGTGGGTCACGCCAGGTGCGCCCTTCACCAAGGAGTGCATGGTGATCCACAATGCAGACAACATATTGAGGGCAGTCCATGAGGGGGGTTTCACCAGTATCCCTTGCAACACACACACCCTTCACCTGGTGGTCAGGGACGCTCTGGGCTTGGGGGAGAAGAGGATTAGGGCAGGCACCTTAGCACCCTGATTGAGCAGGGGAGGAAGCTAGCTGATTTATTTAACCAGAGCATGAAGGGCAGTGACCTCCTCCAGGCAAAGCAGGCAGAGCAAGGCTCCCCAGTGCACCAGCTGGTGCAGGATGTGTACAGCAGGTTGAATTTGACATTCCTGATTCTTGAGCAGCTTCTCAAGCCTTGCATCAGGTTCAACTGGTGATGGACAGCGAGCCACCTCCAGGGTATAGTGGGACAGAATGGGATATCCTGGCTCACACGGTCTTGATTCTCAGACCATTCCTGGCTGTGAGTGAGACCATCAGCTCCTCCACAGCCAACATCAGCCAGGTGACCCCTCTGGTCCAGAGTCTCCTCAGGAGACTGGATGAGGCTATCCAGGGGTGGGATTGTGGCCCTCAGGGCAAGAAGCTGGTGGCTAAGGTGGTTGCCCTGGTGCGGCAGTTGAAGGCAGGGCTGAAGGCACGGTTTGATGAGCTCCTGCAGTGGGAGGAATATGTGTTGGCAACCATGCTGGACCCCAGGGTCAAGGGCAGCGTGGCACACCAGACACCACTCTATGGCCACTGGAAGGGTGAGCTGGTGGAGAGGGTCCGGCAGGCAATGAGGGAGGGCTTTGGAGAATGCGCGGCAGCAGAAGCAGGATAATCCTGGGAATGGTGGGATTGGGAGCAGTCACCCCTTTCAGATGATGGGGTCTATCCCTGCCCCCAGCCTTAGCAGTAGCAGCACCAGCAGCAGGCTGAGCACCTGCAGCACCCCTATTGCTTCTGGATGACATGGATGACATGGATAACATGGATGGACAGCCCTTCCTGCCTCTAACGTAGGACCCAGAACCCTGATGGTGGGTCCTGGGGCTGGAGTGGCTGGCTGTTTCTTGATACGGTTTAATGACAGCGCCCAATGAGCGGAATGATGGCCCCAGAACCCCTATGGTGGGCCCTGGGACTAGAGATGCAGCTTCTGGATGATGTGGATGGACAGCCCTCCCTGCCTGAAACATAGGCCCCAGAACCCTGATGCTGGGTCCTGGGGCTGGAGTGGCTGCTTCTTGATGAGATGGAATGACAGCTCCCTGTGAGCAGCATGACAGCCCCAGAACCCTGATGGTGGGTCCTGGGACTAGAGTAGCAGCATCTTGATCATGTGGATGGATAGCCCTCCCTGCCTGGAATGCAGACACCAGAACTCTGACTGTGGGTCCTGGGGCTGGAGTGACTGTTACTTGATGCAGTGGAATAACAGTTCCCTGTGAGAAGAATGATGGCCCCAGAACCCTGACGGTGGGTCCTGGGACTAGAGTGGCAGCATCTTGATGATGTGGATGGACAGCCCTCCCTGCCTGGAACATAGACCCCAGAACCCTGACAGTGGGTCCTGGGGCTGGAGTGGCTGTTACTTGATGCAGTGGAATGACAGCTCCCTGTGAGCAGAATTACAGCCCCTGAACCCTGATGGTGGGTCCTGGGCCAGGAGTTGAAGCTTCTGGATGAAGTGGATGGACTGGAAAGTCCTCCCTACCTGGAACATAGGCCCCAGAACCCTGATGGTGGGTCCTGGGGCTGGAGAGGCTGGCAACCCTACTTGTCTGGGTGTTGCAGGCTGGCTGGTATAGGTGGAGCAGTGGCAGAAGCCCGTCCAGGGATTGGTGGCTGGCACCCCTACTTAGCTGGACATTGAAGACTGCCTGGCATTGGTGGGGCACTTGCAGACAAGTGGAATGACAGCCCTCCCAGTGCCTGGAACATAGGCCCCAGAACTCTGATGATGGGTCCTGGGGCTGGAGTGGCTGTTTCTTGATGTGGTGGAATGACAGCTCCCCAGGAGCGGAATGATGGCCCCAGAACCCTGATGGTGGGTCCTGAGGCTGGAGTGGCTGACACCCCTACTCGGCTGGGCATTGCAGGCTACCAGGCATCGGTGGAGCAGTGGCAGAGGCCCGGCCAGGGCCCGGCGGCTGGCATCCCTACTTGGCTGAGGG
Source organism: Sphenodon punctatus (assembly GCA_003113815.1). Lineage (NCBI taxonomy): Eukaryota > Metazoa > Chordata > Lepidosauria > Sphenodontia > Sphenodontidae > Sphenodon > Sphenodon punctatus. The sequence continues at coordinate 2,920,639 of QEPC01003143.1, read as the reverse complement.
TTGCAGGCTAGTTGGCATCAGTGGAGCATTTACAGACAATTAAGTGGAACGAAAGCCCTCCCTGCCCGTAATGTAGGCCCAAGAACCCTGACAGTGGGTCCTGGGGATGGAGTGGCCGGCTGTTTCTTGATGTGGTGGAATAATGGCTCCCTGTGAGTGGAATGATGGCCCCAGAACCCTGATGGTGGGACCTGGGGCTGGTGTGGCTGCTTCTTGATGCCAGATATAACACCTACATCTATCTAATCTAATCTAAATAAATGAAATTGTGGAGGTAAATGTGTGGAAATGGATGAAATAGGAGGAGAATGGCAATGGATTGGGAGGAACACAAACTGCTGGGAGAGGGAGACTTCTGAAAATGCCTGCTGACTGGATCAGTGGCTAGCTCAGAACGAATTGGAAGGTGGGAGGGCAATTACTTTTGTTACGTTACTTGCATCGGTTGGGCAGCATCAGAGGCCCAGCCAGGGCTTGTGACTGGCACCCCTACTCAGTTGGGCATTGCAAACTTGCATCCTACTCACCAGATCTGAACAAGTTATTCTGCCAATTGGTCAAGCCTTGCCCGGTGGTGAATCACATAGCCACTGAGTGGCAGACATTGGATTGCTGGGGCATGGTACCCGTGGTACAGCAGAGGCAGCATTGGCAGCAGCGGCAGCAGACATTGGATTTCTGGGGCACAGAACCCATGGCACAGACAACAGAGGCAGCATTGGCTGCAGCGGCAGACATTGGATTGCCCAGGCACAGAAAACATGGCACAGACACCAGAGGCAGCATTGGAAGCAGTGGCAGACATTGGATTGCCCGGGCACAGAACCCATGACAGAGACAGCATTGGCAGTAGCGGCAGACATTGGATTGCCGGGGCACAGAACCTATGGCACAGACAGCAGAGGCACCATTGACAGCAGCATCAGACATTAGATTGCCGGGGCACAGAACCCATGGCACAGACAGCAGAGGCAGCATTGGCAGCAGTGGCAGACATTGGATTGCACGGTCACAGAACCCATGGCACAGGCAGCAGAGGCAGCAGTGGCAGCAGTGGCAGACATTGGATTTCAGGGGCCCAGAACCCATGGCACAGACAGCAGAGGCAGCATTGGCAGCAGCGGCAGACATTGGATTGCCGGAGCACTGAACCCATGGCACAGACAGCAGTGGCAGCATTGACAGCAATGGCAGACATTGGATTGCCCAGGCACAGAACCCGTGGCACAGACAGCAGAGGCAGCATTGACAGCAGCGGCAGACATTGGATTGCTGGGGCACAGAACCCATGGCACAGACAGCAGAGGCAGCATTCGCAGCAGTAGACATTGGATTGTTTGGTAGCAGAACCCATGACAGAGGCAGCATTGGCAGAAGCAGCAGACATTGCAATGCAGGGGCACAGAACCCATGACATAGACACCAGAGGCAGCATTGGCAGCAGCAGCAGACATTGGATTGTCCGGGCACAGAACCCGTGGCACAGGCAGTAGAGGTAGCAGCGGCGGCAACAGCAGCAGCAGACATTGGATTGCTGAGGCACAGAACCCATGGCACAGACAGCAGAGGAAGCATTGGCAGCAGTGGTAGACATTGGATTGCCCAAGCACTGAACCCATGGCACAAACAGCATAGGCAGCAGCAGCAGACATTGGTCTTGCCGGTCCAGTAGGCTAAGGGATTGCTTCTGGGTTCAATGCATGGGTCCTCCTCCAGGTAGCTCTCCACTGCTGCTGAAGTGCTGTAGTACTTCCTCATGTATCTCTGCCTGGGCACCACCTCCACCACTGCCCTCAGCCACGCTGCCTGCCCTGCTGTGCATGAGCCCATGCTCGCCAGAGTACCCTACACATACAAGCTTCTGCTGCTCGAAATAGGGGTACTGGTGCTGCTCAGCCTGCTTCTGGTGCTGCTACCACTAGGACTGGGGACAGGGATAGACCCCGCTGGCTGAAAGGGGTGGCTGCTCCCACTCCCACCATCCCCAGGGGCATCGTGCTTCTGCTGCCATGCACTCTCAAGAGCCCACTCTGCCTGCCAGACCCTATCCACCAGATCACCTTTCCAGTGGCCATAGAGCACTGTCTAGTGTGCCACGCTGCCTTGAACCCTGGGGTCCAGCATGGTTGCCAAAATGTATTCCTCATGCTGCAAGAGCTCATTGAACCACGCCTTCAGCTGCCACACTAGGGCAACCGCCTCATCAGCCAGCTTCCTGCCCTGAGGGCCACAATTCCACCCCTGAAGAATCTCCTCCAGCCTCCTAAGGAGACTCTGGACCAGACGGGTCACCTGGTTGATGGTGGCCGTGGAGGAGCTGGTGGTCTCCATCATGGCCAGAATGGTCTGAGTACAAAGACCATGTGAGCTGGTATCTCCCATTCCACCCATTCCACCCATTCCCTGAAGGTGCCCCGCTGTCAGTCACCAGTTGAACCTGATGCAAGGAGGCTTTCTGCTCGAGAATCCGCTTGAGCATCTGGAAGGTCAAATTCCACCGTGTGGACACATCCTGCACCAGCTGGTGCACTGGAGAGCCTTGCTTGGCCTGCTTCATCTGGAGGAGGTCGCTGCCCTTCACGCTCTGGTTAAAGAAACAGGCCAGCTTCCTCCTCCGCTTGATCAGAGAGCTAAGGGTGCCTGCTCCAATCCCCTTCTCCCCCAAGCCCAGAGGGTCCATGACCACCAGGTGAAGGGTATGTGCGGTTCCAGGGATGCTGGTGAAGCCCCCCTCATGGACTGCCCTCAGTATGCTGACTGTGTTGGTCATCACCACACACCCCTTGGTGAAGGGCACACCTGGTGTGACCCAGTCCGTCACCATGGCAGTCAGGGCTGACTCAATGTTACGAGCCGTGTGGGGGCCATCCATGACTTCCGCTTGAAGCAGGGCCCACCTATACCCTGCTTCGGGACCCCTCCTGCCAGTGCCAAATGCTGCCTTCGGGTCCTGCCACCAGTGCGCCGTCACTGCCAGGTAGGCGTGCTGTGCGTTCCTGCTCAACCACAGGTCTGTGGTGAAGTGGACAGTGGCATCCCCAGCCCCTGTCAGCTGCTCCCTCACCCGCTCCATTAAAGCCCAGTACAGGGCTGGCACCACCTTCCAACTCAGGGTGTTGCATGAGGGCAGCTTAAACTGTGGGTCTAGGAAGCCCATCAGGCACCTGAAGCCCATAATGTGGCCCATATGTTTTTTTGCCTTGCCATCCATGCTGTGGCACAGGACCCACCATTGCCAGCTGCCATGACTGCTCGTTATTGGTCACCATAGCTGTCCATCATGGCAGGGGTACCATGCTGGGGGTGTGCTGGGGGCAGGGTCACCTGCATTTATTCCATTCTGTTAACCCACCAGCAGGGCAGAGGAGTGCTTACCAGCTGGTCTGGTCAGACGCTTGTCAGTTCTGTGCCCCGACCTGACCCCACGAAGGCTGGCCCTTCCTCCTGGAGCATGTAGCTGGTATTCCGGCTGTACGTTTAGTTTTACCCAATGCCATTGGTCTCCAAAAAGAGACAACCTGGCTGTTCACCATCCAGAACAGCTCTGCAGGATGGGACTTTCCTGACACAATGGAAGCAGCAAAGAAAGTTTTCCTTTCCATACCCAGCCACATCATAGAAAGTTGGAAGGTATCTTGAGGGTCATCCAGTCCAACCCCCTACTTGGATGTAAGGAGACTACAGCAACATCATCCCTGCCAGCTTCTTCTAGAAAACCTCCAGTGATGAGAGCCTACAATCTCCCTAGGTAGGCCGCTTGTCCCATTGCTGCTCAGCTCGATTAGGAAGTTTTCCCTGATATTTACCTAAAATATTCCTAGTCATAGTCCTTCAAAAACAATCAAAGATGCAATCGGTCAACTCTGGCACAAGTCAAGCACCACTTGCGTTCTAACTGCCTACCTTCCCTCTTCAACTGCCTCAAGTCCCTTGTATACCAAGAGGATCTTTATCAGCGGTGGGAGTGGACAACTGGGTGCAACTTAGTTGATGGTCAAGATCAACATACTATTCCACAGTTTGACTGGGTCATGACAGAGTAGTCATCAAAGTCTGAAGGTATATCCTCCAGAGAGTTCTGAAATCCAGTTGGCTCTATTAGTTTCCGGGGGTGGACCCTCTCCCCCATAAATAGGGCAATGGAGGGCTGGGGCCTGGTATCACAGAAGGTAATTATCCAACCATTACAATGGTATCTTTATGACACCCTCAATAATTGGAACCTTTGTTTCCAGGTTGGTTCAAAACATTAAGTCCAATGTGTGTCTTTCCTGCGCATTAGACCAGATATTATCTGGGATAGTCCCATGGTTATTTTGGAGGCCATGATTGGAGTAATTATAGGAGGGGTGCATCCCCCACAAATTTCCTTCCGGCACAATTCAAGAAATAAGGGCGCGGAGCTTATGTGGGTCAGTATTCCTCTATCTCCCCCCAAGGTTTAGCCCAAAGTTACTCCCATGACCCTAAAGTCCTGCTCTGACCCTACAAGGTAGGGATGGGCGAATGTAGTTCGGGAGTTCGGAGTTCGGATCGAACTCGACCAGTTCGGTCAACCGAACCGAACTTCCGAACCGAACTCAATTTTCGAACCGAACCAAACCAAACCGAATTTCTGAAGTTGGCTCTGTTCGCCCATCCCTAAAAGATAATATTCCATTTAGTTCAATAGGGTTTGAATTTCCGAACTTTGTTCCGAAGTTCAAAGTTCGGACCAAACTCTAATATTTTGGTCTACTGAACCGAACTTCCGAACAGAACCAAATTTCCGAACTGAACCAAACCGAACCGAACCGAATTTCCGAACTTGGTTCTGTTTGCCGATCCCTACTAAAAAGCTATGTATGTTGAACTCACCAAAGACAATAAATCTGTGGGTGTCTTCCAAACCACCTCCGTTATCGAGTTGGTGTGGTGTGGAAGACACCCACCAACATATTGTCAGGGATTCTGTTGGGCTGAAAGGGAGCCAGTAGACCAACAGATGACCTATACTGGGCCTTGAGCACAAACACCCTGTGTTGGACAAGTTAGGCACAAGATACCTTTGACAGGCCAGGTGGGTTTTTTTAAACATCTAACTACCACTCTGCACCCCACCTCCAACCTCTGATCCGAGGCTGATGCTGTACAGAGTATCTATTACAGAGCCAGATGCCTCATCTACCCAGCTCTCCCTAATCCATGCAAGGTGAGTGGCTTCATCCTGAATGAAATCAAAAATTATTGTTTTATTTACCATGACCCTCACGGCAAGCAGCAACAGATTGGTGTTTCCGCTTGACTTAAGCCCTACATATCCCATGACAGGAGTGGAGAGGGACAGGGGAACTGGCACTAATTGGTGTCCCGTGGCATACACCATTGTGGCTGCAGACTTGTCACGACAGTTCAATAAGGCTGGTTTGAAACAGAAATTCTGATTTTGTGGAAAAGTTCAGCAAAATCAGAATGGCTGCCAGAATTTCAGATGGAATTCTGACTGGAATAAACTTCTGGTTTGAATTCTAATCCAGTGCTTCTGCAAATGGCCGTCTCCATACAGCATGATGGCAAGGAATTATGGGTCATCCAAGATTCTGATCGGCACAGATGAAATGCCCAGTTCCGTTGGAGATAGAAACAGGGCAAAAAATCCAGTTCAGCCCTGTTGTTGTATCCTTGAAGAGAGCAGTAAATTAGCCTTAGCAACAGCCTTTGCCCCCAGCCCTATTACCTAGCTCACACTTTCTCTTTTACAGAAGAAGTCGTGAGCGTGTGTTTGGTTTCTCTGTTGACAACTCACTACTAGGCTGTACAATCTTTTTCCCTGTGACTCAGCCCAACAATTTCCTTCCTTGCCTTCTGAACAAATGAGTAGGAGCGTGCGATTTTTTCCCCGTTTGATCTAATTGCAAAAATGAATGAGGCGCCATTCATTTTAGTAATTAGAACACAAAAACAACAGACAGGGGTAATGACAAGGGATGAAAACGAAGCGGGGGAAAAGGCATCAGTTGTCATGACCAAAATAAGAAAAATATTTTAAAGAACAACGCATGTGTGCAAAATGGTTGCCGGAGCCATTCTGGGCAATGGCAGCATCGGTGCCATTTTGGAAAAGGGCAGCTGGTCTGCACATGTGCAGAATGGTCTGGTGCACGTGCAGAAGAGCTGCCCTTTCCCATAACTGCACTGACGCTGCTGGCACCATTTTGGGAAATGGTTCGCATGCGCAGAATGGCCCCGGAAGCCTTTTTGTACATGTGCACTGGTTTTTACATTAATGTTTAATAAAAGGACACGACAAAGGGACAAAAACGGCAGGGGGAGGGGTCACACACACCCCTGAAAAAAAACCACAACATTTTGGGCCCGAAAACAACAAAGGTAACTGTAACAGGGTGGCTGCCTCCGGGGATAAGTGGATGCAGGATTAGGGCCCCACAAATTGCTTACCTCAGGGAATTAGCTCTTTAAGTCCTCCATTTCTCAACTCAGTCTTCTTATAGGGCTTCCATTAAGGCCAGGGCTCCCGCTAAGCCCATATTATCCCATCTAGTGTCTCCCAACTTACATTAGCCTCAGTCTCATGGTTCCCAAGCCAGAAAACAGCTGGCTTTATGCACTGTCTCTCCAGCAGTTTCTGGCCCGGGCAGCTCCTCTGAGTCTGCAGCAGCAGAACTCTCTCTCCCCTGTCCGGCTCCTTCAGTCTCCTCTCCAGCTTTGAGCTCTTCTCTGGATTTACTCCCAAGGCTGGCCACTGCCACACCCTCACACAGCTGCATCATCAATTAGGCACTGCCCACACCGGCAGCTCGGCATGCGCCGCCCCTGCTGGCACTAGCTCCCTTAAAGGGCTCCCAGCCCCCTGTGGCTTAACTGAGCCACAGGAACAAAAACAAACAACGTGCCTGCTGCCCATTCCTATGCAAAAGAAGAAAGATGCCATCTGCACTTTCTTTTCCAAAGGATTTCAGTTACCTGAACCATGATAATTAGGCTTTAAGCACCAAGTTGCTTGATCCAAGTCAATTTTCATGGCCGCATTGGACAAGACCATTGTGTCTGTCCAAGGCACTGGAAGTGATGGTGCCGCTTTGCTTGGCATGGGCGAGACCTCGCCTGGAATATCGTGTTCATTTTCGGGCACCACACTTCAGGAAGGATATAGAGAAGTTGGAGAAAATTCGGAAGAAAGCAACAAAGTTGATAAAGGGGCTGGAATGCAAATCATCCAACGAATTGGGCATCAATGAATTAGAGAAAAGAAGACCAAGAAGTGGAGATGATAAGAGTTTTCAAATAAAAAGGTTGCCACAAAAAAAGACAGAGAACAGGTTTTTTTCTCCTGTAGAAACAAGAGGGAATGGACTTAAATTGTAGCCTGGTAGATTTTGATTAAATATGAGGGGAAATATTCTCACTGTAAGAACAGTTGGGCAAAGGAATAAATAGGTTGGGAGAAAGAGTTTCTGTAGTGCCTCCACAATGGTCTGCACTAGAGCTGAAATGAGTACCAGGTATCCCAGTTGGATTTCCGGTACCCGAATCAACCCGACAACATCAGGTACCAATTGGTACCCGATTGCAACTCAATTTGGGTACCCAACAACCCAAAATGTTGACTTCCATTCCCAGAATGTTGACTTATGGTACCGATTTTTTTTTAACTTCTTCATCGATATACCAACTCCCTACATCGATTTATTAATTTTCCATCAATTTTTGGCAACTTCTGGTCTGAGAAGAAAACTACTTCCAGTCCCAGGTTTGTTTTGTATTTGATGGGTTTGGGGTTTTTTTTAACTTTTTTTGCAATTTAATGTCTTAAGACACTTATTTATTAGTTTTCTGTCCCAGAAAATCAGCTTTCTGGTTCTGAAAAACTACTTCTGGTCCCTTCCCTCTCATTTTTATGCTAATGTTTTTTGGTTTTGTGACCCGATATACTGATTAGTATACCAATATACCAAGTGGGAGTCGGTAAATTCAAAAATCGATATTGTAAGTACCCAATTTTCCGGGTATTTGGGTACCTGATTGTTACCTGGGTACACAATGTGGTACCCAAAAATGTGGGCCTACCCACACACTAAATTTAATACCCATTTCAGCTCTAGTCTGCACCAAGTGGGGAGGGGGAGGCTCCACTGAGTGTAAATTCCCTGTTAAGATGTGCTATAGGGAAATTGGAAAGAGAATGTATTGTGCAAATGGTTTGAGATCACTCTAAATGATGACTGACTGACTGCCTTTGGGTGAGTCAAAGCTGTAAGTCATTAGCAACACAATACAGAGAGGAGATGGAACGTGCTAAGTGCTAGAAATTCTCACCAAGCTTTGCAGGGAAAGAATTCTCACTGTACTGCTTGAGTGATTAGCTGCTGAATGCAAATGCAAAATGTTCCGAACCTGACACATAGTTAATCGAAGAAAATGGCCTAATCAAGCCCAGCACATCCGCATTGCCTGTGGACTGGGGTTTGCTGACACATAGGAAGTACAGGGGAGAGGGGATGGTGGGTGTAGAAGGATACAGAGGCGGGGAGGGCAAGGGGGATATTTAGGATTCATTCACACAATACGTTTCCCCTTGGCAAACTCACCACTTGTTCCTTCCTCATTCCATAGCAATGCATTCAGACAGGGGCTGACTCCCCTGCATTTCAGTGGTCCACCCCTGACTCAAGTGGCAGAGAACAAGGGATCATCGGGGAGTGCAGGAAGGGGTTAGGATTTCACACAACGCTCAGAATGTGGGTTTGTGTCCCTCCCCACACTAAAAGAGTGTTGCATGAATCTCCATAAGGTATGTGTTACATACGGCTGAATCGAGTAGTTAAAAAACTACTCGTGAGTATTAGCCTGAGTTTTGATGACCGACCTGAGTGCTGGTGACACTGCTGGTGCCATCTTGGAAAGGTCTGAGTATGCTCAGAAGGGGCCATTTGGCCCTCCTGAGCATGCCCAGATCCCTCCCTCCCCCCCCCCAAACCTATCCAGTCCGGAGGAAGCCACGTGCCACTGGAGCCCCTCCGGAGGGTGAGTACTCTATCCATTAGCCCCTGCTATGCTCCCACCCCTTAGCACCCCACCCCTGATCCCCCACTAGATTCCCCACTTCCCCTTCCCTGGCCAGCGGGAACCAGGGAAGGGGGAGCAGAGGCCTAGCGCCAGTCTCTGGCCTTCTTCCCTGTACTCAACTGAGGATTTTCCAAGTTCCAGGGGCCATTCCTTGAAATTTCAGAACTCAGAAAACCAAGTCAACTACCATGAAACTCAGAGTTTTCTGAGGAAAACTGAAGGCCGTGTTTCAGCAGAGGTTTACAGTCCCAGTAGCCTTGTTGTGATTTTGTGGTAACTATCAGGCCAGAAAGGAGTTGAGAACATGGATGGGGATGACCTCAAGCTGGGGCTTTCTTGCACTTCCAGGGGTCCCACAGAATTTCCTCCACTGCGGATGCCCCCCGAACTCTACAGAAAAGCAAGAGCAGGGCTCCCTCCCAGTGAAGCCCCAAACAAAATGGTCTTTAGGATCCTGCAGGGGGTTATGCCCACTCCCTTAGTTCCACATGCACCATGTACTGATGTGGTTTTAAAAAACGTAAACAGCCCCACTAGGCAGATGCAGCACTTTACAGTAGGGATGGGACACCGTGGAGAATACCAGATACAAGATTTATCGGTATCGGATCTCCCCGGTATCAGATTTACCGGTATCAGCATACCAGATTTTTAACATTGCCGCTTTACCGGTTTTTTTACATTGCGGCCATTCACTTCAATGGCTGCGATGTAAAAAACCCAGTAAAGCGGCCAATGTTAAAAATATGGTATGCTGATACCGGTGATTATTGGATTAATCCGATATACCGGATTATCAGGTGTACCGGATTTATCCAATACTGATATTCCCACCCCTACTTTACAGTCACGGATTTTCAGAGACAGGTCCCTGCCCAGTGGGCTTACAACCTAAGATGGACAAGAGGACACACAGGGAAAGACAGACACAAACATATTCCCATTTTACAGATGGGGAACTGAGGCTGAGAGGTTGTGATTTGCCCAAGGCAGTGAGTTTATTGGCTAGGAGGGAGTTAGAACCTTGGTTTCCCAAGCCTAAATCCAGGACCTTACCCACTATGTCACACTGGCTCTGGAGTAATTGTTTGTGCAAAAACAACAACCTATTCTTTGCCTTCCCTGCAATGCAGACACTTACTATGTTTTTGACCCTAGGACATGAAAATAACTTTGTCACAGACGGTACATGGAAAATGCTGGAAAAGCACCGAGAAAATATTGAAGGTGCTGAAAAATTATGGAGGCTGCGAAAAATTGCCACCTGCATTCCTGGAAGCAACAGAGGCCCTTTTTAAATGGGCTGTGACTGAGAGGTGGACTGTGGGTGCTCTTCTGAAGGGGTGGTACGGGGAGGCAGGTGCACATGGGCACCCATCCCCCCCCACATTCTGCCACATGGAGCAACCTGAATTGTCACCGGTTGCTCTGTGCATGGGTTACGGTAGCGCACCCCCATGCATTTCCACATTTATACAGGATGCTCCCCTGTGTGGATTATGGGTGTCCATGCGGGGGAGCGTCTGAGGTAAAAAGGGCTAGAATTGCAAAAATCTGTCCCAGTCTCAAAAAAATGCCACCGAACATTGGCCAATGTTCCCCACAGGACATTGTTTCCCGTTGAGCTGTCGTCGATTTAGCGCTCTGTAGAACTGAGGCAGCTTTCTGGTTCAAAAACATTGTTTGCCTCCCATTTTCATTGGCTTTGAGTTTTATTGCCCTGTGAGTGCATTCCACTGGCTTGTTGGCCAAGGGATGAGTCTGATGTATTTAGATAACTGTTAAAACAAGCAGGAAGTTTACATCAGGCTCGGCAAGCAACACTTAACGGCGATGGGCTCAGCTTTGCCCTTTTCCTCGGGCCCCATAGCATAAATGTAATCACATCAAGGGAGAATAAACTCAATCAGACCAAATGCTGCTGGGGGTGACTAACATTAGCAAAACTGTTTGCAAGTAAAACCTTACTAGGACTTTGAGTTTGGTCTGTGCAGAGTAAACAAAGACATCAAACCTCATTATTGCCAAACCGATTTTAATTTGCAACATAATGTATGGCTTTCAGAGAGAGAGATGTTCCCCGCCAATTGTTCTAGCCTGCTGTTTCATTTTAAGATCCGCGTCTGCATAAAGGAAAATCAAATCAGCGGGAAAGGGTGTTTGGCTATTCTCCATTAGAAATGGAGAAGGCATCCCATTTCCCATTCTTTCTGCCTAGCTCTGTTCCTGTTATGTTGCAACGCAGGTCTTGAGGAATATCATTCAGAGCACAAAAGGCAACTTGGAGATGGAAAAATCAAATCTATTTGCTAAGAGCACAAGAAGTGGTCCATCTAGCCCAGCATCCTGTCTCTGACAGTGGTCAGCTTCAGAGGACTGAGTACACAACCGGTCATAAATGGATTTATTCATTCCCTGCCCCCAGTTCCCAATAGTAAGAGGTCTCACTCTGCTCACACCCTGACCAACATAACTATTTACATACTTATCCTCTAAAAACGTATCCAGTCCTTTTTTTCACCCAGTTATGCTAGTAGCTTTCAAGACATCCTCTGGTAATGAGTTCCACCAGCTAATTGTGTGCTTGGTATGGTGTATTGGATAAAGTGTTGAATTTACACCTAGGACGCAGTGTTCAAATCCTGCTTTAGCCATGAACTCACTGGGTGGCATTGGGCAAGTCATAACCTCTCAGACTCAGTTCTTCGTCTGTTAAATAGAAATATCTGTGTGTTCCCCTCACTTGTGTCCATCTTAGATAGTCAACCCACTGGGCAGGGACCTATCAGTGATTGTGAAGTGCTGCATATTCCTACTGGAGCTATAGAAATAATTAGTAGTACTTGTGGGGGGAAGAGTACTTCCTTTTGGTTCATTTTAAACCTGTTGCCAGCTAATTTCATTTTCAATTTAGGTCCATTATTTTGAGAGAGTAAAAGCTTTCTATTTACTTACTTGCTCTTAATTCTGAACCATTCATAATTTTGCAAACCCGTCTATAGGTCTGGAGGTGACGCCAAGTCTGAGCCTTGGCACAAATAAAACCCTGGATAAGTTCCAAGGAGAATGTTCTTCAGTTATTTCTGTGGCTGATGGTGCAAAATGATCGCACTGCAGCAAGCTAGAGTCCTGTACAGGATGCTTTTTAGTCTTCCAGTAGCATCCTGCCCTGCAGGGCTAGTTCCCATGTCCCCACCCACTCCTCCTCCGTTCCTGCAAAATCCCGTAGTTAGGCCCTTTTCACACGGGTGCCCCCCTGCGGGGGGGGGGCACCTGTGCGAACGCTGCGGTGGGTGCGGAGGGGGATGGGGGGCACCCGTGGGAACACCACGGGCAGTGGGTGGGGGGTTATGCATGCTCCCGCGCTCCCCCCACCTCCCCCATCACCCACGCATGGAGCAACAGGTGCCAATGCCAGTTGGGCTGAGGTGAGTGTGCGTCTGTGGGGACGGCCCCACACCCACCTCCATCCACTGCCGGCACACACCCATCCCCCACCCACCGCAACCTGTGTGTAAAGGGTCATTATTCCAGCAGGGAAGAAGCTGGGGTTAAACGTGGGATTTTTCTTTCCACCCAAAGTGCAGCTAGCAGAGGCAGAGAGCAGATTAGCCCTGCCCTTGCTGCACTGCAGGAGAGATTGGCTACCTTGTTCCCCCACCAAAACACTGATTGGTGGGAAGGAAGCAAGCCAGCCCCATCTGTAGCACTTCAGGGTGGGTGCGGCAGGTCTGCTCTCTTTTGACAGAGAGAGCAGATCAGCCCTCCTCTCTCACAGCATTGCAGGAGGGATTGTCTGCCTTATTATTATTATTATTATTATTATTATTAACAAACATTTATATAGCGCCAGCAGTGTACCTGGCACTTTACAAAGTAATAAAATAGACAGGGTCCCTGCCCCTAGGGCTACAATCTGAGAGACAGGAGCTGGGGGAGAGACTTAGGAAGGGGAACAGAGGGAGAGACAAGGGGTCTAACATTCATGAAGATGCGAGGTCTCAAGTGCACGTACTTGGCTTGGTTACGATGAGAATGACAGCAGGCAGGTCCATGTTGCAAGGATAAGGGTAAACCGATAATAGGTATAGAAATAGTGGCTCAACAGGATAAAGAGTCAGACAGAGCAGAGCGAAAGAGGTGAGTTTTAAGGAGAGTTTTGAAGGTATGAAGGGAGGGGGCAAGGCGGATGTGGACAGGGATGTGGATATGCCTTGTTCCCCCACCAAAAAGTGGGTCGGCAGGAGCAAGCCAGCCCCACCTCCGGCCGTTCAGGGTAGGTGTGGCTGACCTGCTCCTCGCCGATCAGTTCCTTGAGAGAAAGCAGATCAGCTCCCTGTGTACACCACTGTGGGAGAAAGGGGCTGCTTTGTTTCGGTGATGGAGCGGCGGGGTTTTGGTCCTCACCAACCAAAGTTCTTGAGGTGATTAAATTACCCCAGGTATGTGTGTGTGTGTGTGTATGTGTGTGTGAGAGAGAGAGAGAGAGAGAGAGAGAGAGAGAGAGATCTTTGACTCTCAAGATATTGGACTGTAAAATCAGAAAACCTTATTGAAAAATAACAGCACAACTAATAAAGACTTTAAAGAAAGGGCAAATCCAGGGAAAACATGGGACAGGACAATAAAAAAACAGTTATTAAACGACTAACCTCCTTTCACTTCGTTAGGTTTCCTAGGCAATGCTGACTTTTGACAGGTTTGGGCAGCTGAATCTGTCTAGTCTGCCTCAAGCTTTTAGCGGCTTGTGGGTCCGTAAGGGAATCACCGTATCAGTCCTTGCCCCTTAAGGCTGAGACAAGAGTAGGGCTGAAGCGGCAGCAGCTTTTACCACACCGCAATTCCATTCCATCATTTTGGAATTGCCTGTGCCACACCGCGGCTTTTCTGCCGGCATTCTGCAAATTCGGAAACTATCGGAAAAATTGCATAATTGTCGGAAACTGTCAGAAAACCGCTGTTCCGCTATTTTGTGCCGCTGGCGGAATGGCAGAAGTAGCGAAAATGGCATGTTTCCGCTATTTGTGAAGCCTGTGGAAGTAGCGGAATGAAATTAGCGGAACTGCGGAAGTAGCAGAATGAAACTAGCAGAATGAAAGCCTCTGCCACGCCGTACCACTAATTGTGGAAATGCTGTTTCTGGCGGAAATAGTTACCGCTGTGACTTTCTGCTACAGCCCTAGACAAGAGCAAGAGTTCCCGTTCTGAAGGGAAATACCAAGCTTTTGGGAGTTCTTGCGAGTGTCCATTGGTGCTTTATCAGTATTGGGGATTCCATACTTCTGCCATTTTCCCCATCATTTTCATCACTTTCTGGGACATTTTCGCATTTTTGTGACCTTCCAGGACTTTTTTGTCACTTTCCAGGACTTTTACGACAGTTTTACAACCCTTTTATGGCCATTTCCAGCACTTCCCCAGTGTTTTGACAGCATGTTTTCATCTCCACAGCCCATGGGGGGGTGCATGGGACACACACGGGGCAGTTGGGACCAGCTCATTGCAGCTCCATAAAAAAAAAAAAAGGAAAGGGCAAAAATGGCGGGAAAGCGGGTAACTTTCCATGTCATCCAAAAGTCAGTGAATGCCCTGCTTCTGTCAGAAGCAGCACTCACCAAGATTTCTCATTTCAGTCCCCCGGGTGAGTCGCGCTGTCATTCTGTGCCCTGTCTACTCCAGAAAAGTACTCCCTTTCAGCTTACGAGGGCTTCCTTCCTTCAGAATCAGCTCCTCTGGCCTCTTCTCCCTCCAGAGCCTTCTTTCCTCTCCACCCCTCTTAAGGGCCAACAGTCACTCACAACTGTCACCCTGCAACTGCCACTTCACAACTGTCAAACAGCAGTAGGAGCAGCAGCGGTAGCCCCTCTAAGCAATAGTAATCCCTTATTTAAGCTGCTTACAGTTACTAAACAAACTTTGCAACTTTCATTCATTCAAATAAAAGGAGGAACTATTTACAGTGCCCTGTCACAGTTCCTTACCAAAAAGCTGATCAGCGGGGTGCAAGACAGGCCCACATGTAGCTCCCCACCTATCAGCCATTTTGGCAATCCCACCAGCCCGTGAGCTGGACACAGGTCTGCTGCCCTAAATTATTGCAGGAACAGATGGTGTTTTTAAATGAGATGCCACCACGCATTGCTACCATCAACCACTCAGCCAAATGCCTGTGTGAAGGTGATGCGGGGATGTGCACTCTTGTGATCCACATAGGGTGTCTTTAGACATAACGCTGTTCAGTGTTCTGTAACACAGTGTCCAACCGTTACAGTGTTGTTTAGACATACCATCAACACAGTGTTCACCCCAAACACTGGAAGTGAATGCTGCCAGGTCTTGACATTTTAATCAGTGTTTGGGGTGAGCACTGTGTTGACGGTATGTCTAAACACTGTAACAGTAGGACACGGTGTTACAGAACGCTGAACAGCCTTATGTCTAAAGACACCCATAGTGCCCATTCATGGCCATGCATGGAGCACTGCCAAAAAATCCAGAGTGCCCTCTGTGGGGGAAGCCAAAAAGTGTGTGGGGACAGGAGTCCACGCATCTGCTACCCATATAGATTGGGGCAACCACCCGTGCCAGCAGACAGGTCCAAGGCCTGGCCACCTCCCCCAGTCCCTCCCACAGCTCTGTCGGGAGCCCTCTAAGGACATGCGCATGAAATACAAAACCGCGGTGTCTCGAAGCACAACGTAGAAGAGACGAGCCAACCCCATGGAGGACAGCACCTTGGACAGCAGTTTCCTGCATGCCCTGCCCAGTCATATGCACCTCTGTTGTAGCCCGGGACTGCCAGCCGCTGCAGTAGCTCTGCAAGCCATGGGCAGGAAGGGGTTAACTGGCTGCTGCGGCTTCATGTTTCTATGGTGTCCTTGGCTGCGTGTCATGGCACAGGACAGGCAGCTGGGCGGGGCTCGGGGTGGGAAGTGTTGCCAGGCAGGGGGGAGGGGAAATGGCATGGGGGAGGGGATGGCTAACAAATATTTATAAATAAATAAATAAATAAATAAAATGAATTGTTTGCAGGACTGGTCCGTGGTGGCGGGAGAGTGTGGAGGCTGCCTGCATGGCCACGGTGGTCACCCAGGGGGCTGACCATTGAAATCCCTGCCGTCTCACTCCAACCTGTGTGGATGGTCCGCAGCTGTGCCACTCAGCGGCCACGGAACCTCCCCCACCCATCCCAAGCCTTGCTCGTTTAAAACCACCCAGACTTGTGCCTCCCCCTCTCCCACCCACAGGAAGGGGAATTTTCTGCTCCTGCAAGGAGGACCCCCCACAGGAGTGGATCCCTACCATTTCCCAGGGTGGAGATGGAAACCTTCAGGCCTTGGGTGTCTTCAGACGTTACGAAATCACGCTGAACCACGGTGAATACCCACCTGTGGTCACCGTGTCTCGAACGTCTGTTTGCGGGGCGCCAGCTGTTCGCCACGGTGAATCCCCACATGGGGTCCATTTGAACCACGTTTCCCGGGCTAGCCGGGGGAAGGTCCCGGGAAGCGTGGTCAAATGGATCCCCCCAGCACGTCTGTTGTGCCGTTACGGGGTGACCCCGGCGGGGAACGAAGCCGGTGGTTCCGGTACGGGGCCCCGTATCGTCTGAAATCACTCTATGATAGCAGAGAAGAAAGCTCTCTTTGCCACCATCACAGCCATGGCATAGTCCTTTAAAAATGGTCGGCACAGTCCTCAATATGCAGGAGTGATGGCTCAAGTTAAAACTCAGCTTATTAAAAAGTCAAAAATTTCAAATGTCTGCATTGACTTTGGTTCTAAAGTTGTAGTTTTAAAACTTAGAGGATCCCAGGTGGAGGCAGTGAGTCCCTTTCAGCTTGCTAAAGATCATCTCTCACAAACTCACACCCCTCCTACCTTTTTAGTTTTCATCTTGATCCCAGGCACATAGCTCCCCCTGCCTGGGTCTTACCTTTCTTTGTTCTTTGATAGTGGTGCTTATCCCAAGCTTGTTAAAGTGAAAAAATGTGCCGCTGCCACCCCCACGCCTCAGCAATGAATAACCAATAACAGCAGCCAGGGTAGGGAGTCAGCCAGCTCTTTTTCCAACTGGATTAATAATTTATGTATATATTTATTTATTTACATTTATATGCTGTCCTATTCCAAAGACTCAGGGCAGCTCACAAATCAGATAAGGTGATAATTAGTATTACCCCCTTTGTTTGCTGAACCCTGTACAAACCTTACACTGCAGGGAAAGTGGTACAAGGTAACAAAACCTGTTACTGTACATGGGGGAAAGGTACTGTTGGAGGGTATGGTATTATTATTATTATTATTATTATTATAAACATTTCTATAGTGCCAGTAGTGTGACCTGGTGCTGTACAAAACATAGAAATAGATGCGGTCCCTGCCTGTGGCTTACAATCTAAAAGACAAGGAGGGGGAGACAGGGAGAGGGGACAGTGGGAGAGACAGGGGAGAANCTTTCCCTGCCGGGATCCCCCCGGCACGTCTGTTGTGGCGTTACGGGGTGACCCCGGCGGGGAACGAAGCCGGTGGTTTCGGTACGGGGCCAAAGGGCCCCGTAACATCTGAAATCACCCCTTGTCACAGGAAGTGGAAAACCCACAAGGGCTGAGGGGGCGGGGGGGGGGCAGTGCTGTCAAACTAGGATTAGCAAATTCCCTTTGGTCCACAATTCTTTCCTGGTTAGGTACGTAAGAGGAAGCCACACGAAGCCAGAGCAGAGTCTGCCAGTTATTGGCAACGAGGAAGAAAAGGACACAATACCTCCTTAGTGAGTGCTGCAGGAAATAGCCTCAGGGCTTTCACGCTTTGAATTCAGCCAGTTTCTTTGGCGCCGTACATTTACAAACAGGGATCTGTGCCAACATGGGTATAAAAGCTGCTGGGGGGACACACTTCCTGCTGAATCTGGGGTGTAGGGGATGGTCCCTGTCTTCAACTGTAACACAATTCTAAAATGGCTGCCACCCCATGGGGTTGCAGCAGAAACAGCACTGAAGGAGAGCCTGCTACCTGCATGACTCTGCTCCCTGTGGCCATTGGAATTTCCTGGTGGCTAGGGGGCGTGAGGGGGCATCATCCACCAATATTTCCCCTGGTTGGGCAAGTTCAAATGTCATCACCAAGAAGCAGAATTAAGCTGTCCCTTACAGCTCTGTGATGACTTCTGGTCTTGTGTCTGCAGATGTGGGGCTGAGTTGGACCCTAAATTTGAGACTGCAGGGCCTGGAGAAGTGTGTTTGTGCAGGTGTAACAGACACAGAGGGTGTCTTGATACATAACATCAACGGGTGTCTGAATGTGTGTTTGACCGATATGAACAATGGTTTGGCTCTGGGTTCACCATGTGGCGCTGCTTAGAGACACAGCCCATCCTGGGGAAATCAGTGTTTTGCTCACCACCCGATCTCAGCACGCAAGCGCTGCCGCCTCATTCCCTGTGTTGTACCTGCTTACACGCCACACGATATCATTAGACACAATGTTGGCCATGTGTTCCGCCAAACACGCAAATTGTCCTTGTGATGCAACGGTGTTCCATCCCGTGATAAGCCCTGCCACGGTTGGGGGGTAGGCATCCCTAGAGCATAGTCGAGTGGGCCATCATGTCTGATGGTCCACTCCACCTAACCCCCTCATCTAACCTGGGGTGAGTGGGCTCACCCCGGGGTGTGACGGCATCTAAAAATACCCACAGAGAGATACAGGTGTGTGCTTGTATGTGTGTGACACTGGGCATCTTTAGACATAACAAAGATCAAGTGTCAAAACCCCTAAGCACGTGTTTGGCCGTTGTGTGTAAATACCACAACAATCCCAACACCAATTTGGCCACCTGTTGAACACACGTTGCAAACACCATTGCATCACAAGGACAATTTGCGTGTTTCAGCTGAACATATGTCCAACGTTGTGTCTAATGATACTAACACGCCATGTAGTAAGTACAACATGTGGAATGAGGCGGCAGCGCTTGTGTCTTGTGATCGGGTAGTGAGCAAATGCTGATTTGCCCCAAGATGAGCTGTGCGTGTCTAAGCAGCACCACATGGTGAACACAGAGCCAAACTGGTGTTCATATCAAGACCAAAACACACATTCAGACACCTGTTGACGTTACATCTAAAGACACCCTCTGACACGGAGATATGTGTGTGCGTGAGAGAGAAGGGCGTGAGTCTCTCTGTGTGTTTTGACCTTGATATGAACACCGGTTTGTTCCTGTGTTCACCATGTGGTGCTGCTTAGACACTCAACGCATCTTGGGGCAAATAGGTGTTTTGCTTGCCACCCAATCTCAGCACACAAATGCTGCCGCTTCGTTCCCCATTTTGTACCAGCTAACATGCCACGCGATATCATTAGACACAACGTTAGCCACGTGTTCAGCCGGAACACGTAAATTGTCCTTGTGATGCAATGGTGTTCACATCGTGTGTTCAGTGGGTGGCCAAATGGGTGTTGGGATTGTTATGGTGCTTACACATAATGGCCAAACACGTGCTTAGGGGCTTTGACACCCGATCTTTGTTATGTCTAACGACACCCCCCGTGTGAAAGAGAGCGGTGTGAGCGTGATGACATTTAATTTAGGGCTAGTTTGTTCCACAAAAACAGAATACCTGTTGGTATTTCAACTGAAATTCCAATCAAAATAATGTTTCAGTTGCTTGATTTGTGCGTACACAAAGTAGCCGCTACCATACAACAAAATGGTGGCTGTATTACATTTTGGCTGCTTGCCCATATTACCCAATCTCATGTTTGTTTCTATCGAACGTGAGTTTGGGTAAAGTGGGTAAACCCCCTTCCTCATGAAGGCACACATTACACGTGAATTTGATCATGGATGACAAAGCTGGAAAATCCAGCCCTGTCACTCACATGAGTTTAACTTCACGTGTAATTCTAGCGTCTGCAGGGGAATCTCACTGTAAGATAAACTTACGGTGGAATTCCCCTTTGCAGTAACTCACCCGGTGGGGCAGCGGCAGCAGCAGCAGGGAACTTCTGAAGCCAGCTCTCCATACCTTCCTCTGGCTGCATCAAGCCCCTCCTGAGGGGGCCTTCCAGGGCAGCTGTGGCTGGATGATGTCATCCAGCTGCAGCTGTCCTGGAAGGCCCTGTCAGAAGAGGCTTGATGTGACTAAAGGAAGCTATGGAGAGCCAGCTTCAGAAGTTCCCTGCTGCTGCTGCTGCCACCCCATGGGGGTGAATTACTGGGCTGGGGACAGGGGAGGGAGCCTTTCCTGCTCAGTTACTGGGCTGGAGGGGGGGGGAGGCTTTTCCTGTCACACACACACACACACACACACACATACACACACACACACAGCCCAGCCCCATGTTGGGGAGCAGGGTAACGTGGGCATGGATCCGTTATTGAAATTAATAGATCCATGCCCCAGGTGAATGGTAGCATGGGCATGCAGCCCACCACCAAACTCACGTGTTCACTATTTTCACACGAGGTTCAATCTTGCGTGAAAATCAGCACGTTGGCACGCAGCCTTTGTTGAACTGTGGCGGCCATTTTGCACATTCACAAATGGCTAAACAATGTTATCAGTCATTCTGATCAGAAATCCAAACAAACAACTGTTCATTCCAATTTTCGATCGGAATGATCAAAATGCCCAGCTCCATCAGAGAAGGAAAATGGGAGAAAATTTCTACTTTCAGGGTAGGGATGGGATGCTGGGGGGAATTTTGGTTCTTCTTGATTTTCAGATCTAATTTTGGTTTCAGTTCTTCTTGATTTTCAGATCTAGTTTCGGTTTCTTTGGGATTTTTTCATTGATTTTTTTCCCCCCACTTTTTTTTTCTCATTGACTTCAATGGGTTTTCTCCCATTAGAGTCAATGAGAACAAACTGGGGGGGGGGGGGGATGAATGAGAAAAAAAAAGGAACCTGAAATGAGGGAGAGACAAGGCATTTCGGTTCTATCCAAAACCAAAATTCCCACCCNGGGGGGGATGAATGAGAAAAAAAAAGCACCCTGAAATGCTGGGGTTTCAAGCCATTTCGGTTCTATCCAAAACCAAAATTCCCACCCCGTCTTTCAGGGCTCTGTCTGAGCCAAATCTGAGTGAGCAAGGAGTGATGGAAATCCAGTGGAATCAGAGAAGGATTCAACTTCTAGCATGGCTGTGAAGAGACAGTCAGGACTTCACTGTTCACTTCAAGAGAGTCAGGGGATGAGCCACACTTCTCACTGTCAGGTGCTTGAAGTGAAGAGCAGAAAATGGACCTGTCCTTCAGCCACCCTCTGTCCAGGAAACCCCAAGTATTGGACGTGCTGGCTTTTAGAGAAGGGAATCTTGTTGCATTGACTTTTCTTTGTATTTCCTGATATGATTTATACAACCCCAGCAATACATCTGGGGCTAGACAGTCATGATTAGAAATGGGCTCTGCCTTGAGAGGTTCACAATCTGGGATGGACACAGGAGAGGAGAACATAGGAAGAGACAGAGATCGATACAAGTAGCTGGAAATTTGCAGATGCTTGTGCTTAGCTACAAGAAGAGGAGGGGGATCGGGAAGGATATGACAGCATAACGGGATGCATAAATGAGTGAGCAGCCTTGTCAAGCTGAAACAGGCACCTGATTTGGCACCCATGGGTAACATCTACATTCAGGGGTACCATTTCGGATATACAAGCCGGTACTCAAATACTGTTCGAGAACCCCAAAACTATTTATTTATTTATTTATTTACTTAACAAAACTTATATCCTGCTCTCCCCGCCTCAGCGGCTCAGCGCAACTAACAACATTATAAAATATAAAACAATTCTAACATTTTAAAATATCAATCATAAAACAAAACACAAAAATACACACCTCCCCATCCTCCCCCCATGGGCTGATGTGCCAGCAACTGTTACCACACCGCGATTCCATTCTGCCATTTCGGAATTGCCCGCGCCACACTGCGGCTTTTCTGCGGACATTCCGCTAATTCCGCCGGCATTCTGCAAATTGCGGAATTGTGGAAAAATTGTGGAAACTGTCGGAAAACCGCTGTTCCGCTATTTTGTGGCGCTGGCGGAATGGTGGAAGTAGCGAAAATGTCATGTTTCCACTATTTTGCGATGCCTGTGGAAGTAGTGGAATGAAATTAGTGGAACTGCGGAAGTAGTGGAATGAAACTAGCGGAATGAAAGCCTCTGCCACTCCGTACCACTAATTGCGGAAATGCTGTTTCCGGCGGAAATAGCTACCACTGTGATATTCCGCTACAGCCCTATTCTCCACCCTACCCCTTTCCCTCACCAATTGCCTGATGGAACAGCCAGGTTTTGCAGTTCTTACGGAAGGCCGGGAGGTCCAGGACCAGACGCGCCCCTACTGGGAGGGAGTTCCATAGGCACAAGGCAGTGACTGAAAATGCCCCACTCCCAGGGGACCTCCAGCAGCGTGTTCCCAGCCGACCATAGGGACTGATCCAGGGCCCGGGGAGTGAGGCGGTCTCGCAGATAAACAGGGCCCAGACCATGTAGGGCTTTATAGGTTAAGACCAACACTTTGAATCAGGCCTGAAAGACTATTGCCAGCCAGCGCAGAGACTTGAGCACTGGTGTAATGTGCTCCCGGCGGCACAACCCCACCTGGAGCCGGGCCGTCGCATTCTGAACCAGCTGCAGCTTCCGAGCCATCACCATAGGTAACCCCACGTAGAGCGCATTGCAGTAGTCTAATCGAGAGGTAATAAGAGCATGGATGATTGTAGCCAGATCCGGATCCGGAACCAAAACCAGCGGCCGAAGTTGCTGCACCAGATGTAACGCAGAAGGCACGCCTCACCACAGCCTCCACCTGAAGATCCCGGTGGAGCTGCACATCAAGGAGAACCCCCAGGTTTCGCACCTGGGATGTCAGCGAAGGGCAAACTCCATTGATTGATGGAGCTGTCAGCTTCACTGACCTACCCACAAGCATCACCTCCATCTTGTCAGGATTCAGTCGCAGTCGGTTAGCCCTCATCCAGTCCCCCACAGCTGCCAAACACCGGGTAAGCACTGAGACTGCCGGGCCTGGGTCAGTTGAAAATGATAGATACAGTTGGGTGTCATTCGCATACTGATAACACCTCACCCCAAACTCTCTGATCACTTCACTGAGCGGCTGCATGTACACGTTGAACAGGAGAGGGGACAAAACCGAACCCTGTGGGACCCCACATGGGAGGTCACGGTAAGATGAAAAATAATCACCGAGTACCACTTGCTGAGTTCTTCCGGTCAGGAATGAGCAGAACCATTTGAGAATTATCCCACCCACCCCTGCACTGTCCCGCAGGCGCGTCACCAACATCTCGTGGTCAACAGTATCAAATGCTGCCGAAAGATCTAAAAGGACCAATAGGTTGATCGACCCCAATCCTTTTCTCAGCGAAGATCATCTACCAAGGCCACAAGTGCTGTCTCGGTGCCATGACCCAGATGGAAGCCAGACTGTGAAGGATCAAGACAACCGACGCGATCAAGATGCCCCTGGAGCTGCTGAGCCACTACCCGTTCAATAACCTTCCCTAAAAAGGGAAGAGTGCCGAGTGGCAGGGGAGTCAAAGTCAAGCGATGGTTTCTTGAGGAGAGGCCGCACCACCACCTCCTTGAGACAGCTCGGCACTCTGCCTTCCCGCAGGGCGGCGTTCACCACCCCAGTCAGCACCGGCCCCAATGTCTCCTGGCAGCTCTTAACCAGCCAGGATGGGCACAGATCTAATTCACAAGAGGTGGCTCGAATACCCCCAAGCACCGCCACCACATCAGCGGGTGTCACCGACTGAAAGTGATCCCATAAAATCGGACAAGCTGGGGCTTCTACAACCTCTACCTCCTCCAGTGCATTAAGTGCGGCATCGAGGTCTTGGTGAATCCGAGCAATTTTGTCCGCAAAATAATCCGCAAAAAGGTCACAGCAGGCGGGAGATGGCTCAACCCCCAGGTGGAGGGAGGCCTGACTGACCAGCCCCCGCACTACCTGGAACAGCTCCACTGGACGGGATTTAGCAGCTGCTATCAGGACAGCAAAGAACTCCCTCTTTGCTATCCATATAGCCACAGCATAGGCTTGTAAACTAGCTCTATGTCGCAATCTGTCGGCTTCAGCGTGAGAACGATGCCACCGTCGCTCCAACCGTCGCCCCTCTAGCTTCAGGACCCGCAGTTCCTCGATTGGCCCCGGATCGCCCCTCTTTTTGACGTAGCTGTAAGACCTGGCTTTTCCGCTTGGGAGATGGGTGAAGGGCGGGGGGAACGGGAAGGTTTTTTTTAAAATTCTCCTTGCTATGCATTGTTTTATGTGTTTTAATGTTTTATTGTTATTTGCTATTGCAAGCTGCTCCGAGCTGCTGTGTCAGGAGGGGCGGGGTATCGAGATTCTATAAATAAATAAATAAATAAGAGGAGAACCAGGAATCCAGGTACCTTGTGCTTTTATTTGGCCCCCTGCCATAGCTGTCATTTCAGAACAGCGTTCAGCCCGTAATCACGCTTCTCCCCCTCCTACACGGCAGCCTCCTGTCGCAGGCACAACATCGATATTAGAGAACTATTTCTAGAAAGCCCTGAGAGTAAACTTTTGCTTTGGGGATTAAATAAATGATGGGGCTAGAATGAAAAGAAGCACACACACACCCCACTAGAATAGCAGACAAGTGTTTGCTCAAATCACCCACCTACCGCTTGCCTTGGTGAGAACGGGGAAGAGGTCAGCGCTCTCATGGTTAGAGAGAAGCATGGGAAATGGCTTGCTGCGTACGCTCCATTAGTAAGGCATCCAGCCCGCAGCAAGTGGCCAGGACCAGTTTGGTTTCTCGGGAGGGGAATCCTTAGCATCTCCATCAGAAGAACCTTACTGGGTCAGATCAATGGTCCAGCTAGTCCATCATCCTTAACCAAATTTGCTTGCCTCAGAGAAGTGAACAACAGGTTCCAATGGAGTGATCGATTCCCTGCTCTTCACTCTCTCTGCCATCTGAGGTCTCTTCCCCTGGCCAGTCTCATTAATAACCCTTAATAACTCTGTCCTCTAAGCACTTATCCAGTCCTTTTTGTGAAACCCAGTTATACTAGTGGCCTTCACAACTTCCTCCGGCAACAAGTTTGACATGTTACAACATCCTGGGGCATTGAGTTTGAAAGTTCCAAGCAGGGGCAAAATATAAGGGTAACAGGGCAGAGCCCTGTGAGGGTGAGTCCCTGCAGGATCTCTACCCCCTCCCCCAACCAGTCCTCACAGCACCTTGCTTAATCCCCCACAGTGAACTTTATTTTTGGCCATTTTGACATGGAGCCGGGTGGGTGGGTGTGTCAGCGCGGCGGGTGTAGGTGGGTGGGTGCCCACTTACACGGACACACACTCACCTACACCTACCAACAGCCATTTCCACCCATGGAGCGTCCTCCGTTCTGTCGGAGGGTTCTGTGGGTGGAGATGGGTGTGGGTTGGTGTGCGGCGGGTGGAGGTGGGTGTGCAGCGGGAGCATCCACGCACAAACAAACACCTGCCATCCATGGTGTTTACACGGCCACCGCACGCCCATCCCCCACCTACTGGCAGCCATTTGCACGGACTCCCTCCCACTCCCCACCGGCGGGGGGGAGGGGGCATCCGTGTAAACACGGCCTAAAGTGTGCAATGCTGACTTGGATACATTTATGACACATAACTTGAAATTAAAGCAAAACAAAAATACATAACTCATTTTTTAAACAGGGAAATGAAACTAAAACCAAAACCAAACCGGGCCATCCTGCACACCCCTATTGGCTGGTTTCACCGCTAGCCCTGGTCAATCAGAGCCCCGGGGATGGGGCAAGGATGGTGAGGCTTAAGTGCTTTAACTCCTGCTTCATCAGTGGAGCAGATCTGTGCTCTGTTATCAAGGTGTCCGTATGGGCAGTAGGGTTACCATACCTCCCCTTTAAAAGAGGGTGTATATGAAAAATACGTGGAACCAATGCAGCCCTGCACCATGTGTTTTTCATGTGTCCTCTTTTAAAGGAGAGGTATGGTAACCCTACCAGTAGCAGCCCCTAGGTCAAAACCCATGCTATGAAGGGACTCAAAATTTTAGTGAGCATTGCCCCTGACATCTTAGATAATGGGGCTTCATTCATTGGGATGCTTGCTGCATAGAACTTGTTCCACTCACTAAAAGCTCTACGAGACAGGAACATGGGTACTTACCTCTGGCCCAGATTATTCCTCGGTCCCGACCTTTTACAGCCTGGTGTCATTTGCCTAAATATCTCTGAAACTGATAGCAAAAGCAGATGCAAAAAAGGCGGCTTAGCCTTTGAAGTCCCATACCTTTCCGAAGTCACGTCGCTTCCCCTGCTTGCCCTCCCCCCCTTCATCCCCCCATGCCTCTGGGAGCAGTGCACGGCCCTTTCTTTAGTTGTCAAATAGGTGATTCCACGGAGGGCAGGCAGCCTCAGCCTCATCCCACTTAATATGCCGATCTATTCTGGGGGGGTGGGGGGAGACCTCTCCAGGGAATAGTGTGTCCAGTTTGGGGCACTAGAGACAAAGTAGTAAAGTGATTTCTTTTATTGGACAGACTCCAGTGGGTGGAGGTAGGCAAGCTTTTGGACCTCACTGGGGACTTCTTCAGGCAAGTCTGGAGTTACAAAAGGAAGAAACCAAGCCAAAACAGAGGTATATAGAGTGCTGAGGGATGTGCCCATGGAACTCAGAGGGAGGGGAGGGGAGGGGAAAGGGAGAACAAGGTAGGGAGGCGATTACAATACAAAAGAGGAAAAACAACACAGTTGTAGCTGTGGATACAGTAAACAACGTTCAAGTTACCTGTAACACAGTGATAGGATTTACAATTTACTGTAATATCTTAAGAAACAGAGAAAAGCAGAGGGGGAATAGAGGGGTTGGGATATAGGGCAGGTGTCCATTTTAAGAAGGACATTGACAAACTGAAGAGGTTCCAGAGGAGGGCATCCAAGATGATAAAGCACTGGGAAAGCAAATCTTACCAGGAACAGTTGAAAGAACCGGGTATGTTTAGCCTAGCAAAGAGAAGTTAAAGGAGGGGGAGACATGATGGTAGTTTTCAGATACCTAAAGGGCTTTCCACAAAGAAGACAGCAAGAAACTGCTCTCCATTGCCACAGAGGCATGATGAGAAATAATGAGCTCAACTGGCAAGAAGATAGATTTTGCTTAAGTATCCGGGGGGGGGGGGAATTCTAACATCAATTGCTGTGTGGCAAAGAAACAAGTTGCCTAGGGAGCTCATAGGCTCTCCAGCACTGGAGGCTTTCAAACAGGAGCTGGATAGCCAAGCCATCTGTTGGGGAGGTTGTAGATGTGGATGTCCTGCATCAGAAAGGGGGTGGGGGAGTTTGGACTAGATGCCCTTTGAGGTCCCTTCTAAATCTATGACTCTAGATTTGGGAGGGACTTCAAAGGGCATCTTGTCCAACCCCCCTGCCCCCTTCAATGCACAGTATTTCCCAGGGAGCAAACCCCACAGATGTCTTTATTGAGCTACTACTAATAATAATTTCTATAGCGCTGCTAGGTAGGGATGGGTGAACAGAATGCGGTTCGGATGTTTGGATTTTGGTCGTTCAGTTCAAAACCCGAGTTCGGGTTCGATGGTTCAGTTCAGTCGAGTTCGGGTTGGCCGAACTTGGCCGAACAGTCAAAAATGGCGCTATCGAAACCGAAACCTAATTTTTGGCCCTGAAAAGACGTTTTTCCTGCCCCCAAAGTCATCCGAAAATGACTGAACTGTTAGGTCATTCAAGAGTTCAGTTTGGACATCCGAACAGACCGAGTTCGGTCCAAACTCCAAACAGTGTTTGTCCATCCCTACTGCTAGATGTATGCAGCACGTTACAGTCACAAATCCCTGATCAGTCAGTTTACAATCTAAGATGGACACAGGTGAGGGGAACAGACAAACAAACATATTCCCATTTTACAGATGGGGAACTGAGGCTGAAAGGTTGTGACTTGAGCAAGGCCACCCAGTGAATTAATGACTAGAGCAGGATTTGAACCCTGGCTTCCCACATCTATGTCCAGCACCTTATCCACTACATCAGTTCTCTCAAGGCTGAGAAGTTGTGACTTGCCCAAGGCCAACTGGTGAGTTAATGACTAGGACACGACTTGAACCCTAGCTTCCCAGATCCAAGTCTAGCACCTTATCCACTACACCACACTGGCTCTCTACCCCAAAGAGATCATTAGCTCCAGCCATGCACAGCTAGGCTAGCTTAACCCCACCTCAAAAGAGACCAGCAGGCCCTAATATTTGGTGTGTCTCCATTAAAATGCCTGCAGAATTTGTTACTGTATGTAGACACTAAATAGCACTAAATGTTTTTATTTTATTTATTAATTTATTTTTAAATATATATATGTATCCCACCCAATTCCGGGGGGTCAGGCCAGGTACATAAAACAGATATAAAATAAAAATAATAGATCCATAAATGGCCATTAGTCAAGTTGCTTGGGAGGAGGGATGTAACTTCTGACTGTCAGGATCTGAGAGTGTGAACAGCAGGGAATAGATCACTCCGGTATGACCTCTTCTGTACCCCTACAAAGCAACTAAAAGTGGTCACTGTCAGAGACAGGATTAGAATTTAAACCGTTAGGAAAAAACTATCCACCAAAAATACACGCTATTCCTGATAGATTGGTGGTGATCTGGTAACTGCAGGGGTTAACCTCCAAACCAGAAATACCGGATATTACCATTTGCCAGATTACCAGTGGGGTCGACCTTATGTCCCGCAGATTCCGCGTGCACTTGTATGCGCGTGGAGCCACGCAGGAACAAGGCACGTCCCTATTTCTGGCACACTGCGTCGCATGGAACCCGTGCACACGTGTGAGTGCACTGGGGTGTGTGCAGGCTCCATGGGGGCATGGGATCAGCTCCATTGACCACTTAAGCAGACCAGTTCAGACAAGGAGGAAGTTTTTAATTTTAAAAAGTCAAATGATAATTAAACTGTAATGTGGTAAATGGCAGATGGTAAAACGGTATATTGGGGTAATGTAGTAAATGGTAGTAAGTTTTACCAGAAAACGGCAGATACTAAACTCAGATACTATTGGTATCCAACCAGATATCAGAAACCGTGATATCTCGATGGATACTTGCTTCAGCTCTCAATAGGATGCTGGGCTAATGGACCAAAGGTCCGACCCAGAATGGCACTTATGTTCTAAAAAAAACCCCCAAATAAATGTAAAATAACATCAATTCTAATATAAATATTGCCCCTCTGAAAACAACCAACCCATGCCCCCCAACACCTATCCCCACCTGCCAAACATCTGACCAAAAAGAAAAGTATTGCATTGCCTCCAGTAGATGCTAAAAGAGTGGACAAGTAAAGTAACCAAAATACCTACATAACCAAGATACTAAACTGAAATGACCGACTAAATGGATGTGCCAATATTGCTTCTATGGTGAATATAATTTTGTAGATATTCTGTGGGCTACTTAAAAAGCAAATAATCTTTGCAAATAAAATAAAATAAAAATGCCTTTTCATTCTAGCTCTAGTTTTCTCTGCTCATGAGAACAGTGGTGGAGAGAGGCAGTTACTACCCTTGCTCATGAGAACAAGCCTCTCTGGCTGGCTGGTTGGGTCTACCTCT
This sequence comes from Sphenodon punctatus, assembly GCA_003113815.1. NCBI lineage: Eukaryota > Metazoa > Chordata > Lepidosauria > Sphenodontia > Sphenodontidae > Sphenodon > Sphenodon punctatus. The sequence goes on along the minus strand of QEPC01003143.1, from coordinate 2,890,912 downwards.
GTATCAGGACAGAGCTGGCCTATGTTGGACCAACAGTGACCAACAGAGGGTGCAGTCACTGGTATAACTCAGGGTGAAAACAGACATGACGCTAACCACCCTTTAACCACCCTTGGTGGTCATTTATGCATGTTTCAGGGCTGCATAGGGCACCAATACAGCCCTGCAACATGCATAAATAACCACCAAGGGTGGTTAAAGGGTGGTTAGCGTCATGTCTGTTTTCACCCTAAGAGGCTCCATTGTCAAAAGCCCAGCCAGGGTCAGTCACCACTAGTCAGCTCTGTCTGCGATATCAACAAATGTCAGTAGAATCCAGGAGCAGTGTCAGTTCTGAGATGGGGCAAAATCCAAAGGTCTAAGGTCAAAGTCAACACACCATAGGGGGCAGAAGAACCATAGTCAGAATGAAAGTTGTTATTAAGGGCCAGTCAGGCACAGCTGGGGACAAGAAATGGAAACCATAGCTAGCAAGGAAGCAGACATCCATTTGCGACAGACCTTTAGGTATCTGAAGACTGTTATCCTGTTTCCCCTTAATCTTCTCTTTGCTAAACATACCCAAAGTAAGGAACCTGGCCTTGAACTAACAACCTGGGGAATTTAGAGACCGTGGCTAAGTCTCTACTGCCACTGCTATTCCTGGGCTTAAATGTTATGTATGTTCTGTTGGTCATCCCCCTGAAGGCTTAGCTATACCCCCTAGTTTCATGCTAGGCTCCTGGCCCTCTGTTTGGGTCAATGCCCCAGCTTCCTGGTTGGCTACTGGCCTGTATATAAGACCAGCCTGAAGCCACCGGAAACTGTGTGGATCATCTGTTCCTTCCTTTCTTTCTGTTTGCTGTTGCTGGCTCTGTGTATTGGTCTCTCTGCACCTTGGTTTGTTTAACCTTGAGACTGGCTCTGTTTTTGAACCCTCTTTTGGACTTGTCTGACCTGTTTCCTGGTATCCACGCTGCTTGCCTGATCTGTCTTGTTAGCTGACAGATCTTCTGCTCTGTTTACCTGTTCATTGTTGGTTTCCTGCCTCTGCAACATGCTAGCCTGCCTGTCCCCATTACCCTGGCTCATAGGTTTTCCCCCCAGGCCCCAATCCTGACCTATTCCTGAACCTAGGCCCCCTGATCTTGCAGAGATTCCCTCTGGATCTCTGATCTCCTGCGCTGACTTCCCAGACCTGATCTGTCACTGCTCTCTGAACCCGAGTCCCATTGCCTTACTCGCACCCAGTTCTTTCAACCTTTCCTCAGAAGCTGTCTAGACTAGCCTGCAGCAACCCACTGAGCTGACTGCCTCCATCTCTTAAACTGTTCGGTGAAATGGAATCAAGATATTAAACTTTGCATGGTGGAGGAAATTTTAAATCAGCTGGCAGCGCTGTAAAACCTACATTATCTTAAGTAGTCCACAACCTCTGGAGTTCATCATGATGGAAATTCCATTAGCAAGAATAACTCTCTGGTGCATGACCTGCGTTCCTTCAAAATTCTGGTTGCCTGAGGAGAATAAAAAGCCTTTGAGCTGGAGATGAAAGACCAATTGATACAATGGCCATCAATCTGAGTGTCAGAGAAGATTTGCGGTGTTCAAAACAGAGAGAGCGAGAGCTCACCACTTCATTGCTTTAGCAACTAAACAGCCAAACAAGGCCTCCTGGCTAGAGTTCACCCTTGAAGGAACTGAATAGCAGGATAAAGAAGACTATGATCCAGTGTCTAGAGCAAATGCCACTTTCAGACCTTCCCCCCACCCCTACCCCCACCCCCGTGCACATATTCTGGCTGTGGGAGGGAATGTGCAGCCAGCCAGGATATACACGGGGATCAGCTGGTCTGAAAGCCCCGCCCCCCACGCAGCTTTGCCGGCAGACATGCGCAGGGATGCAGAGCAGGTAATCCAGGTAATTCACCTCTCTATCCCTGCACGTGTCTGCCGGCAAAGCCGCATGGCGCAGGCGGCAGCTTTCAGACCAGCTGATCCCCGTGCATATGTGCATTCCCTCCCACAGCCAGAATATGCACCGGGGGGGAGGTCTGAAAGTGGCCTAAAGATCAAGGGTAGCAAACCCAATCCCCAAATCATACAACAACAGGGATAATAGAAAGCAAGCCAATCCTCCAATGTAGCTATGCATACAATATAACCAATGCGTTGGGAGTTGATACAGACTTAAATATGAACTGTATTATTATAGAAATAATAATGTCCTTTGTATTCAGTAGTCAGGCACACCTTATATGCAAGAAAACAATCCAAAGTCCACGAGGTGAATTTATTAACATGTTTCAACTAAACAAGGCTTCCTCAGAATAACGTGAACCTGGAAATCAATATAATCCATTACAAACCCTATATAATCCCAATCTCAAAAAGTACAAAAATGCAAAAATTCTAGGTATAAATAACCATAAATATTTGTATAAACCTGTTTAAAGAAATTGTCCACTCAGTTATATAAACAACCATAAACGAGTTTCTAAACAAATCTTTAAAAAATACCTGCTTAACATATTATAGATCAATTTGTGTCCCAACAGAGACACCACCTTGCTAAAATTAAATATCCCAAACTATAAAAACCAAAATAAATAAAATTTTTAAAAAACACCAAAAAAAACCCCAACAGCACCTTGTATCATACAACCTCTCTGGAGCTGTGACAAGGACATGAATCCAACGTCTCCAATGGCAAAAAACTCAATTAAAAAACACCATTACCTAGTGATTCCTAGGTTATTACAAAGGGAAGCCTTCTGGATTGTTAAACCTTTTTTTAAGCCTTCTGGATTTTTAAACCTTTGCAAAGGTAATTACAAAGGGAAGCCTTCTGGATTTTTAAACTAGATACTTCACGTTATTCTGAAGAAGACCTGTTTGGTCGAAACATGTTAATAAATTCACCACGTGGACTTTCAATTGTTTTCTTGCATATAAAGCGTATACCTGACTACTGAATAATACAAAGGACAGTATCCATTTCTATAATAATACAGTTCATATTTAAGTTTGTATCAACTTCCAGCTCATTGGTTATATTGTAAAGATCAAGGGATCATGACTCTAACTGCTTGGGAAATGGGGGAAGAGCTCATGAAAGTTTCTTGAATTTTTAGGGGTTTTTTTTCTTCTTGTTTGTTTGTCATGGTTCAAAACATCGACGAAAAACATAATTTCATTAGAAGTTGGAACCATTTCCACCAGCTGTCGCCATCACTTCTGGGTTCAAGGCTCAGCTCTGCCAATGCCCCTTAGCATGACCTTGGGAAAGTCATCCTAAAGGAACAGCAAATTACACCTGGGCCGACCACATGCCCTGTGTGTTGTGGGAGAGTGTCAGGGTTGCAAGGATCGGGTCCGGGAGTCCATGTAGGATCGGGTCTGGGACATCAGAGTCAGACTAGGGGCCAGCACATGGGGAAACAGGACGATGGGCTGACTTGCTAGAGAAGGGGGGCAGACAGACAGCTAGAAAGACCCGGTCTAGCAGGCATCCTCAAAAACAGGTAATAAACACAGGGTAAAAACAGATGTGATGGTGGCCCTTGGTGACCCTCTGTGGCCCGGGAATCACGCACTCATCTGTTCCTGCACCACCAGATGCTGGCCAGGGACTGTCCCATGGTGGGTAGGCGGCTGGCCTGGGATGTGTTTTTGGGGAAATCACCAAAGCACATCCGTGTCCGTGCAGGCTACTCTGGGCCGACACATTTGTTTGGTGCCCCTGCACAACCCAGGGAGTGGCAGCCGCAGTTTCCCATCCCAGGACTGTCCGGGGAGCCATCCTGCTGCTGCTGCTGCTGCACATTTTTTACCCACAGAGTCAAACAGAGGGTGGCCACCTTTTGCAATTCGACCCCGAGACTCCCATAGGCCAAAATAGGAATCTCAAGGTCAAATTATGAAAGGTGACCACACTAGGCCACTGTCAGAGACAGGATGATGGGCTAGATGGACCATTGGTCTGACCCAGTATGGCACTTACGTTAGGCAAACAGAAAACAGAATGGAGCAGGGCTTGTCCAGGCACTGAATTCAGGACAAAAAAACTGTTTAGGGAACAAACAAAACAGGTCCAGGGAACAGAGAATGGGCCCAGCAACCAAGAATGCACACACACGCATGTGCGTACACACACACACCCTGGGCATGACAGAAAAACAGGGTAGATCAGATGATCTGCACTGGGTGGAGAGAGAGAGAGAGAGAGAGAGAGAGAGAGAGAGAGAGATCTGTTTGCCTATATATATGTTTGCCTATATAGATAGATATAGATATAAATAATGTCAACAGGTGTCTGAATGTGTGTTTTGACCTTGATATGAACACCAGTTCGGCCCTGTGTTCACCATGTGGCGCTGCTTAGACGCACATCCCATCTTGGGGCAAATTGGTGTTTTGCTCACCACCCGATCTCAGCCCACAAGCGCTGCCGCCTCGTTCCCCGTGTTGTACCTGCTAACATGCCACGCAATATTATTAGACACAAGGTTGGCCACGTGTTCATCCAGAACACCCAAATTGTCCTTGGAATGCCATGGTGTTCACATCACGTCTTCAACAGGCGGCCAAATCGGTGTTGGGATTGTTGGGATTGTTATGGTGCTTACACACGACGGCCAAAACACGTGTTTGGGGATTTTGACACCCGATCTCGGTTATGTCTAAAGATGGTCACAGTTTCCTATGGCTTCAGACTGGCTTTATCTATAACCAGGCAAACCGTAAAGGAGCTGTGGGCATGAAGCAGTACTGGGGTGGGGCGTGGCCTGACCAGCCGGAGAGGGCCTTCAGTAGAAAGAAACCCTGGACCCTGGCCAGAGTGCAGCACTGAGGAGTCAACCCCTTCTCCTCTCCTTTATTATTATTATTATTATTATTAACAAACATTTATATAGCGCCAGCAGTGTACATGGCACTTTACAAAGTAATAAAATAGACACGGTCCCTGCCCCTAGGGCTTACAATCTGAGAGACAGGAGCTGGGGGAGAGACTTAGGAAGGGGAACAGAGGGAGAGACAAGGGGTCTAACATTCATGAAGATGCGAGGTCTCAGGTGCACGTACTTGGCTTGGTTACGATGAGAATGACAGCAGGCAGGTCCATGTTGCAAGGATAAGGGTAAACCGATCGTAGGTATAGGAATAGTGGCTCAGCAGGATAAAGAGTCAGACAGAGCAGAGCGAAAGAGGTGAGTTTTAAGGAGAGATTTGAAGGTATGAAGGGAGGGGGCAAGGCGGATGTGGACAGGGAGGGAGTTCCAGGCATGGGGGGCAGCAAGTGAGAAGGGACGAAGGCGCTTAGGGGAGCAGGGAAGGCGTGGAAGGGTGAGAGAAGGGGCAGAGGAGGAGCGAAGTGCACGGGCTGGAGTACGGAGGGTGATAAGTGCAGAGAGGTAGGGGGGCCTTCTCAACCCCAGGCCCCAAGGGCACCAGTTTAGGCCTGTGTTTCATATAGACCGTTTTGGAAGCAAGCATATTGTCTAGCGCTGAAACTCAATATTCAAAATGCCTCAGGTTTTTCCGAGTATCTCGGTATTCGACGCCGTGGAGCAATGGAATGGGGTGGTCCTTGCCGTGGGTGAGTCCTAGGGCTGTGTAGAATGGACCTCATTCATTTTTTTTCCCCTTCCATTTTCACACAGGCCACCCAGCCTGCTCGTTCCCTGGCCTGCCCCGCTCTTGCACCTGACCTGCTCGCTCACTCCATGCCCCCCCCCACCTGCTCACTCACCCTAGCCCACCCCCTTGCTCACTTTCCCCCCAGCCTGCCCCCGGCCTGCTCAGTGCTTGCCCGTCCCCAGCCAGCCCTGCCTGCATCCCCACCCCTGGCCCAGCATATCACATTCTGCCACACAGCTCCCATCCCAGCTCCCAGTCCGGGGGTGGAGGTGGGGTGGGCAGAGGTGGCGCCAGGAGTGCCAGGCTTGGTTTCTGGGTAGCAGCTGAGGGTGCCCCCCACTCTGGGTGAGTAGAATTTTTTTTAATCATTATTTTATGTTTTACTCTTTCATTTTATTATTTTATTTTCATTTTATTTTCCCCCAAGGGGGGAGCCTGGCATAGCCTGGGGAGGAGTGTGGCCTTGGGGCATGACTTTGGGGGGCAGCAGCTTCAGGAGTGCCCAGGGCAGCAAAAACCCTACGTCTAGCCCTAGACCTCTGCCCCTGAGATCCACCCCCTCCCCACCTAACCCTGCTTTGTCTTATGACAATGTCCTACTCCACAGCAGTTTTGAGTCACAATAACTGCTGTGCGTCAGGAACACTGACCTCTCTCCAAGGCTGAGTTAATTACAAAGCATCATACGTATCTCACTTCAATTGCTACACGCCCCTTTTCTATTCCTCACTGGAGGCTAATTTGAGACCATAAATGGGAACCCTTGACTTCTCTACCAAGACAGGTGTCACTGCCCATCGTGCTGATTGTTAAAATTAATAAATAATACAACAGATCTTGCCGAATTTTTACATTTTTAAACGGATTTTTAAAATTAATAAATACAACAGACATTTCTGCTTTTTGCCTGAACTTTTTCATCATGATTGCTCCTATTGTCATTAGACATGGTGAACTCGATCCCGTAGTCCGCGTATCCTGTGCATAGAGCCATGCGGATCCATCTTTTAATCTCCTGTTCTGCAATGTTTGGGATTGTGGCTAGGGATAGGCAAACAGAACGCCGTTCGGACGTTCGGTTCCAAACCCGAGTTTGGGTTCGGCTGTTCAGTTCGGCGGAGTTTGGTTCAGCCGAACTCGGCCGAACATTCAAAAGAGTACTATCGGTACCGAAACCAAAACCAAAATTTTTTCGGTATTGGTATTTTTGGCCCTGAAACCACCCCTGGTGTCCACCCCTAGTGCCAGGAAGTCTGCTCCTCAGCTGCCTCCCCCTTCCAGTCACGTTTTTCCCGCCCAAAGTCACATTTTTCCCACCCCCGAACTCATCTGAACTTTTCCAAACTGTTCGGAAGTTCGAGCGTTCAGTTCGGAAGTTCGGTTTGGTCATCCGAACAGGCCGAGTTCGGGCCAAACTCCGAACTTCCGAACCGCGTCCGCCCATCCCTAATTTGACCAATGATACCAATAACAATGACACTTCATTTACAGGAAACAGTGAGCTCCCAAAGTATTCTCCCCGTATCATTCAAAGAACATAAAAACTGTCATGCTGCGTGAGACCAATGGTCCTTCTAACTCAGCCTCCTTTCTCTGAGAGTGACCAGCTTTGGTGGCTTCCAAGGAAATTACAAAAAGAGTCCATGTATGGAGTGATCTCTTCCTTCTTGTATAGTCTGAGCTTCTGATAGTCAGAGGTTTGATCCCCTGACCAACTTGAATAATAACTACTGATGGTCCCATGAATTTGCCCTATCTATTTTTCAGTCCAGTTATACCAATTTGGCCTTCACAACTATCCCCTGGCAAGGAGTTCTACAGATTAATTGCATGTTATGCAACACAGTATTTCCTTTTGTTTGTTTTAACCCTCCTGCCTGGTAATTTCATCAGGTGCCCCCCCCCCCCCCCCGTTCTAGTGTTTTGACAAACAGAACAACTTTACTTTCTCTACATTGCATGATCGTACTATCCTCCTTCACTACCTTTCCTCATTCAATTCTTTTTGAAGCTGAAGAATCCTGACCTTTATAATTTCTCCTTGTAAGGAAGCCATTTCATACCCTGGATCATCAATGGGTGATTTCAGACGTTACGTGAACACGGTGAACCACGGTGAATACCCACCTGTGGTCACCGTGTCCCGTACGTCTGTTCGCGGCGCGCCAGATGTTGGCCACGGTCAATCCCCACATGGGGTTCGTTTGAACCACGCTTCCCGGGCTAGCCGGGGGAAGGTCCCGGGAAGCGTGGTCAAACGGACCCCGGGCCGTGGCCAAGGAAAAGTAACGTCTGGCCGCGTGCCACGGCCCGGGATCCCCGGCGGGATCCCGGGCCGTGGCACGATCGGCCGGACGCGGCGGCCGCATTGGCCCCGCCGCCCGCCCGTCTCCTCGGAGGGCGGGCGGCGGGGTGCGTGGAGGGGGCGGGGCCGTGCAGCCGCACGTTGCGCCGCGCGGCCCCGGCCCCTCCCACTTTCCCCGCCGGGATCCCCCCGGCACGTCTGTTGTGCCGTTACGGGGTGACCCCAGTGGGGAACGAAGCCGTTGGTGCCGGTACGGGGCCAACGGCCCGCGTATCGTCTGAAAATACCCTTTGTTGCCCTTCTCTGTATTCCCCCCACCCCCAGTTCTACTCTCTTTTTTGAGACAAGGTGACCGGAAACATACAGATACTAAATAAATATACAGTTACATACAGATGCACAGATACAGAAACATACAGATACAGATCAATATACTATAAATCAGTATGGATTTATAGAGTGGTATTAATTATATTTTTTGTTTTACTATCGATCCCTTTCCAATAATTCTGAACATTGCTTGCCTTTGGAACCTCTGTTGCATATGGAGCTGATGTTTTCAATGACTCCAAGATTATTTCTTCCTGAATAGTAACACTAACACTCAATTTAGAACCCAGCATTGTGTGGTGTTTATGGCCCTGATCCTGTGATTACTTACCCTAGAGAGGCCCTAGCCTGTCACAAATACTAACTCTACATACAGCTTCACTCAGGTTCTCTTCCGTGGTTACTTTTATTTACAGTTCTCCCCCTGTTCAGCAAATTGCCCAGTACCTCTAGCACCCTGGGCTCTGTCTTAGGCCAACCAGCCTTGGTGATGTAAAGTCTCACCTATTCACAGACCTTTGTGGCCTGGAGCCTTCTAAGGCTGAAACAAGTAGTAAACATTTTATTTGCAAGTATTTACTAGTTTCCGAGGTCTGACTCCAAATACTTGCTGTTTGGTACTCAGTAAAATAAAATCGAGTACTGAGTATTTCCCAAATACCAAGTACCAAATCACCTTATAGAGGGGCAAGAAATGCGATCTTCTTTTGACTTAAATATCTTGAATCATTTCCCTCCTTCCAGTTTGATGATGAGTCATTGGTGAACACTCGTTAATCTAGTACCTTCTCAAGCATCTGCTTGAATGTTTGTTTGTCTTCTCCCCTGTCTCTCCCACTGTACCCTCTCCCTGTCTCCCCCCACCCCATTTTTGTCTTTTAGATTGTAAGCCACAGGCAGGGACCACGTCTAATTCTATGTTCTGTACAGCACCAGGCTACACAACTGGCGCTATATAAATGTTTATAATAATAAATAATAATTCAGGCTGCCTTGTGTATAATTTCCTGGGGTCCTCCTTTTCCCTATTTTTAAAATATAGGGACAGTGTTTGCCAGTCATCATTCTTTCGGTATCTCAATTGTTCTCCAAGAGTTCTCAAAGATAATTGACAGAGGTTCTGAGAGTACTACAATTAGTTCTTTCAGTACCTATGGCATATATCATCTAGCTCCATGAACTGGAATTAATTCAAAGTTGGCAGGTATTCTGTGACCACCTCTTTATTGATCCTGGCCTGCAACCTTTCCCCATCTTCCTTCACACAACTTTTGCCAAGTTGAACAGTTTCCCTTATTTTTGTGAATACCGAAGCAAAATAGGAATTAAGTTCTGCCTTCTCTTTGTCTCCTACTAACATCTCCATGCTGTCATTGAGCAGTGGACCCACCATTTCCTTATCCTTCCTCTGATTTCTAACATGGGCCACTTTCACACATTACCGGGGAGGCAGAGAAACTTCCGTGATTGCAATCACAGCTCTATTCTCACAGGACTTAGCGTATGTGAGAATGCGCTATTCTGCTTTTATTCCATGAGAACACTCACGCACGACCGGGTCCCCCAATGAAGCTTTTATAATGATGGGTGTACTCGCGGAATAATGCATTCTCATGTGTGCTAATTCCTGTGATAACAGAGCTGCAATTGCAACCATGGAAGTTTTCCTGCCTCCCTGGTAACATATGTGTGGCAGGGCTGAGCCAAAATAAGGCTACAGGCCCTTTAAGAGTTAGAGTGGGTGGAAACCACACCCACTCCTGGCTGCATATAAAGAGGGGAGGCCTGGAGGAAGAGACAGAAGCTACCTGGACATCAAGGTGGGCACATCTCTGCTCTAAGCTGAAGTAAGCTATGGAGCCTGACTAGCTGAAGAGTGTGGATGTGAGTAGCCAGCCAAAGGACTGTCCCTGGCTAGGCTTGGGGCTAGATAGGGCCTGGGTTTCCAGAGGGGCTGCCTTCTCAATGTTAGATAAAATATTGAAAGCCTCGAGTTATTGTGTGGATGGTGGAGAATTGTATTAGATTAATACCGCACACCTTTCAGTGGACGACAGTGGCACTCCCGCAAGGAGAAGACATGGTGAGTGAAAGAGGCCAGTGTCATCACAACTTCCAGTGCGAACGGGGTTCTGCCGTGACAATACTCACGAGTGACAGAGCCAGATTTTTGAGCCCTGTCATTCGCGAATATTGTTGCGACAGAACCCCGTTGATATCGGAAGTTGTGACGGCACCAGCCTCCTTCCTCTATTGCGTCTTCTCCTCATGGGAGTGCCGCCGCCGCAAGGTGTGAATGCGGTCTCAGAGACTGCTATGATCTGGTGGTGGATAGGGCTGATGCGGCAGCAGCTTTTACCGCGCCGTGATTCCGTTCCGCCATTTCGGAATTGCCCTCGCCACACCGCGACTTTTCTGCGGATATTCCGCTAATTCCGCCGGAATTCTGCAAATTGCGGAATTGCGGAAAAATTGCGGAAAAATTGTGGAAATTGTGGAAAACCGCTATTCCGCTATTTTGTGGCGCTGGCAGAATTGTGGAAATAGCAAAAATGTCATGTTTCCACGATTCCACTAAGTTGTGGAATTAAATAAGCGGAACCGCGGAACCGCGGAATGAAACCGTGGAATGAAAGCCTCTGCCATGCCATTCCACTAATTGCGGAAACACTGTTTCCGCCGGAAATAGCTACCGCTGCGATATTCCGCTACAGCCCTAGCGGTGGATACTGATGGACATTAGGAATAAAGACTTGTGAATATACTAATTCCTGTCATGATTGAGTCATTGGGGACCTGATCCTGACATCACTCACCTTGAGGTACCACCACCCTGTTGGAGTGTGAAAGTGGCCATACTTGAGACTCTGCAGGTGTGTGTGTTTCAGAAGGAGGGAGATCATGAATTATAAAGTTATATAAGGAAAATCATAAGTGAGCAAACTATTGAAATTAGGAGCTAGGGAAAGCCTGATGGAAGAGGTATGTGTTTAGAAGGGTCTTTAAGGGATGGAGAGCAGGAGCAGTGTGTGTGTGCTCAGAGACAGAGTTTCAGGGAGACGGAGCAGTGTGGGAGAAGGGATAAAGATGGTTCAAGGAGCAAGAGACTTGGGTGTAGGTGAGGGTGGTAGCCGAGGAGGGGCAGAATTTCCTAGTGGGAATATAGGAGAGTGGTTTCATCATTGTGTCTGTCAGGGTCCATTGAATATTACCTGGAATCTCATATTCCTGCCAGCGGACTCCACTTGACTTTTCAGAAACCCTGAGGGAAGCTTAGCACGAGATTGCTGTAGATCAGCAGCTTTAGCGGGGAAGGGAGTTCCTTCCATAATTAGATACCGCTAGCACTATGAAGCAGCATCCCTTGTGTTGCTGTGAGAGCGCAGCTAATGGGTTTTAAGCAAAGCCCGGCATTAGCTATCTGCGTACTGTAGGTCAGGGTCCCCGACAGATGTTGAGAGAGAGGCACATTCCACTTTCACAGCAGGTAGGAAGGATTAATAACCAAATATGAGCAAGCTTCAATAACAGGCAATTACAGCAAGGACACCATCAGCAGATGCCGCCTTTGTTCTTGCCCAGTTTTGCGTCCTCTACAAAAGGGATAAGTATTCCCTTCCCTGCAATCTTGCATCCAAGTTCTTGTTAGCAGTGCAGTGGACCAGACGCCGAGCCATAAGAACATAAGAAGGGCCATACTGGGTCAGACCAATCTTCCATCAAGCCCAGCATCCTGTCTGTGAGAGTGGGCAATCTCTGTTTGCCCCAAGAGGTCACAATGGGTGATCCATTCCCTGATGTTCACTCTGAGCTCCCGACAGTAAGAGCTTACATTCCCCCAAACCTATCCATCAAATAGCTGCTAATGGGCCTATCCTCCAGAAACTTGCCCAACCCTTTCTTAAACCCAGTTATACTACTGGCCTTGACCACATCTTCTGGCAACAAATTCCACAACTTAATTGTGTGTTGAGTGAAAAAATACTTTCTTTTAAATCTGTTACTCGTAGTTGCATGGGGTGCCCCCTAGTTCTAGTACTATTGGAGAGGATAAATAACAGTTCCCTATTTACTCGCTCCACGTCACTCATGATTTGATAAACCTCTACCATATCCCCTCTCAGCCGTATCCTCTCCAAGCTGAAGAACCCTGTCCTATCCAGCCCCTCTTCATAGCGAAGCTGTTCCATACCCCTTATCATTTTTGTTGCCCTTCTCTGTACCTTTTCTATTTCTAGTATGTCTTTTTTGAGATGGGTCGACCAGAACTGCACACACTACTCGAGGTGCCATTGATAGAGGCGTTACGACATTTTCAGCTTGATTCTCTATTATGTTTTTGACTTTAGTAGCCCATCTAATCTCTGCCACCATTTCATAGTCAGACTCAGCATCCTGGTCCGGGGGATGATAGCATAGCCCCACTGCTATAGACTTCCCCATAACACGTGGAATTTCTATCCATAGAGATTCCAGAGTAAAAGTTAGTTCACTTCCTATAAAATTTGAATCCTACTTGACTCAATGCTGTCTTTAACATATAGCACCACCTCCACCACCAGCTTGGTCTACTCTGTCATTTCAGTATATATTGTACCCTGGTATTACAGTGTCCCATTGGTTATCGTCATTCCACCAGCTCTCTGAGATGCCTATTATGTCTCGATCTTTATTTTTTGCCGTCGCTTGAATTCTCCCATCTTTTAGACCCTGCAGGACCTTCCCTCCAGTTCGATGATGAGGGCAGTGGCAGAGGAAGAGCTAAATTCCCACAGGTTGGAAGGTGGAGGAAATGAGGCCAGAGAGATTGGGAAGAGGAAGGCCAAGCAACAAGACTGCTGCACAGAGATAATAACTTGGCAAGAGCACTGAGATGACAAGAGCTCTGGTTTCACCATCCCCGCCTCTGCAGCTATTGAGACGAGATGATCAAGACCTCTCTTATTTCCTCAAGGTCTTTCCCTTGTTGATTGCTACATGATCTTCTGTCAGGAGGAGAGCTCCCTTGAGTGTCTGCCCTCACCTCTGCTACCGTCCCCCAGAGAAAGATCCTTCAGTGACTGAGGGTAGGGGTGTCAGGGCCTGATAGGCCATAAGTGCTTACAGGACTAGGCCCATAGCAAAGTGGCAGCTGGAACAGGACCGGTGGTAGGCTAAGTGCACAGGAAAGAGCCAGAAGGGCAATCCAGAAACAGGCCGAGGGTCCAACATTGAGAGAGCCATCCAAGCAAAGCAAAAACCGCAAACAGGGGAATAAGCAAGTGGGACTGGAAGAAAGGTTGGATCGAGTCAGGAAGACAGGCTGGGGGAAGACTGGATCAGGACACTAGACTGAAGGATGACAGCAGGGCTGACTCAGACAGGAAGTGACTCCGCTGCTGGGCTGGGCTGCTCATTTGGCAGCAGAGGGAGAGAGGATTGCCACCTGACTCCCTTCCTCTCCTCTCCCCCCTACAGGTATATCTGCAAGGGCTGGGCCCTGGGGGCACCAGCCCGAAGGGTGACACCCAAAGGGTGTTGGCCGTTGGTCGGGCCTTTTGTGGGAGCCGTGGTGGCCAGGATGTTGGATAGGTCTCGGATAGGCCAAGACCAGCTGCACCAGGGGCGGGAGGTTTTCATTTTTTGGCTTTGAACTTTGTGTTTTTAAGGGGTTGGGGTGGGGGGGATTAGGCATATGCCGTATGAGAATGGAGGGCAAGGGGATTGGGTTAGGGAGGTACTGGTCAACCCTCCTGGTGAGAGTATTGGGGGTGACCCGTGGGTGTGTGTGTGAATCCTCCCTGTGAGGGGGGGGGCAGTGCCCGACTAATAGGGAATGGGAACTCTCGGTGAGAGAGGAAACCCCCAGGGAGAAGAGGTGGGGGGCATTGCCTCCCGGTGAGGTGGGGGGCCAGTGCCCAAACAATAGGGAAAGGGAACAATAGGGAAAAGGAAGTACATTTGTTGTTATTGGATTTTTGAATTGTTTTGGTGCAGCGGTGCACCATTTTTTGTGTATTATTATGTATTATGAAGTATGTATTATGTTTTAAGCCGCCTCGAGTCGCCTTTGATGAAATAGTGCGGGGTATAAATTAAAATTTGATTGATTGATATATTACTCTGCTCAGCTTCCTCTGCGAGCTGGGTGGCCTCACGAAGGAGGTAGGAGCCAATCCAAGGCCAGTAGGGGTGTGGCCTGGCCACAGCCCACAACAGAGAGCCAGCACAGTAGCATTAAGGCCCAAGCCTTAATGGGGGCTGGGCGGTTCTCGCCCCGGCTGGTGGAATGGTGCTTCATTTGAACTGTGGTCGGGGCTGGTGGGTGGAGGAAGGGGTGACACTGCAGAGTCAGCCAGTGACTGCATGAAGCTAGGGCTACTAGCTCCTGACAAGGAGCTTGATGCAGGGATCCAATCCCAGAACTGGAAAGGGACAAATAAACACCAGAGACAAGCTCAATTTGGCCTGAAGGTTCAGGGATTCCAGTCTGTCTCCAAAAGGGTCAAATCACAGTGGCGATACAAGTGTGCTTTCCTTCCTTCCGACACCCTGTTTGTTGTAACAGAGACTTTTCTGTAATGGCAACAGGTAATACAGAGGAGGGCATTGAAGGAAAATTCCTACCAAGACTGCTGCGTGGAGATAATAACTCGGAAAGCGCATTTGGACCAGGAGCGTTCCGGTTTCACCTTCCCCGCCTCTGCAGCTGTTGACACAAGACGCTCAAGGCCTCCCTTATTTTCTCACGGTCTGCCTTGTTGTTAAATTACCTTTTGTCAGGAGGAGAGCTCCCTTAGCAAGTAGCCCACGCTAGCTATTAAACACCTACTAGAGCACAAACTCTCATTAGAGAGGCAGAGAGTGGAGCTGGCTTTTTACAACAAAGATAATCAGGTCACGAACCCGCAGTACGGTAATTTTCCAGGAGAAAGATTGCTGATTGGATGATAAACACCAAAAGCCTGATTCTGAGGAGGGTTGCCAGCCCTCTGGGATTTCCCGCAGAATCACCAGGCTCTCAGGGAAAGCCCCAGTTCCCCCAAGAGATCCAGTGCAGAACTGAAATGGGCGGGTAGTGAATTTGCTACCTGCTGCTGGTAATACCCACATTCTTGAGTAGTTTATTGGGTGCCAATTCGTACCCGAGTACCAAGTCAGGCACCCAACTACTGAACACGCCGGGCATTACCATTATTGAGTTATTACTTTAACCTTGTTTTACTGATCGGTAGGGCTGAAGCGGCAACTCCTTTTTCTGCACCGATATTTCATTCTGCCATTTCAAAATTGCCAGCGCAGCTTTTCCGCCGGCATTTCGCTAATTCCGCGCCCCTTTGCTTTGCAACATTGGAATTATTGGGAAATGTTGAAATAATTTCAGGAAGTGTCGGAATAATCTAGGAAAGTGTTGGAATAATCTCAGAAAGTGTTGGAAGAAACATTGTTCCGCTACTTTTGCACCGTGACCGCATGTAGGAAAGTGCAAGTGGGAAGATCACAGACAAAAGTAGCAGAATGAATGTCTCTATCTCACCATGCCACTCACTGCAGAAGAGTTCTTTCCGTCGGAAACAGCTACCACAGCGGCTTGCCATTTCAGCCCCTACTGATCGGTAAAACGGTAAATTGGCACAGGAATCAGGATAGGAAATTGGAAGATTGGTACCGGAAGTCACACTGGAAGTTGGAAAACCGGGATGAAAATTGGTGTCTCAGTACACCGGTTATTGCATTGGGCACTAATCAGGTACCGATTAGTACTGGATGTTTCTGGGTCGGGCTGGATATCATGAGTTTTGATGGGTATAGTAGGGGTGTACGGAAAGCACACCATTCATTCTCATTTTTTGTTTTCATTTCCAACTCATTTGTTTTAGGGGGTTTTCATAAAGAACTCTACCATTTTTATTTATGTTTTCTTTTTATTTTATTAAAAAAAAAAATTTTTTTTTTTTTTTAAATTTTAAAGGACATGCATGTGCAGAACAGCCCTGGTAGCCATTTTGCGCATTCTCGGTGATTTTTTAAAAAAGTAATATTTTATTATTATTTTTAATAAAATAAAATGAAAAAAGAAAAGAAAAATGAATTAAATCAAACAGATGTAATTTGCTTATTCATTTCTTTTTATCTCAGCTACAAAAACAGATAGGGCTCCATTCATTTTTGTAATGAATTAAACAATACAGAATTGCACGACCCCCACGCCCCACTCCCCGGTATACGTATTTTTGTGAATACTTGTTTTCAGGGAAGTCTGAAAAATCTTGATTTTTTTTATTTTTTTTCCAGACAGGGCAGAGTCACAATTAGAAAGGTTTGAGGCCCAGAGACTCTCTCACACCAGTTCTAGTATGGTCCTGCCCAATTCAGATCACTGTGATGTCACAATGCACCAAAGGGGGTGTGGCCATGCCAAACAGGTGTGGGAGAGACCCTTTATTCCAAGGGAGTCTCCATACTAGGGGTAGGCATTGCAGTTGCACTCAGGCCCAAGAACCTGGGGGGCCATCATGTGGAATGTGTGAATAGCCCAATGGGTGCTTAGTACCCACTGAGAACTTGCCTCGGGGGGGTCCATTCCATCTTCTGCACCAGGGCTCATTAAAACCTAGTTCCACTGCCATTCCCCAGCCCCAATCTTCTTTTTTATATAGCCCCACCTCTTATGGAGCACTGTGATGTCATAATGATCTGCAGGGGGCAGGGCTATGCAGGGCTGGATTTGCGGGGCCCAGGGTGAAAATAAAATGTGGGGCCCCTGGTGGCCCTTCCCCCTTGAGGGCAACCTCTGAGGTGCCCTGAATGTGGTCATGTCTGGGACTCCACTGAGAGGGAGTGGTGGCCCCACAACCTGTGCTGGTGAAAATAGAGACCACTTCAGGGCCCTCAGAAAGAATGAGTGGTGGGGCGGTCACCCCAGGTCATCCTGTGGTAAGGCTGGCCCAGGGGCTAGATCAGAAATGGGGGTGGAGCAAAGGGACTCGACTGCACCTTTCTGATGTGAATTTTTCCCCTGGCCCTGAATCCCTTTTCTCCCTCTCCCTTTCTGACATGACCACGCCTCCTTCAAGTTCACACTTCAGTTAAGGTGGCAACCGTAACCTTGAGCATCATGTGGATCAGCAGCTTTCGCCAGCTGTATCTGGTGTGGAGGCTGCGCTCATATATCTCCGGGCCCGACCTAGCCACTCTTATTCACGCCTTCATCACCTCGAGGCTAGACTACTGCAACGCGCTCTATGTGGGGCTTCCCTTGATTCTGGTTCGGAGGCTGCAGCTGGTGCAGAATGCAGCAGCCCGTCTCCTTACAGGGATGAGGTGACGGGAGCATATTACACCTGTGCTCCGCGCTCTGTACTGGCTGCCTATAGCGTGCCAAGCCAGGTTCAAGGTGCTGGTGTTGGTCTATAAAACCCTATATGGTCTGGGACCCACATAACTTGGGGACCACCTCACCCTCCGCGCCCCAGGGCAGCCCCTGCGGTCTGCCGGGGGTGCCTTCCTGGAGGTCCCCCGTGTTAAATGGGGGGCCACGATGGAGAGGGCGTTCTCAGTGGCCGGGCCGCAGCTTTAGAACTCCCTCCCAGAGGAAGCTCGCCTGGCCCAGGGTCTGATGGCTTTTCGCCAAGCCTGTAAGACCTGGCTGTTCACCCAGGCCTTCGTAGGGAGGGGGGGAATCTTGGGGTGGGGGTGGGTAGTTTTAACTGTTCATATTGCTGATGTTTTATGTATTTTAGTATTGTTTTATCTGTTGTGAGCCGCCCCGGGATGCCATGTGCATGAGGGGGCGGCCAATAAATACAAATAAATAAATAAGTCACAGTCCATATGCCTCACTGCAACAGGTCAACATGGTTGCTTAAATTATGTTTGCCACCAATCCAGTTTTTACCCAGATGGTCTGGGAACTGGGGGTACTTGGGCCCTGCCTATCTGCAGGATCGCCTCACCCTCCGGGTCCTGGAGCAGCCCCTGTGGTCTTCTGGGAGAACCCTCCTTGAAGTCCCCCATGTATCCCGGGTGGCGATGATGAGGGTGTGTTCTCAGTAAGGATGTGCGAACAGAACCGAGTTCAGAAATTTGGTTCGGTTCGAAAATCGAGTTCAGTTCGGTCGACCAAACTATTCGAGTTCGGTCGAATTCCAAACTTCCGAACCAAGTTCGTACATTCAAAACCGGGGGTTTTGGCCTTCCGAACTGGTTCAGATTCAACTAAACAGTTCAGTCGAATTTGAGTTTGGTTCAAATGCTCGGTTCGGTTGACCGAACTATTCGAGTTCGGTCCGAACTCCGAACTTCTGAACCGCGTTTGCCCATCCCTAGTTCTCGGTGACTGCACCTCAGCTGTGGAACTCCCTCCCGATAGTGGCCCACCTGACCCCGGACCTCCCCTCTTTCTGAAGACAATGTAAGACCTGGCTGTTCTTCTGGGCTTTTGACGAGGGAGATGGGAGGGTTGGGAAGGGGGGGTTGTTTGTTTTTTTTAGCTCTCCTTTGGGGTTCCATTGTTGTTTTTGTGGGGTTTTTTATATATTGTTATTTATGTTGGAGTTATTTTTACTATATATTTTTATGTTTTAAAATGTTGTGAGCTGCCCCAAGCCGCTATGGCAGGAGGGGGTGGCAAATAAATTTAGTGAAATTAAAAAAAAATTGAATGTTTTTGGCCCTCCTTTCCTTGAGTACACCCCTTACGCACTCCCTGCCCCCAACTTGTATGCAGCCTTCAGAACATGTATGATATTACAAAGTGGCCCCCCGGGATGGAAAAGATTCCCCACCTTGCGCCTACACCTAACTGCAGACCATTCTAATGTCCAGCATATGTCCAACCTTTGAAGACTTAGCGAATGGATGAGAGAAATTAACTAAGAAATTTCTGGCCTTTGACACAGTAGGTCTCGCTTTCATTTGAAGACGTTTTGAACAAAAAGCCCCATGTAACATATTCATTCACTTACGGGAGGCAAACAGAACCAGATATTATGTGACAATAAGGTACATGCGTCAGTGAAGCCAACATTTGCTGGATGTATTTTTCTTTTTAAGTATGAACCCTGTTTATTTACACAATCCTTTCAAGAATGTGGATTTTCTTGGGAATTTACATCAAACACAGCCTTGAGTAAATTTCACATGAAATCCATGGCAACCGTGAAAATAACACAGCGTTGCTAGCGGTCCATTCACCGAAGCATGCTGTCTTTGCTGAGGAGGTAACAATGATCAAGGTGACGGCTTTCTCATTTATTTGACCTTTATTTACCTCAGAATGCCATGAAGCTATCAGGATCAGTGCCGTATCCAATGAAGTTGGGACCCCATTCAAAATGGTGGTGTGGGGCGGGCCTCCTCCCAACATCAGAACATTTGCCAGACACTAGAGCTGAAATTAGTACCTGCTAGAGCTGAAACTAGATTTCGCCCTTCTCAAAAATTTCATTGAGAATATGCTTCTCGCCAAGATTTTCTTGTCTCAATCTTGTGAGAATCGGACGCTGTTTCTCATGAGATTCTCGAGAACCCCAAAATAGCCAAAAATGGTTGTGCATGTGCAAAAATGGCCATCGGGGCTGTTCTACGCATGCTCGGCCATTTTGCACACGCACAGACTATTTGGGGGATATTTTTGAGAATTTCGAGAGATCTTGCCAGGGTTGCAAGATTCTCACGAGAATGAATTTCATTCTCGTTTCAGCCCTAGTACCTGCAAAAAATGGGTAAACCTGTCAAAAATGTGGAACTCAACCCAACAACATCAGGTCCTAATCGTTTCTCGATGAATGCCTGATAGGCTACCTGATGTATTGAAATACCGGTTTCCATCCTGATGTTCCAACGTCTGGTATGCGGCAGGGGAGGACTTCCCTAGGGTGCGCCTTGGCAGGATCTTCTCCACACAAGTCACTCAGACTTAGGGAATCAGTTTTCACTCCTTTGTTAACTCTGTATTTGGTTCAGTCTCTCTCACATATCCAGCTTTCAGTCTCTATATCAACACAGTATCCCAATCCAGGAACCACCCTCTGGCTTCTACTCACATTGTCTGTAGCCAGGCACATTCTCTCTGGCTCTCTGGACTTCTGGTTCAGGCCCACTCCCTCTTACCCAGCAAGGTAACACCCTCTGAGCCTTGTCTATTTAGGCAGAGCTCCCACTCAGCTCCTGCCTTCTTACAAACCTCTCCTACACTGAGACTTACTGTCTCTGTGCTGGCCCCTGCCACGCCCTCGCACAGCTGCTGCAGGTTAAGGCACTGTCCCTGGCTACTCACAGCACCTGCAGCTCTGCTAGCACCAGTACCATCGCAGGTGCTAGCTGTCTTCTTAAAGGCCCAGCAGCCTGCAGGGTAGGGGTGTACATGTCGTTTTCGTTATTGCAATAACAAAAATGACAATTGATATTAATTATAACCAAAAGAGCAATGTCATAATCATTGTCATTATTATTGGTGCTGTGACAGTTGGGTTTTGGAGGGAAAATGTGGAGAGGGGAGGAGGGAGCAGACATCTCGGAGCCCTAACCAAGGTTGAACTCTTGAACTGTGCCTGTGTTGGGAGGGATGAGCAGCTCAGCAGTATATGATGGATGTATCACTGGCCAATGAGCAGCGCAAGCAGGCCCCAGCAGTCTTGTGGCACTCTGTGATTGCTCAATGCCTGCTGCCTCCTACAACCAATCAGGGGGGCTCTGGGGGAGGGCACTGCAACCCTTTATAATGGGAGGGCCAGGTTTTTTCTCTCTGTTCTTCTGTAAGAACTCTGTATGTCAGGTTGCGTTTACAGAACTGTGGTGCTGCTTGCACACACAAAAATTCTCCCTAGCCCTCACTGTATTAATACATTTCCTTCCTCCTATCCTACATTTTTAGGGATGTGTGAACAGAACGGAGTTCGGATGCTCGGACTATCAGCCATTTGGTCCGAAAACTTAGTTCAGGTTCATGGGTTTGGTCCCGCGGAGTTCGGACCCCCACGAACCTTTGGAAAGTATGGTTGCGGCAAAGGCTTAGGGCGCTCCAGGGGTGCCTGTGGGGGAATGGCAGGCTATCAGACACACAGCAGCAGCAGCAGCAGCAGCAGCAGCAGCAGAGACCAGGAAGGGTTGGGACTTGGCACCCCAGGTTGCCCGGGCAGGCAGGATCGGTGCTTGGCCCCTGGGGGTGCCCGTGGCACCATGGCTGGCCGTCTGATACCCAGAGGCAGCGGCAGAGGCCGGGAAGGTTTGAGGCTTGGTGACTGGCCTGGCACCCCTACTTGGCCAGGCATTCCAGGTTGCCAGGCATCAGTGGAGAAGTGGCAGACATTGGATTGCCTGGTAGCAGAGCCCATGGTACAGCAGAGGCAGTGGCGGCAGCAGCAGCAGACATTGGATTGCCGGGGCAGAGAACCCATGGCACAGCAGAGGCAGCAGAAGTGGACATTGGATTGCCGGGGCACAGAACCCACAGCATGCCGTGGAATGATGACTCCCCTTGACTGTAACATAGGCCCCAGAAGAACCCAGATGGTGGGTCCTGGGGCTGGAGTGGCTGCTTCTTGATGCGGTGGAATGACAGCTCCCCATGAGCAGAATGACGGCCCCTGAACCCTGAAGGTGGGTCCTGGGGCTGGAGTGGCTGACTGTTTCTTGATGCAGTGGAATTACGGCTCCCTGTGAGTGGAATGAAGACGCCAGAACCCTGATGGTGGGTCCTGGGACTAGAGTGGCAGCTTCTGGATGAAGTGGAACGACAGCCCTCCCTGTCTGTAACGTAGGCCCCAGAACCCTGATGGTGGGTCCTGGGGCTGGAGTGGCTGCTTCTTGATGCTGGGTATAACACCTAGGATCAGTGGCTAGCTCAGAACGATATGGAAGGGGGGGGGAGGACAATTACTTTTGTTACTTGCTGCACCCATCTTACCACAAGTCCCACTGAGTCTGTGCAGCCTAGCCCGTGGCCAATCGCAGACCGCCAAGCCAGTGGTCTGAGGAAAAGAGGGATGGTTATTGGGCAGGCTGGCTGCTACTCCAAGCCTCTCTCTACCCCTGGAGCCAGGAAGTCTGCTCCTCAGATGCCCCCCATCCCCCCCCCCCGGGCCTGCCAGACAGGCTTTTCCCACCCGAACTCATCTGAACTCATCCGAACACGGCCGAACCGTAGTATGCTGCCACTCGTGGGTCCAGTTCCCGTCTGCTCTGCCGTGCAGTGAAGTCCACAGCGGGCCTTTGAGTGGAAGGTGCTAGCTCTAGTCCCACATGGTCATGTCGTGGCTGAGGGCAGGATAGTGGGCAGGCCGGGGGGTTGGGCGAGGGGGATAAATGTCTGTCCTGTTCCCTGCGCTGGTCCCAAAGTGTGGTGACAGCAATTGCCCACCATGGAGTGTGCAGGGAACTGAGGCCTCCTGAGCTTTTGTGGAGACATCCCGTGTCTCCAGGAGAAACTTTGAGAGGTAGGAACTCTAACAAGAGACTCTCTCATCTAGCCTGCAAGCTAAGCCCTTGAGCCTGCTCTGAAGCAATTTCAAACGTTTTGTGAAAATGTTGCCATTGACTTTTACCAGCTCGAACCATGAGTCATGATATTGTGGAGACTGAAATGATTGTCAGTCTTTGTGTGTAGGCACCCCTGAGCCAGCATCCACGGTTTAGATGAGAAGAGGGCATTGTGCTCTCTGTTCTGAGGGATTTTTGACCCCTTTCTTAAAACTTGGCCTCCAGATTCCCTTTCCAATCACTGACTTCTACATGGCTGGTTTTAACTGAAATTTTTACCCTAGTGCTGAATGGAGCGAGATCTAAAACACAGGCAACATCTCAGAGGGGAGATTTTTTTTTTATCTTTCTCTGGAAGCAAATTAATTGCTTTAAAGGGAATGAAAAGATCTAAGAACATAAGACGTGCCATACTGGGGCAGACCAATGGTCAATCTAGCCCAACATCCCCTCTCCGACAGTGGTCAATCACGGTGGCTTGGGAGAAGCGCCCAACAGGTCAGAATGGGGGATCCATTTCCTGTTGTTTTCCCCCCAGCTCTAATCATGTTCCCCAATCCTGTCTGGCTAATAGCTGCTAATGGACCTATCTTCCAGAAACTTGTCCAAACCTCTTTTAAACTCAACTATAGTATTGGCCCTTACCACAGCCTCTGGCAGTAGATTCCACAACTCAATTATACGCTGAGTGAAAAAATATTTTCTTTTATTTGTTTTAAACTTGCCACCCATGAGTTTCATGGAGTGTCCCCTAGTTCTAGTATCAGCGCAGAGGGTAAACAACCGCTCCTTGTTTATTAGTTCCACGCCACTCATGATTTTATAGACCTCTATCATATCTCCTCTCAGTCGTCACTGAAAAGCCCCAACCTACCAAGCCTCTCCTCATACGGGAGCCCTTCCATGCCCTTGATCATTTTTGTTGCCCTTCTCTGTAC
>QEPC01003143.1:2852877-2867160 GCA_003113815.1 Sphenodon punctatus | reverse complement strand
CCAGAGCAGGGCCCGGGCTCAAATGCGCCCCCCCGCGCCACGGTAGCTATGCCCCTGGTATTGCCCACAACCACAACCACCACTTTCCTGAGTGGTAACTCCTAGCTTAGTACCCAGCATTGTGTATGCATGGTTTGGATCATTTTTCCCTACGTGCATCACTTTGCACTTGTCCACATTAAATCTAATTTGCCATTTAGATGCCCAGGCACCCAGTGTCATGAGATCCCGTTGCAGTTCCTCACAGTCTGCTCTTGTTTTAACTACCTTGAATAACTTAGTGTCATCTGCAAATTTGATCACCTCACTCTTAACACCCTTTTCCAAATCATTAATGAATACATTAAAAAAGCACCGGTTCCAATTCAGATCCCTGAGACACACCACTTTTTACATCTCTCCATTGTGAAAACTGATCATTTAATCCAACCCTTTGCTTTCTATCTTTTAACCAGTTTCTGATCCATAGTAAGACACCAACTCCTATCCCATGACTTTTTAGTTTTCTCAAGAGTGTCTCATGAGGGACCTTATTAAATGCTTTCTGGAAATCCAGGTACACTATATCTACTGGGTCTCCCTTGTCCACTTGCTTATTTACACCCTCAAAGAATTCCAGCAGGTTAATGAGGCATGACTTACCTTTACTAAATCCATGTTGACTCTTCCCCATTAAGCCATGTTTGTCAACATGCCCTCTAATTCTGTCCTTAATGATGGTTTCCATTTCCACCATTTTGCCTGGCACAGACGTCAAGCTTACTGGTCTGTAGTTTCCAGGATCGCCTCTGGATCCCTTTTTTAAAATCGGGGTTACATTTGCCACCCTCCAGTCCTCGAGTACAGTGGCAGATTTTAGTGACAGGTTACAAATTACTAACAGTAGGTCTGTGATTTCATATTTGAGTTCCTTCAGAACTCTGGGGTGAACGTCATCTGGGCCTGGTGACTTGTTAGTACTATTCGGTTTGTCAATTTGCCCTAGAACATCCTCCAACGTCACATTGATTTGTAACAGCTCTTCCAATTCCTCGCCCACAAAGCAAGAATACAGCTGAGTACCTCTCCAAATCTTCCGCAGTGAAGACCGACACAAAGAACTCATTCAGCTTCTCTGCAATGTCCTTATCCTCCCTGAGCGCCCCTTTTACTCCCTTGTCATCTAATGACCCAGCTGACTCCCTAGCAGGCTTCTTGCTTCTGATGTATTTGAAAAAGTTTTAATTGCTTCTTTTTGCCTCTTCAGCAAGCCTCCCTTCAAAATCTCTCTTAGCCTGCCTTATTCACAGTTTACATTTACATTGCCAGTGCTTATGCTCTTTCATATTATTTCATTGGGATAGCCTTCCATTTCTCTTTTTTATTATTGCCTTTCGTTAAAAAAAAAAAACAACCTGTGAAGTTAATGAAGAGTTTTTAAGAGAACAAGTGCTCTATTCTAGAGCTATCTGATAGTTTTATATAAGACACTTACTGAAACTGGGCCAGTGTAATAACTCTGCTTGGAGGGATCCTTGTGGTTTTTTCAACCTGCTCTGGGTGACAGTGGAATTGTCTAGATAATGGCTTCTGGGACTTCTATCTGGGACTGATGGAATTATTCTGTCTGGGTAAAACTGAAGTGAAATAGGCCCTGAGTCAGTTCTTGGGGGTGTATTTCCATGCTTTATTACTTACTACTATTTTTTCTTGCTTGCTGTTGCAACATAACTTTGGAAGAATTAGGTTTTGTGAGCGTGCGTAGATTCTGTTCCAGGATCACCATGCAAATCCTGCCTGCCTGCCTCCCAGGAAGCCTCGCTCCATGACACAACTAGGACTGTTTGCATTTGCAAAGATCCTTTTCATCTTCGTTCCCACAAACAAACACCAAAAATAAATTGTGCGCAGCAAGGGGCATCATTTTGGAAAAGTCAATTTTGGAAAAATAAATCCCCAGCATCCCCAGTGGCCATTTTGTGCATGTGCAGTTTTTTAAGAAACTTTTTAAAAATTTGTAAACAAAAATGAATGAAAGAAAATGTTGACTTATTTTGTTTTCATAGCACAAATCATGAATGTGAATGTGACCCCGTTCATTTTTGTAATGAATCGAAAATGTTACAGATGCACAGCCCTAACACATGCACTCTTCTCCCTCCTAACCCTCAAATCCCTCTTGAAAACTTACCTTTTCTCTCAGGCTTTCCGTAGCTCCTAACCACCACAGACTGCTCTCCGATGCTCCCTCTAGAGTCCTTCAAGACCCACCTTCGGACTGCGGGCACTTTCCCACCATACGTACTGTGTACAATTTGCCCCCAGGAAAGAATCTGGAAGGAAAAGCATGTGCAGGGTTTGTACCGGGGAAGTGCCCCCCTGCGCATTTTTGCCGGCGATCCTGCAGAGGTTTGCAGAGCTGGATTTCTCTATTCTACAGTCTTCTGCAGGATTGCCAGCAACACTGTGCAGAAGGGGTGTGCTCCCCCATTACAAACCCTGAGCATGCTTTGCCTTGTGGATTCTTTGTGGAGGCAAATCATGCGTGGTAAGTATTATGGGAAAGTGCCCTGTATCAAAGTTAAACATGTGCTCCTGAAACTTCTCAGCTTCATCAGTAAATCCCTGTCTCTCCTTGCTCCCTCTCTCTTCTCTCAGCTTCCTTGTCCATTCTAGATCGTAAGCCTCTTGGAGCAGAGACCTGTCTCTAATTCATGACTGTTTAGTGCCAGAAATATTGCTGGTGCTATATAAATACATGACAATAGTAACTCCTATTAACCACCTAAACTCTCACCTGCCATTGTTATAGGGAATAATGCAGGGTAGGGATAACTTATCATGATCATATAAGAATTTCCCAATGATGGAAACCAGACATGTTAGTCCTCCTAATGGGTAGGAGTTGGAGCAGTCAGATCAGTCAAGTCAGACAAACAAAGGGTATTTTCAGACGTTACAAGATCACAGTGAACCACGGTGAATACGCACCTGTGGTCAATGTGTCTCGCACATCTGTTTGGCGGCCGCCAGATGTTCGCCACGGTCAATCCGCACATGGGGTCAATTTGAACCACGCTTCCCAGGCTAGCTGGGGGAATGTCCCGGGAAGCGTGGTCGAAAAGATCCCCAGCGGGGACCAAAAAAAAGTAACGTCTGGCCGCGCGCCACGGCCCGGGATCACCGGCGGGATCCCGGGCCGTGGCGACTCCGACCCGACGCGGCAGCCGCATTGGCCCCGCCGCCCGCCCGTCTCCCTGGAGGGCGGGTGGCGGGGTGCATGGAGGGGGCGGGGCCGTGAGGCCGCACGTTGCGCCGCGTGGCCCCGCCCCCTCCCAGATTCCCTGCCGGGATCCCCCAGCACGTCTGATATGGCATGACGGGGTGACCCCGGCAGGGAATTATTTATTTTATTTATTTATTTATTTATTTATTTATTTCAGCACATTTATATCCTGCCCCTCCTGCAAAGCAGCCCGGGGCGGCTCACAACATAAAATAATTAAAACAATAAAATACATTAAAATTCAATAAAACCAACATATATTCCATATAAATATTAAATGAATGGGTTGTTTTCAGTACGGGGCCAAGTGGCCCCGTAACGTCTGAAAACACCCACAGTTTGATTAAGATGACATGACCAATTGTATAAAGAGTAGGGGGGCTTGTAATCTTAGCTAGTCCCAACTAGACCAAACTGCTTTACTAGGGGTGAAACAGAATACCGGAGCAGACTGGGTCCAACCTGGGCAGGCAAAGTGGGGACAAAGCTCACTGTGTGGCTGGTATGGCAGAGGTGTGAAATGTATTTATTCATTCATTTATTAAAATTGATACCCCAACATTCGCATTATAGCTCAGGGTGACTTAAAGCATATAAAACCATGTTTTTTTAAAAACCCTTTAAACACACACACACACACACACACACACACACCGAGCCCCTCAATCCTGTCTCTGCCTGCCAAATGCTTGGCCACACAGAAAGGTATTACATTGTTTTGGAAGGGGAACAGGCTCAGACTCAAACGAATCTCCAGGGGAAGAGAATTCCATAATGGTAGCACCTTCACAAAATGGAAGTGCCCTGCACTCAGGACATCACACGGAGATCCATTGTGACTTAAAAACTGCACCAGAACCCTGCGTGATGTTCCGAATGATAGAGAATTTCTGCAAAGACAGAAGAGCTATTCTGATGTGGCCCTTTGCTGTAGATCCTGTAGACTGGTTCGGACTGAACATGGATCAAGCTATAGTATTTGTGTATAGAAGTTTTACAACAAAAGTTTGATGGTACTGTTTTCTGCCTATTTCCTCCTATAACCGAGAAGGGGAGAGATTGCTCTCCAGAACCTCAGAGACTTCAGTTACTATATTCTTCATTATTCCGCACGTTTGTGACTTTCTGGATGTCCTTTTCTGGGTTCATGTGTCTATTAGAGGAGACATGTAGACTCGAAGTGTCTGGTGTATATAGAAGTCCATTGCTAGAACTCCACTAGGAACTGTCCATGGTGCTGGAGGGGATGAATCCCAGTATTAATTCTGGAAGTCTTCTTGTACTGCTACTGGAACGTAGGGGTGAATCCAGAATCTCACCAGTTCCCATTTTTTTATCAGAATGGGCCAGTTCAATAGCATCACTGCCATTTTTGATTAAGGGCGGAGGCCATTTTTCAGAAGCGTAAAATGACCTAGCAGTCATTTTGCGCATGGGCAAACCCCTGCACTTATCCAATATGGAAGTGATGTTATCATTTTGGACATGTGTACTACCATTGTGGACATGCATATTGAATTTTTGTGCTTGTTTGTTTTAAAAAAAATTGGTCAGGATTCTGATCAGAATTCCAATTGAAAAGTAAATAACTCTGCTGTTTTCATGGAAATGATCTAAATCAGTCCTACTGGAAAGCAGGGTGAAACAAGTCAGTGGAAATTTGAACTGTTCTGGGTACCACATGGAGCATGGTCTCTGACTTTCCCCTGGGAAGCACATTCTTTGTGTGGCATGAACAGGCCACGCAGTGATGACTGGGACTAAAATAAAAGGACCATAGTTCTCTTCTATTGTAGCCCCGAGTGGTTTGTTGGAACCAGACTCAAACTATCAGCCGCCCTGAGATTCCCTGTGATCCCATGAATCCAAGGGGAGATTCCCTGTAATCCCATGAATCCAAGGGCTAGAGGTTTAAGAAAAATAACTGCATCAAATATCCTAAGGCACTAAAACTGTGCCATCTGCCCTCATTCTTTAAAGGATCTCCCTAGATGCTCAACTGTAAGAAACCAGCAGCCTGCCAAATACTTGTGATTCATCCGGCTCTTTGCTGCATCACCATGTTTGGACTTCTCTAAAAACATCACAATATTAGTATTAGAGAGCTGTGGGCTCAGATGGCTTGGGGAAAGTGAGTGGGATAAATATCCAGACAGATGGATCCATCGACAGATCATGGTATACATAGCTGGAAGGCGTCCCGCTGTCAGAACCATGGAACAGAATGTTGAGTCAGAGGCTGAAATCTTAGGGTCCGACACTCCCAAACACTGGGGATTAAAACTTTAGCTCTCAAACTATAGGTACTATTCTCCATCTGCGGAAGTCATTGGAAAAACCCCATTAATGATGGAGGGTTGCATCCTAGGTCAAAGCTTAGATCAGGAGCTGTTTTTTGCTTGGTTTGATTATGGGGGCACAAATGAACTTGTTATATATATATGTCTCTTTTCATGGCACAATGAGCTTAATAGACTGGCTGCATTTTGGGTGTCTTGTGTGTTTAATAGCAGCGCCCCCAGGCCCGCCGAGCTAGGCAGCCCCCCTGAAATGGCAGCAGCTTTTACCATGCCGCGATTCCATTCTGCCAATTCGGAATTGCCCACGCGACACCGCAGCTTTTCTGCTGACATTCCGCTAATTCCACCGGCATTCTGCAAATTCGGAAACTATCAGAAAAATTGTGGAATTGTCGGAAACTGTCGGAAAACCGCTGTTCCGCTATTTCGTGGTGCTGGCAGAATGGCGGAAGTAGCTAAAATGGCATGTTTCCGCTATTTTGCAAAGCCTGTGGAAGTAGCAGAATGAAATTAGTGGAACCGCGGAAGTAGCGGAATGAAACTAGCGGAATGAAAGCCTCTGCCACGCCGTACCACTAATTGGGGAAACGCTGTTTCTGGCGGAAATAGCTACCGCTGCGACATTCCGCTACAGTCCTGGGCAGGACACAAAGAGGAGGGCCCACCTTGACTTCTTGGCCACGTCTGAAAATAACCATTGACAATTGCCACATGGTGGACGTGCAATCTTATTTTGTGGGTGTATTTGGTTTGGAAGCAGATGACATGGTTCCCTCTCCATACTGTGGCCTCTACATTAAGTCATTTTTTCATCTTTCTTTTTTCTGCTGTTTTCCCTTTTCTGACCTGCAGCTTGTTAATATATTTTTTTAATCTTGTCTAGAGCTGAAATAAGTACCCATAAAAAAGGGTCTACCCATCAAATTTCTGGAACCTGAATTGACTCAAAAATATGGTACCCAATTTCAACTTGATTCAGATACCCAATGTCTAGGAATGTCACAGAATGTCAACTTCCAGGCCTGATTTTTTGGATTTTCCATTCCAGTTTGCTGACCGTAATTGGAAAATCAGAAAATTCATACTGGAAAGTACCATTGTTTGAGGGGAGGGGGGTTATCGGGTACCCACTCAATAATCAGGAAGCCTGTCAAGTGCCCAACGTGATAATCGAAAATTCAGGTATTACCCACGGGTAGCAAATTAGCTACCTGTTTCAGCTCTAAGTCCATTCATCTCATTGGTTATTTGTTAAAAATATTTTGGTATAGTGGTTCCCTGGTAACAGTATTATTCAAGATTAGCCGGTGTTATGGTTAATGGCTGCAGTAGGCAGGTACCATAAATTGTAGCTCAATTGTATTGTCCATCCCTGCTGTGCTCAATACTGCCCCCTGGGGTAAACAAGCACAGTTCTGTCAGTGTCCATGAAGTCTTACAGCTTGCTTCAGAAAAAAAACGCGGTGTATTTGTGCACTAATCCAGAAAAACACTTTGGATGCAGCCACACAAGACGGCACTGCGAATTGGGTAGCCTTACCCCCATTTTGGGCACCATTGCCATGTGATGTCACAGCTCATATGCCTGGCAGCTGCCAGATGTTGACCTCATCCCAGGGGGAGGCGGGCAGCTGGCTGCTATCTGTGTCCTCTAAAAAAGGCAGGAGACACGGCACGTAGGAGCCTTACCCAAAGTAAGGCTACACACATTGCAGTACCAAGCCATGGCTCATGGATCCGGTCCCTGTCTGCCCTGCCCCACAGCAAGGTCCACCACAGGGCATCGAGAAGCAGGTGCTGTCACCATTCCTGTACAGCCATATCATGGGGTGGGGGGTGGCCAGGGGAGGGGTGGGGTGGGGCTGGGCATCCGTGCATGTGGCCTCCGCCCCCACCCACCCCAGGGGCATGGCGGGATATTCGAAAGTGGCTCATCTAGTTTCGGACTGTGTGCCCTGCTCTCTGCCCTGGCCCCAAAGTGTGGCAGCTGCAATTACCACCCCAGGGCACGTGGGGGATTGATCCCACCCAACTCATGTGGCTGCACCATTAGGCACGTGCTTTGCTTGAAGGACATGAGCAGTTTCGTTGAGCTCAGTCCCATCTTTGGCATGTGCTTAGATTTAAACACAGCGTAGAGTAAGAAGGTCCCTTGAAGGTCATCTAATTCAATCCTCTGCCCCATGGGAGGCTACCCAATGCCTACAGCATCACAGACAGATGCTTGTCACAGCGCTTTTTGAAATCATCCATGGAAGGAGATTCCACATGCTCCCATGGCAACCTATTCCATTGCCCAGCTGATCCTGCAGTTATGAATTTCCCCCTCCTATTTGACTGCAATTGACTTTGCTGCAATTTAAGCCCACTAACTCTCTTGTTCTATCATCTGTGACAGTGGAGAATGAATGTTCACCATCTCTTCTGTGGCATCCTTTTAGATATTTGAAAACTGCTATCATACTCCCTCCATCTTGTTTTATCTGGGCTAAACATATCCCCATTCTTTTGGCTTCTCCTCATGTGGCTGGCATTCCAACCCCGTTATCATCTTATTTGCTCTCTGCTGAATCCTTCCCAATTTGCCAGCCTCCTTCTTGAAATGCAGTGTCCCAAGCCAACACAGTATTAAAGGCGAGGTCTGCCCGGTGTGGCGAAAAGTGACAACCCTCACTTCCTATGTTTTGGATACAAAGC
Organism: Sphenodon punctatus; assembly: GCA_003113815.1. Lineage (NCBI taxonomy): Eukaryota > Metazoa > Chordata > Lepidosauria > Sphenodontia > Sphenodontidae > Sphenodon > Sphenodon punctatus. The sequence goes on along the minus strand of QEPC01003143.1, from coordinate 2,858,898 downwards.
GCTGCCGACATGCTGAATGTTAATCGTGCACTTCCATCCTCTGAGATTCAGGCGGCCTGAATGCTCCGCACCATGCAGGATTGACTCGCTAATGCTTTATAACGATTGACAGACCTTTAACTGAGGACCAAGAGGCATTCGTTGCAGTAAAAAAAATACCGCAATCACTAACGTGCAAAAGAACGCCAGTCTCTTGGCCTTGGTGCAGAATGTAGCGGCTTGCCTCCTTTCAGGGAAGGGGTTCTGAGGAGTACATCACACCAGTGCTCTGTAGTCTGCACTAGCTGCCTAAAGCTTTCTGGGCACAATTCAAGGTGCTGGATTTTGACCTTTAAAGCCCTAAACGGTCTAGATTATTGCAATATGGCCAGGGCTCCTTTTGTGGGAGAGGTGAAAATGGTATCAGCACATAGAATCAGTCCCTCTTCCAGCTCTTTCAATTACCCAACAACAGCTCTTACATTTAGGAAGCTCCCCCCCACCCCCCCGCCAATGTTTAAACAAGATCTATATCTCTTGTTCAATCTTCTGTGACAGCGGAGAACAAAGGCTCGCCATTTTATTTGTGGTATTGATTTAGACATTTGAAAACTATGATCAGTTACCACTTTAATCTTCCTTTCTCAGCTGAAACACCCAGTTCGTTCAGACCTTTCTCATAGGGGCTTGTCTCCCAGCTCCTTTATCACCTTGGGGTGAAAATAAATGTGATAGGGATCCGCTACCGCTAAAGTCCACCTGGGCCAGGGACTCCCCGTCTCATTTATTAATGGGCCACCAGATGTGGGACCACTGCTTCCCCGGCCCAGATAGACAGCTGGCCCAGATGTGGTTCCCCTGGAAGACCCCCCAGGCCCACAGCTAGTTGGGCCAGACAGGCCACTCTGGGGGTTGGGGGCTGCCATGACAAGCATCCATGGCTTCCTGTGATTGGTTGCCATGGCTGCCCATCATGGGGGGGGCAGTGTGCTGTTGGCGGGCCGGGGGCAGCACCTCCCAGCCACGCATCTGTTACATTCCCGCCTGCTGGGGGCATGGAAGGCTCGTTGGCCAGCCCAATCAGACACACATGTGTTGTGTGCCCCAACCTGACCCCTCCAGGGCTGTCTCCCCTCCCAGAGCATGTAGCCAGGTCGCTGTCTGCACATTCATTAACACCCTTCATTGCAGTCCTCTGAATCTTCTCAAATATGTCTATGTACTGGTTCAGTGTCATAACAGATGAATGGTTCATTCAGCCCAACATCCTGTTTCCGACAGTGATCAGCTTCAATTAGGGTTGGGCGAACGCGGTTCGGAAGTTCGGAGTTCGGGCCGAACTCGGTCTGTTCAGTCGACCGAACCGAACTTCTGAACCAAACTCGAATTTCAAATTGAACCGAACTGAATTTCCGAACTCCGTTCTGTTCATTCATCCCTAGTGGCAACACACACCAAAAAAACTGGTTTTGAATGGCCGAACTTGGTTCGGAAGTTTGGAATTCGACCAAACTTGGACTGTTAGGTCGACCGAACTGAACTTCAGAACCGAACTTGAATTTCAAACCGAACCGAACCGAATTTCCGAACTCCGTTCTGTTCGCCCATCCCTAGCTTCAATTGCTTTAGAAAGGCACACAACAGCTCACAATGGAGTGACCTGTTGGTCACTCCCAGCCCTGGAAGGTTGCATTTCCCAACCAACTTCACTACTAGGTATTTATTGGATAATACCTTATCCAATATTATACCTTTTATAATAACGCATCCAATCCTTGCTTGAATTCAGTTATGCCATTGGTCTTTACAACATCCTCTGGAAAGGAGTTCCACAGGTTAATTTTACATTGAGTGAAAAAGCACTTCCTTGTATTTGTTTTAATATGCTGCCTGTTAATTTCAGAGCTATGTTTTGTGGGGGGAAATATAATCTCTCCAATCGTTTTTCAATGTGATTCTTTTCCATTCTGTTGCACTCTCGTTTGTCCTTGTGTCGTACATGATTCTGAATAGAAGTGACCTGTCTTCTTGAGGAGGCTATCGGCACAATCGTATTAACAGTGCTCTTTATAATTTCTCCCAGGTTTGCATGTGCTTCTCTCCACTCCAGTGATGAAATTACAGCTGCTTTCTCATTCTTCTGCCTCTCTCATACATCCCATTGAAAGACTCTCAGAGCCCTAAGGAGCAATTCATTTTGAAAGAAGATGATTATTTCTGTTGAATCTGGGCATTCAGATTTTATCACAGGAGAGAGGGAAAAATAAGTTGACCTCCTTGTGCTACCACATTCAAAATGCACTCAGATAGAAGAGGAGTTGGTATGGGTGCTGGGCGGGGTTCCGTGTGGTGTGTTTGCGCCCTCTGGCTCCACCCCTTCCAATCTCTGTGGACAGGGTGCAGGGTGGGAGCAATGGGCTTCCTCCCCCTTTCCGATGTGGCCAATCCATGGCCCCTTTCTGAACGCACGGTCATATCAGAAAGGGGTGTGGCAAAGGGGTTCCCTGCCCCTTTCTGCATTGCCAGTTGCTAGAAGGAGTGCTGTGGCATGGTGGAACTTGGAAAGGGGAGAGAGGAGTGAAGGACACTTCCCACTCCCTCTGCATATTCCCCATTTTAATTCTGTGGCCCTGGGCATCACAATGACCACCTCAATAGGGAGCTCTGTTCAGCTAGGACCAGCCTTAAGCCAAGGCAGATGCCTTGGGCTAGGGTTACCGCCTCTCGCTGGGTTTTATTATATCCCTGAGTGTGGGTGTGGCTACCAGAAGACAGCTAGACTTAAAGGGCCAGTACTTACCAATGGCCCCAATCCTATAACCTGCGGATTCCATGTGCAAGCTGTGAGCACACACATGCCTGCGGGTTCCGCACCACACAATGTGCTGTTAATGTAGATGTGCGGCACACACATGGCTCCACATGGAATCAGCAGGGCATAGGATTGGGGCCAGTGTCTTTTTACACTTCTGTGTTATTTTGAACATAAACAATATTTGTGAGATTGTAAGCCTAGGGCAGGGACCGTGTCTATTCCATTAGTTTGTAAAAGTGCCAAGTACATTGCTGGCGCTATATAACCAAGCCAAGCTTATGCACCTGGGACCTTGCATCCTCATGAATGTTACACTCCTTGTCTCTCCCTCTGTTCCCCTTCCTTCATCTCTCCCCCTCCTCCCCATCTCTCAGATTGTAAGCCCTAGCGCAGGGAGCATGTCTATCAATTACTTTGTAAAGCACCAGGTACATTACTAGTGCTATATAAATGCTTGCTAATAATAATAATAATAATAATAACAACAACATATAATATTGCAGTACAGACATATAAACGCTTTAAGCATCAACTTTATTTACAATCTTAGCTCTAACGGAAACCATGTTTGTCCATGGCAGAAATATTAGAAAATGATCCCATCACACTCAGGTTTCATCTTTAAGTAAAGACACAATCCACATTCATCTGGTCCATTAGGATTGTGTGTTTGTAAGTTGCATACCAAAGTGCAGTCTTTTAGATTATCATGAGTGCCAAATGTTCAGGCTCAAACTAAGATGTTTTGTTCAGCTGCCCAATTTGTGTGCGTAAGACAAAACCTTCTTTATCCCAGACTTTCCTCAGCACGTTCATTCATGCCCTGGTGACCACACGCCTTGATTTCTATCACTCCCTCTTCTATGGGCTTCCAGTGGTGCTTCCCTGTCGCTTGCAGCTTGTTCAAAATATGGCAGCATGGCTGCCTACTGGTTTGGGTAGCCAAGATCATATTGCACCCACCTTGCGTTCTGTACATTGACTACCTATAGAGCGATAGATTGAATTTAAGATTGCAGCTTGTTCAAAATATGGCAGCATGGCTGCCTACTGGTTTGGGTAGCCAAGATCATATTGCACCCACCTTGCGTTCTGTACATTGACTACCTATAGAGCGATAGATTGAATTTAAGATTGCAGCTTGTTCAAAATATGGCAGCATGGCTGCCTACTGGTTTGGGTAGCCAAGATCATATTGCACCCACCTTGCGTTCTGTACATTGACTACCTATAGAGCGATAGATTGAATTTAAGATTTCACTGCTGGTTTTTAAAGTCATCAGTGCAGAAGCCATGGATATATTCAACACGTGCTTCTGGAACCTCACCCAGATGGCTATCCACACTCAGATTCCATTTGCAATTTTGAGATTTCACCATCATGCCTTAAGACGATCAGGCTTTTGCTGTGGTGGGCCCCTCAGTGTGGAACTTGCTTCATCCAGATTAGAGCTGAAATGAATACCCAATTCGGTAATGGTGGTAAATAACCAGGGTTCCTAGTTTTCTCTATGCAATGGAAAACCAGAGAAAAACAGAGATTTTACTTTGTTCCAGAGAAAAAGAGAAATTTTGCCTCCCCCCCAAAAAAACCCTGAGATCTTGCCTTTTCCCAGAGAATTTCACAGGAAATGGCAAAAACTTACAGGTTTGGGAGAAAGACACAGCGAGCGCGAGTATGCAGAGAGCAGCTGAGGGCAAGCAACCTGAAGGCATGTGCTATGGAGGAGCATGGGCTCTGCATTTGGAGGGGTGCCACAGAGCTCCTGTGGGTGGGGCGACAGGGGAACTATGAATTGGGGCGGTCAGGTCTTCTGGACCTTGGGAAGAGGGACGAGGAGATGGTCCTAACTGGGCCCATAGCAGTTTCCCCAACTGCCAGCCTCTATCGGGTTCCCCCCTTTTTGGTTGACAGAGGGTATTTTCAGACGTTACAATCCCATGCTCAACCATGGTGAATGCCCACATGGTGAGCAAGGGACCGTAACATCTGTTGGCCCAACAAGAGATTCCCGCCAGATGTTCACCCCAGTGAATCATGGGCGGGAATCTCTTTGACCACGCAAACGGCGGTTCTGCCTAGACCATCACCGTTTGTGTGGTCAAAGAGATTTCCGCCCATGATTCATGGGGGTGAACACCCGGCAGGAAGCTCACGTTCGGGCCAACAGACGCGACATCCCCACGCTCAACCATGGGGAATTCACCGTGGTTGAGCATGGGATCGTAACGTCTGTCCCCTGACCACGGCCTGGAATCAGCGACCGTGCCTGCGGCTGATTCCGGGCTGTGGTCAATGCCCCTGAGGGCAGGCGGGCACTGCGGCCGCATTGGCTGCGGTGCCCAGCCATCTCCTAGAGGGCGGGTGGCCTAGGGAGCCTGTGGGGGTGGGATTGTGCAGCCGCACATTGAGCCACACAGCCCCGCCCCATCCTCCAATTCCCCACCGGGATCAGCCGGCATGTCTGTTGGCTGTGCCATTTTGATCCCAGCGGGGGATCAATAGGTGAGTCCGTGACGGGTCCAATACTGGCCCCGTCACATCTGAAAATACCCAGAGAGGTCTAGGACCATAGGGATGGGCGAACAGATCACGGTTCGGGTTTGGCCATTTGGTTTGGTCTGGTTCGGTTCACCTGTTTGGTTCAGCCATTCGGTTCGGTCATGTTCGGTTCGGTTCGGGCATTTGGAAAAAGACTGTGCGAGGAATGATGGCCCCAGACCCATGACGGTGGGTCCTGGGACTAGAGTGGCAGCTTCTGGATATTGGGACAGCCCTCCCTGCCTGTAACCTGGTCCCATAACCCTGATGGCAGGTCCGGGGGCTGGAGTGGCTGTTTCTTTATATGGTAGAAAGACAGCGCCTCTGTGTGAGGAATGATGGCTCCAGACCAATGACGTTGGGTCCTGAGGCTAGAGTGGCAGCTTCTAGATATTGGCCAGCCACAGCCCTCCCTGCCAGTAATGTACGCCCCAGAACCCTGACAGCGGGTTCTGGGGCTGGAGTGGCTGTTTCTTGATGTGCTGGAATGACATTGCCTCTGTGCGAGGAATAACATTGCCTCTGTGTGAGGAATTACAGCTTCTAGATATTGACCAGCCACAGCCCTCTCTGCCAGTAATGTAGACCCCAGAACCCTGATGACAGGTCCTGGGGCTGGAGTGGCTGTATATATATATATATATATATATATATATATATATATATATATATATATATATATATA
>QEPC01003143.1:2833636-2852125 GCA_003113815.1 Sphenodon punctatus | reverse complement strand
TAAAAACAAAAAATAACACCTAAATCTATCTAAGCTAAGCTAAATAAATGATAATATGCAGGTAAATGTGTTGGATGGGTGAAATAGGAGGAGGATGGCAATGGATTAGGAATAGGAAGGAACAAAAACTGCTGGGAGAGAGGGAGCCTTCTGAAATGCCTGCTGTTCAGGAACAGTGACTAGCTCAGAAGGTTTTGGGAAAGGGGGAGGCAATCGGGGTTTTTTCTTACTGCGCCCACCTCACCGCAAGCCCCATTGGCTCTGTGCAGCCTAGCCCGTGGCCAATCGTAGACTACGAAGTCAGTGGTCTGAGGCAAAAAGGGATGGTGATTGGGCAGGCTGGCTACTACTCCAAGTCTCTCCACCCCTGGTGCCTGGAAGTCTGCTCCTCAGCTGACTCCCCCTCCCTGTCACATTTTGCCTTCCAGTGACACCACATTTTAGCAACCCGAACTCACCCGAACGCGATCCGAACTGACCGAACTGTTCGGTCATTTTGACGTTCAGAATCTAGTTTGGTTCGGTCAGTTCATGTTCGGATTCAAGTTCGGGTTCAATCATCCAAATAGGCCGAGTTCGGTCCGAACTCCGAACTTCCGAAACGCGTTCGCCCATCCCTATAGGACCAGGCTGGGAGGAGGAGGCAGCGAGCACAGGGCAGTGGAGGGGAAGCAACCTAAAGGCATGTCTTGGTGCGGGGGGCTCCGCATTTGAAGGGGGGCCACAGACCTTGAGTTTATTTTTTATTTTTTTTACTGTTGGTGGAATAGGTGGCTGCAAAATTGCATAAAAATGAAAATATTACATAAAATGTGGTGTTCTAACTCATACCTATATATATTGTGGTAAGGGAAAGTCAACTTGGATGGATGGATGGACGGATGGATGGAACTAGTGTTTACATTCTATCACAGAAAACCAGAGATTTTGGGTTTTTTAATCAGAGAATTTGTGGGTGTTTTTTATCAGAGAATTTCTTCTTTTTTTTTGCAGAAAACAAGGAACTCTGCTAATAACGAAAATTCCAGATAGTCAAATGGTTAACTGATTGGTTACTAGATACCAGGACAGTTCACCAACTTTCCAGCATACCAAATGGTACCAGCAACCAGGTATCCAATGGGAACTTGAGTTAAACTTGAAACCACGTCCAGGTGGGTGGGGGTGAGCAGGAAAGGAATTATGGGCAAACAGAACCACCTGGTAACAAATGGAAAACCAAGAAAGCGGCAACATGATAAACGGCAAAAACTGGTCATATTGTAGGGCTGCTCAGAAGGCACATCATTCATTTTCAGTTTTTTGTTTTCATTTATAAAAAGAAAATGTTCATTTTGCGAGGTTTTCATAAAGTACTCTGTCGTTTTCAATTATTTTTTCATTTTATTTTATAAAAAATAATAATAACGTGCAGCATTGGTGCCATTTTGGAAAAGGGAATGCATATCCAGTATTGCCCGGGCGGCCATTTTGCACATGCTCAGTGATTTCTTTTTATTTAAAAAAAAAAAATTTTTAATAAAATAAAATGAAAAAATAAACAAAAACAGTAGAGTCCTTTACAAAAACAAACAAAATACTCATAAACGAATGAAGTCAAATGAAAGTCATTTGCTTATTCATTCATTTTTTGCTGCCTTCATTACAAAAATCTCTAAATATTAGTAACATCGGTAAATCGGTTCAACCACCAGTTACCGATCAATACTGAGCATTACCAGATTGGTTCGGTTACTGCAAATCCATTGATTACCAATATTCGTCCAGATAACAGTTTCAGCTCATCTCCAAATATTTGTCCTAGCCACTCCCTCTTCACCTTTAAAAAAGCACCTGAAAATGTTCTTTTTTATTCTCCAGGTGCTTTTAGAGGATCTACTGCTGGATTTTATTTCTTTCCCCTTTACCTTTTCTTCCTAAAATATTATTTTTAATGGACTGCTTTATTGTAGTTTTACTAGACTTTATTAAATTATTTTGTGAAAGATCCAAGCACCATTTAACAACAGTGGGGGAGAAAGGGGGGGCTATATAAATAAAATGTATTCTTATTAAATCTGTAAACCCTCTTTCAGAGCAAGAGACATTGTTGAATTAATGTCAGGATCTACTCACCAGCTGAGCCCCTCTGTGGGTTTTCCGACTTTTGCTGTGATGGGCCCCTCAGCATGGCCCCTGTAGCAGGTGCACCGTTACACCAGCAGAGCTTTATGGTCTTCCTAAGCCTGGCCTCACTTTCTGTTAGGGTTGCCCTTTTTGTGGTTTGACCTTGAGACTCCCCCTAGGCCAAGATGAGACTTTTAGGGTCAAACCACAAAAGGTGGCAACCCTACTTCCTGTCCAGTTTCCAAAAATAATTATGTGTTGTTGTTTTTTAAAAAGCCACTTTAAAATGCCTTGAGATGAAAATATTCATTTTAGCTTCAAAATATTTTTTCTTTTTGAAACAACTGCCGCTCTCCTTAAAATAGAACATCACTTCCTCAGGGCCAACACCTTCTCAGGATTCCTCTCTTGGAGATTTGAAACATTCTGAATATTTAACTCTCCCTACATCCCCCTCTTAGATCGATAGATAAATTGCAAAAGACTGGGGGTTGATGAGTCTTTGGGAGTGAATAGAATACCAAGGCCCACCCTGACACATCTGTAGAGCTTAGGGTAATTGATCACTTCTAATTATGTACACAACACTGTACATACACCAAAAGCCGAAGTTTAGCAAAGAATTTGAAGGTCAAAACAAAATAATAACAGCTAAAAAAGCAAGAGAGTTAGGCCTTATTCTCACAAACACTTAAATGCCCTTGAGTAATGTGATGGAAGGGCCAGCCTGTCCATCCCTCTGACCCCCACCCCCTCCAAGAACAGCCATCTTCTGAGATCTGGCCACACCCCCTACTGGGGAGTATAAGAACAGCTGTCTTCAGATCTGAGTCAGTCTGCTGCTGGCCATTGACCCAGCAAGAGCTGAGGCTACTTCAGGCTGAGAGTCGGCCAAGGTCCTGATCCCAAGGGCAGACTGGGAACTGACCAGACTGCCGAGGGACAGTGAGATATGATGAGATTGAGGATCTGTAAATAAAGAAGCTGTTAAGTGGAATAACTGTGAGTTTGGAGCTGTTTTGGGGGGAAACAAAACATAGACCCTGTCCTGGGGGAGACCCTCCTACAGGTGCGTTAGCCGAAGGAGTGTTAATCCTGAGGATGAAATGCACAGTTTGCGTGAACACTGGGAAGCTAACCCAGGGGTAGCGAAAATTGACCCAGGGGGATAACATTTCTTACAAACGGGCCTTTGGTTTAAATGTTTTCAATTTCAACATCTTTTTGGAATTTTTTCAGCCTAATACATTTGTAGGTGTCTGGGTTTTCCATTCCTGTTTGGAACGGGAACCAATGTAATCTCTTGCCTTGACTACTGTTACTTCCTCCTTATTGATCTCCCCTGCTCTGATCTCAGCCCCCCTCATCTCTCTTCAACACTCTGCTGCCAAAGTCATCCACCTTGCTCATCGCTTTGACCACATTCAGCCCCTCCTCTTCACCTTACACTCGTTCCCTCTGTGGGAACACATAAAGCACAAGCTCCTGGTCTTCACCTTCAAGGCTCTTCATGGCCTTGCTCCCCCATATCTCTCCGCTCTTGTGTCGCACCACATTCCTGCCCGGGAGCTTTGCTCATTCTCTGCCCCCAACCTCACCTGCCCTGCTCCTTTAAACATTTCCACCCAGTCTCCCTTGCTACTCCTAATGCCTGAAACTCCCTCCCTGGATACATTTGTTCTGCTTCCTCCCTCCCAACTTTCAAGTCCCTCCCGAAAGCCTACCTTTTCCATCAGGCTTTCCCCGGCTCATTATAAGTGAAATTGCATCATCCTCCTCCCTCCCTTCCTCAGAAACTCTTCCCTCTAACTATGCTAAGCACATGCAACTTCTCAACCTCATGAATGTATCCTTGGCTCTCCCGATATTCACATCTCCCTTGTCTCCCCCTTCCTTGTCTCTATTAGATTGTAAGCCCCTTGGGTGGGGACCTGTCTATAACTACTGATGGTACAGTGCCAGGTACACTGCTGGCACTATATAAATAACTAATAATAATAATAATAAATAATCATGATTTCCAACAAGACAAGAATTTTGTTTCCCGACCAGCTGTAATGACAACTCATAAGAACCCCGACTATAATATGCCATGGAGTCTTTAATGACCAGAGACACACAGAACTGTATAATTTTACATCACATCTTAAAGAAAGCAATTCCAACTACCGGCTGGAGTATTCGTGCAGTACTAGCTTAGCGGACAGAGCATAATCCAGCCTTGCAACTGAGCCATTAAAATTGGGGCTGAAAGGAATATCTGAAACCAACACCAAATTTGGTATACTCAAATCCATTTCGTGGGAGGGAATACAGAGCAGTATTCTCTTCCGGCTCCATTTCAAGTTTTGAACCTTCATTTTGGTACTTTTTAGAACCAAGAGAAGCAGTGGGTTTATTGCTCACAAATATTATTTGCATTTTCAGGTAGCCTGCTGAGTGCCCAAATAATATCTGCAACTGAAATGGTTACTTGCACGTCTAATTTGGGGTGGAGGGGAGGGGACATGTCTTTTCTTTGTTTCTGTTTTTCAGTTTGTTTGTTTTTTAAATTGTCATTTCAATTTTTCGATTACATCATTTTTGACAATTGTGTATCTGCAACAATTGCACATATTGTCAAAATGAGAGACTCAAAAGATTGAAACAGCCAAGTATCCGAAAGACTGCCTCTTCCCTCATGTCCTGTTGTGGTCCCTGAGGTCAGCCAGGAGTGGGCCTCTTGCATATGCCATCTCCCTTTGAGGCTTGTACAAGGGGCACACAGAGAGAGGTGTTCTTGGTGACTGCCCATTTTGGAACTCTCTCCCATTGGAGATTTGTCTAAGCCTGAGCCGGCTCATCTTCCAGAAATGATGCAAGACCTTTTTGTTTGGCCAGGTATCTGGCAGGCAGGGATAGGGTTGTGGTGGTGGGGGGAGATTGGGGAAGGTTTGTATGGTGCTAAGGGGATATTCCATTGTTTTTACATGCTGTTTTATATGCTGTAAGCTGCCCTGAGCCATATTGGAAAGGGCATAAAATAATTTTGAATAAATTAATAAATAACTGAACTGGGGGGAAAAAAAACCCATAAAAAACAGGGGAAACACACAAACAGACATACCAAAATAACCAAAACAGGTACCCGGTGGAACATAATTGGATATCGGTTATTGCCTGAACCACCATTTTTGTTTGGGGTTGGGTGTATTTGACGGGTTTACCTGTTGTTCTTTTTTCCCCCAGTTACCTTTATAAGCTCAATAAAATGCCAAGTGACCAAAATATCAAAGTAAAAAAAACAACAAAAATTAATTAACACATACGTTTTGCAACCATGACAAGGACTAATTCTGATAGCAATTTGTAGGAAGGAATGGGCTAATTTCTCTTCACAAAGATAAAAAATGGTGTCCCTTTTGGTCCCGATCCTAATCCCCTGTGTGTAATATGCACACAACATGCCCGCGATAAGGTGTCGCGTCTAACAGCTGCGCGTGCAAGGACGCATGCAAGGGCATGCCCTTGTGCGCACGGCCTTTGGCGCGGGCGGGGCGAGGGGACGCTTTTGGCCGTAGGACTCCCGCTTGGTGGCCCTGGTGTGGGACTGAATTTGGCTGTCCTGTCTGAGGGCGTGGGTTGTTTTGGGGTTGGTTATTGTCCCTCTCGCGACGTGGGTGGGGTTGAGTGTTGGTCACCTGATAATTATTGCTCAAGAATGCCGAATTATAAAAGGACAAGGGCCGAGAAAGCTTCTAGTTCCCCACCCTCAACAAAAACATTTAAGCAAAGAAAAATGGACAGTTACGTAAGAGGCAAACCCGAGGCTTCGACTCTGGGGGCTCTTCCCCCTTTTGCATGTAGACACGTCAATAAGTAAATTGATCTCTGGTTTTAGTAGAAACTCGCCAGAGTATTAATGGTGCATTTCTTGAGGGTTTAGTTCATTCATCCCTCAAGAGGGGGTGTTTGTTGCCACTTTTTCAGGTGGCGGCAGCAGGCGTAGATGCGGTGGAGGATGAGGGAACCAGGATAACAAATTTTCTAACCGATCACATGGTGTTAACTGCTGAGAAACTGCGTTATATGTTCACTCAGTTGAGTCATCTCAATAAGAGGGTCGAATTGCTGGCTGGCTCCCACCCACATCCTAATTCTGTATCTTTATCAGACTCGAGGAAACCCCAGAGGGGGTCTGTGTGTCTAAACCTTCCCCCAGTGCACCCTTCTGTTGCGGGGAGGAACCTAGGCTCAAATTCTTCCTTTAAGCCATGACCTTGGACCCAAATTCCTGGAGGTGGTCCTGCCAAGTATAGGGAAATGCCTCATAATTTGATCTTTATTATATTGCCCCTACCAAGGGGAAATCTCCCATATTGGAATACCCCACTGGATATAGCTGAACACCTTAGGCTACTGATTGGAATTGCAGTGACCCGCCATAATATTTCCTCAGTGGATCATCTGCCTAGCTCCAGAGATCACCCGATGGTCAGTGTCCTTTAACAAGTCCTCTTTAATCCCTAGGATTTTCGCAAAAGAACATTTACTTAATTATAGGGCTATCTATATCTCTAAAGTTTTCCAGTCAGATCTAAACCAGTTGTGTGTTGTGAACCTGGATAAGTCATTGCTAGGACCTAATACCCGTGTGGGGCCAGCAAATCTACCTACATCTTGCCGTACAGCTGGTAATTTGCCATTAGGCGGCTCAGGGGAAGCGATAAATCAGGTGGCGAGTGCCTCTGCGCTTTTACCCCCTACTAGTTCGATCAACCTCTCTAAGGAGGTTATGGAAGTTGATCCCCCATGGGGCCAGGTGGTTTCACCTAAGGAACCCCCCTTGGGTATTGCTTCTGGGGATTTACTGCCTCCCTTCCTTTCTCAGTAGGGGTTCCCCAAGGCTCTGTCCTTGGCCCTCTCCTCTTCTCTATCTACACCCGGTCCCTAGGCAAACTCATTGCCTCCCATGGCTTCCAATACCACCTCTACACTGATGACACTCAACTCTATCTCTCTACTCCCTCTCTCTCTCCATCTATCCAAGCTCGCCTCACCAGCTGTCTCTCTGACATATCTACCTGGATGTCTCAATGTCAACTCAAACTCAACATGGCTAAAACTGAAGTTCTTAATCTTCCCCCCTCATCCTTCCTCTCCCTCTTCCCTGTCAATCCTTATCGACGGGGTCACCATCCTTCCCGTCCTCCAAGCCCGTAGCTTAGGCTTCATCTTTGACTCACCCCTTTCTTTTAAACCCTACATCGACTCTGTTGCCAAATCTTGTCGTTTCTCCCTACATAACATTGCTAAGATTCGCCCTTTTCTTTCTGTCGTCTCTGCCAAAACCCTTGTTCACGCCCTGGTCATCTCTCACCTCGATTACTGTAACCTCCTTCTCACTGACCTCCCCCGCTCTCCCCTTTCTCTCCTTATCTCCATCCAAAACTCTGCTGCCAGGGTCATCCACCTCAGCCGTCGGTTCGACGATGTGCAGCCCCTCCTCTCTTCACTGGCTCCCCCTTCCTGAATGAATCCTGCACATGCACCTAGTCTTCACCTATAAAGCTCTTCACAACCTTGCTCCCCCTACCTCTCTGCGCTGATTTCCCTCCGTACTCCAGTCCATGAACTTTGCTCCTCCTTTGTCCCCTCTTCACCCTCCCACGCCTCCCCTGCTCCCCTAACTGCCTCCATCCATTCTCCCTAGCTGCCCCCCACGCCTGGAACTCCCTCCCTGCCCACATCCACCTCGCCCCCTCCCTTCGTACCTTCGAATCCCTCCTCAAGACCCACCTCTTCTGCTCTGCCCCCCCAACTCCTCACTCCCCTCACCTAACTCCTGCTGATACCCTCCATCCAGTGCAATCTGTTACCTGAGGTCTGTGTACTCGTATCCTCACCACATGGACCAGTCAGCCATCATTCTCGATGTAACCAAGCCAAGCACGTGCACCTGGGACCTCGCATCTTTGTGAATGTTACACTCCTTGTATCTCCCTCTGTTCCCCTGCCTTCATCCCCCCCACCCCCGTCTCTCAGATTGTAAGCCCTGTGTCTATTCCATTACTTTGTAAAGCGCCAGGTACATTGCTTGTGCTATATAAATGCTTAATAAATAATAATAATAATAATTAATAACAACCTGTCCTGATTTGAGTCCAATCAGATGAAAAACAAGAAGGTTACAGACATTTGAATTCAGGTGGAGACTGAGACCACTTTCACACCTTCCCCCTGTGCATATTTTGGCTGTGGGAGCCAGGGAATGTGCAAGCCAGAATATGCGCAGAGTTCGGCTGGACTGAAAGCCGCCCCCCGCGCAGCTTAAAGGCAGAGATACAGAACTGGATTTCCTGCATCTCTGCATGTGTTTTCCATCAAAGATGTGGGGGGGTTTTCCAAACCCTGTTCATATTCTGGCTTGTGCATTCCATCCCACAGCCAAAATATGCACAGGGGAAAGGTGTAAAAATGCTCTAAGTGTGAAAACAAAGGAGACAGATGAACTGGATCCCCTGATCTCCCTATGAAGGGCCTCTGTAGTCACCACAGTTTGGGCAGGTGGGGAGGGCAAGTCAAATGATCAGCCCCCCGGGGAAGCCACTCAGATGCCCTTAATTGGCTAACTCAGCTCGCAGACAGTTATAGGGCCCCATGCTTTTTTTGAACTTGTCACATTCCCTGAGAGCTGCAGCCCTGCAGACACTTACCTCAGCCCCATGGGATTGGTCCCACAAGGAATTACACTGACTCTGTCACAGGGCCCTATGCTGTAAGACTCACAGTAGGGAGCCCAAGAGCAGCAAGGGGCTGGCTAACAAGAACCGGCTTAGCAGAGGAAGGCAGGAGGCCAGAGGGCTTGGTGGCTTTGGAATACTAATTGCTTTTCACCTTGCAAATAAAGAGAATTGGTAAAGAAAGCAGAGGACGTGGGGTTCTGCAAAGACTTACCACAGTAGCCCTATTGGACTCTGTCATAAGAGAGACCAATAGTACAGAGAGGAAAAGCACGAGGTGGGGGGGTGGGGCACTTCCAAGGCCAGCCTTCAGCAGTGTCAGTAGGGGGCCCCAGATGGAGGAGGGCCGGGGTCCCCACAGATAGGTCAGTCCTAGTAGCCTCAGGACCAGTGAACCGGAAGCCCAGGGATGGGCTACTTCTGTGGGGCCCTCTCCCCTACCTGCAGTTCTCAGCCCCCAGGATAGCTGCTTCCTCTAGGGCTCTGTCCCTCCTTCCCTCGCCTTGCCTACGAGGGTAGGGGAGTAGGGCCCTGCAGGAAGTGTTTAAAGGGGTGGGGATATGGAGGGCAGGGCCATGGGAGCCCCACATAGGGTGGCCATACCTCCCCTTTAAAAGAGGATGCTTATGAAAAACACATGGTGTATGCACTGGAACCACTGCAGCCCTGCAACATGTATTTTTCATAAATGTTTCCTTTTAAAGGGGAGGCATGACCACTCTAACCCTACATTTTATTTTCATCCTGGGTCCCACAAATGCTACGGCTGGTCCCT
Organism: Sphenodon punctatus; assembly: GCA_003113815.1. Lineage (NCBI taxonomy): Eukaryota > Metazoa > Chordata > Lepidosauria > Sphenodontia > Sphenodontidae > Sphenodon > Sphenodon punctatus. Next base: position 2,842,522 of record QEPC01003143.1, on the reverse strand, counting down.
GGGCACTTTCCCTCTTCCCAGACTTCTTCTCCTCGCCCGATGTCTCAGTACTGCCTAAGGGAGTGTGCGGGGACGTGGACACTTTAAAAAGGACAAGAAAGCACCCACGCTGCTTTCTGATGAGGCTGTGATAACCCCTTCAGATCAGAAAGGAAGTGGAACTTTACGGGATGATTCTAGCCCAGGGTCTCCAAAACGTTCCTCCGCAGAACTTTGAGGAGCGAGGGGAAGGTAATTTTGCCAGGATGAGCTGGCAGGAACCGATGTGATTTGCAGATAAAAGTGATGCAGGGACAGGAGGTGTCGGACTCGATGACTTAATAACTCTCTCCCCGTCTCTTGGTGCCTCTGGTTCTGCGAGGGTGGTTAGTTTCACAAGCAGCCAGGCAATATCTCACAATGTTTCAGGGAGGTGGGCGGGCTCCGCTCACTCTGGGATGACTCATTCCCATCTTGTTTAACTGCAAAGTGGCAGCCTCTTGTTTAGTTATGAGCTCCGGGCAGGTGTGATTGATGCTGCAGGCAGCCCAAAAGCTGTGGTGTGTTGGAGATTCATGCCGGGCTACACAGCAGCTGCCGCGGGAAGGGGAATGGGACGGCAAGTCAACGATACACGAGCAGGTTCCTTCAACAGCCCTCTAAGATATTTTCAGGGTACAGGCCTGAGTTGCAGGCTGCCCTAAGTCTTTGCAGGATCGTGTGACCCTTTGAAATCATTTGGAATTAATTATGGTCCCAGCTGAGAGAGGAGTGTCTGTATAAATCTGAGACTAAAGTTTACAGGAAGAGATCACTACAAAAACTGTGTTCTCACCTGCGGCGCTGGTGGCGGTAGCGGGCGGGGCGAGGGAAGACGCGGCAGAGCGGAGGAGCCAGTCGACGGGAAAAGAGCCAGTGTGAACGGGGATCTGCCACAGCTTCTCTCACGCATGTCAGGGCAGGATTTTGCGCTGCGTCTTCCCTCGCCCCTCCTGCTGACGCCACCGCCGCCGCAGGTGAGAACACAGCCAAAGACACGAGGAGCCTTCTTTCCTCTTTATTCCTCCCCTCCCTTCCTGGTGAACTTGGCCTTTCTGTTTCAGCATAGCCCCCTGCCCAATGACCCCATCTGCCCACTCTAGGACTTTGGACAACCTCAGGCACCACGTTTTATGCGGCCACTACTACTAATCATTTCTATAGCGCTACTAGGCGTACACAGTCACAGATTTTGGAGACCGGTTCCTGCCCAGTGGGCTTACAGTCTAAGATGAACAAGAATGAGGGGGAACACACAAGGAAAGACAAACAGACACACACACACATTCCCATTTTAAAGTTGGGGAAAACTAAGGCTGAAAGGTTGTGACTTGCCCAAGGCCACCATCGACTGGGGTGAGGTTCGAACTCCGGTGGTCTCCTAGGTCCATGTCCAGCATCTTATCCACTAGACCACACTGGATCCAGTTCCTACCCCCTAAACACTGATAAACTGAGCTCAGGGCAAGGGAGTAGAGATCAGGGCATGCACACAAGGTGAGAGTCAGGCTGAACTTGAAATTTTCGCACGGTTCTGATTCTGACAGAACTAGGCGTTTTGTTCGGTCCGAGTTCCAATTAGACAGAACGAAATAAACAAAACCCATTTTTGCGTATGCACAAATGATGGCAGCTGTACTGCGCGTGTGAAAAATGGCTGCCGTCAGACAACAAGATGGCGGCTGTAAATGTTCCGCAAAAATGGAACAGCTAATTCGACCGAGCCCTAGGCTGCCTAGGGATATTTCTTTGTGGCTCCCTTGAAGGCAAGAGACATTGAGCCACTGCTGGAGCTTCGTGGAGGTGATGGGAGCAGAGGAAGGATGCCTTGAGCTGCTGTTGTTGCTGCCCTAACTTGCCAGACCGCCTGGGACCCGGAGCTTCGATGCATGGGGAGGGAGTCAGAGAAAACCATGTTGCCTTAGCCCTGGGATCAGGAGAAGTCATGACTGATGCCATGTGTTTTCTGGCTCTCAATAATATTAAGATTTTGGTGTGCGGCTCTTAGGCTTGAGAACTTCGTCCACCCCTGCTCTATGGAAATATATTTATATTCTTCATACAATTGTAACTCACAATGGTGTAACACGTTTTATTTTATTTAATTTAACCTCATCGTTAGAACGTAAGTTCTGCCATGCTGGTCAGACCAATGCTCCATCTAGCCAGAATCCTGTTTCCAACAATGGTCAAGATTGAATGCATCATCAACAGGCACAAACAGGTAATAAAAATGGGTTCTCTCTTTCCTGCTGTGAACTCCCGGCTCCTACCAGTCAAAAATTTCATTCCTCTGGCTAACTTGAGTACTATTTAGTGCTGAAACTTGGTATTCAAAGTTACTCAGTTTTTACTGAGTAGCTTGGTATTTGACTCAGTTTTGCCGAGTACCGAGTAACTGAGGAATCGGCCTGGTACTTGGTATTGGGTACTCGGTCCAATACTTGGACCAACATATGGAGCTTTTTCTGCCCCTATATAAGGTGATTTGGTACTTGGTATCTGAAAAATATTCGGTACTCAGTTTTATTTTACCGAGTATTTTACTAAGTATCAAGTATTCATACAAGTTTCTGAGGTCCAGCCGAACACTCAGAGCCAGTGCTCAGAAACTCGGAAATAATCGTGAATAAACTTTGCACTATTTGTTTCATCCCTCCTATTCACTATTTATGGTTTAAGGAAGACTATATGAATTGGTGTGATTTTTGTCTGCCAAATCTGCCCTTCTATGATTGAGACTGATTTGCTCTAAAATGGATTATTTGGCTTGATATAATTATTGGAGCTTCAGTTTTGTTTCATTAATGTCATGTGTTGAGAAGGTTCTCTGAACAGATTACTTTTCGTTGTTTTGTGATTGAGATTGATGTATTTTGGATTATACGCCTGTTTTATTGTTGTCAGTTATATTTTACTAATATGGCGGATAGCCTTAATAAAGTGTATGGTATGGTACGGTAAAACTATTTGCGGACCTATCATCCATTTTTTGTTGTAACTTGGTTATGCCTTCACAACATCCCCATGCAATGAGTTCCGTAGGTTAATTGTGTGGTGTGGGCGGGGGGAAAGTTGCAGCCAGTGTGCTGCTATGCGAGAGCCCATTCCAGAATTCTCCTGGAAAGCTGACAGGCTGTAGCAGAGTTCCTCCGGCTACCAAAACTGACATGCAATGCACTTCCACTAGTATCCCTGAATTAAGAGAGTGGTGAATCAGTCCCTGTGTTAGCCTGGTTAAGCTTGCTGGCACTGTCTGCCCTGGCTGGTGCAAATCATCCTCAACCGCAGCAATACATTTTAGCATGTGGTTTTGTAAGTGTGTGCTTAGTGCTATGGGAATTTGAAAGATTAAAGGTGACTAAACAGAAAATGGAGTTAACAGCAGGATCCTTCTCAGTTTCTAAGAATCACTGCAGAGAAAATGCCACCTCAGTTATACGCACTTGTCAACGATTTGCGTGCAAGTGTGAATAAAATTCACTTAGCGTGCACTTCACAACTTTAACTTTCAGCCTGAGCATAATGCCTTTGAATTGTCACCGTGTGATGGTACTCTGTTTACTCCCATGAGTGTGGCCCGTAAGCAGCTGCTTTGCTGAAGAAATAAATCTTTTGGAGGAGGGAGGGAGAAGGAGAGAGAAAGGGAGAGAAGGTGGGATGGCAGCGGGGGGCAGGAGAGATCAGAGCAAGGAGAATAGACTTAACTTGTGATATGATCTTAATAAATTGGAAAATTGGGCTGCCAACAAAAAAAAAGAAAGGTGAAATTCAGTAAAGACAAATGCAAAGTGTTGCATGTTGAATAATAAAATGCATACGTGCAAAATGGGAAACACCAGGCTGGGCCTCAGTCCTTCCGAAAAGGCGCTGGGACGTTATAGCAGATGACAGATGTAATACGAGTCAGCAAGGTGATGCGGTAGTGAAAGAGGTCAATCCTGGCTCAGTTTGCATGTTTCATTCCTAAGACACAGGAAAAAATGGTTCGGTTTTCCTCAGGACTGAATGGAATGCGGAGACTGGATTTGGAGTCCTCAACTGAAGGACATTTGGCCTCCTCAAATTAAGAAGGACGGGAGAAGGTTCAGAGAAGAGCAACAGAGAGGATAAAGGAAGTTGCTTTCCAAAGTTGGAAGGCAAGACTTGTGAGGTGAGGGCGAAGGATCTGGGAGTGTTTAGCCTAGAGAAGACTAATGGTGGGACATTACAGTCTTTGACGGATCTGGTTTTTCTCTGAGGTCACTGTGTTGGGGATGAGGTGTCCCGGGAAGAGGGAAAGGACCCAGGGGGACTTCTAGTGCACACCTGAACAATCACACAGACTTTCGTGAGGGGGGTCGTATGCGTACTTTGGCTACCATCCGTCCTGTTCCCTAAGCCCATAGCCTGGGCTTTGTCTTCGATACTCACCTTTCCTTTGAACCTTACATCGACACTGTTGCCGACTCCCGTCACTCTGCCCTTCATAACATTGCTTGGATTCGCCCCTTTCTCTCTGTCTCCTCAGGCAAAACCCTTGTTCATGCCATGGTCATCTCCCGCCTTGACTACTGCAGCCTCCTCCTTACTGACCCCCCCACTCTCATCTGTCCCCCCTTATTTCCATCCCAAATTCCACTACTAGGGTCATCCACTCGGCCCGTCGCTTCAACCACGTGCAGCCTCTCCTCTCCTCGCTTCACTGGCTCCCCCTCCCCCAACGCATCCTTCACAAACTCCTGGTACTTACCTAAAAAACCCTGCACAACCCGCCCCCGCCCGCCCCACCTCTTGGCCCTCATCTCCCTGCACGCACTCTCCATTCCTCCTCTGTCACCTCCCTCGCTCTCCCTCGTCTCCCCTGCTCCCCTAACCACCTTCGTCCCTTCTCCCTAGCTGCCCCCCACACCTGGAACTCCCTCCCTGCCCACATCCACCTCGCCCCCTCCTTCCATTCCTTCAAATCCCGCCTTAAAACCCACCTCTTTCTCACCGCCTTTCCCAGCGCCTGTTAGTACTTCCCTCTCAACATTCACTGTCCACCTAACTGCAACCAAGCCAAGCACGTGCACCTGAGACTCCGCATCCACTTGAATGTTTTTATCCCTTGTCTTTCCATATGTCCCCTATCCCTGTCTCCCCTCTCCTAGTCTATTAGACTGTAAGCCGTAGGCAGGGACCACGTCTTTCTCATTGCTATGTAAAGCGCCAGGTACACTGCTGGCACTATACAAATGCTTGTAATAAATAAAATAAATAAATAAATAAATAAATAATAATAATAATAATAATAACAATAAAAAAACAACCCCTCAGGATCTTATAGAGCCCTAAATCCCCTACTGGAGATGAGGCAAGATCATCATAGTGGTGGAGATGCCAAGGCCCTGTGCAAGACCCCCACACCGTCACCTCCACCACTCTCCCACAATGACCACTCTGCACCCACACCCACTTATATACCGTGACCTGGGGAAGGGCGGAAGGGGTGCAGATAAGTGAGGATAACAGGATCTGCGCCGAGGGAGGAGAGGGTAAGGAATGCAGGTAATCACACTTCGGGAGGTATGGAGATGAAGGGTCCCAACCACGAGGGGGAAGGTAGCACCAATGTATTACCACACACAGTATATGATACCTAGTTCGACAGCCCACAAACCCACATTTCCACACAACAATCCCGCACACGCCAACCACCTCCTTTCGCTCACCAACACACTCTCTTACATGCTCCAATCGCTTGCACATGCTCTGGTACTCCAAGTCTCTCAATCACCACTCAATTCCAAGCACAAGGCGGGCCGGACCCAGTCTCACAGCAAGCTGATCTCCGGCAGTGCGTCTACTGCCGGCCTCCATCTTTAACTGTGTCACTCCCCCCCCTTTGCGCACGTATGCACGCGGAGCAACACAAGGGTCCAGCTGACCCCGCCCCTTCACTGTCAGGCGGCGCCTGTACGGGCTCCGCATCCTCGCCCTCCGCAGGGGGTTGGCATTCAAGTCAACGTCGGGGACTGTGCCCTCAGAGTCCCTCGCATCCCCACAAGGTGCCTGTGGCGCATGGCCCCAGTTACGGCTGAGCTGCTGATGGCGCCATCGATAGTGATTCTGAACAAACTGATGCTAGGGCTAGTGAATGGGAGGAGGCTTAAATTAAGAGAGAAAAGATCTGACCTAAGTATTAGGAAGAATTTCTTTCCTAACCATAAGGTCAGTTAAGACTGAACTCAGGGTACGGGAACAGAGATGAGGGCCTGCACACAAGAATAGGACACATCCAGGATACAGATCCATGATCTGGACCCCCCTTTTCCTCAGCGCACCCCTTAAGCGCTGACATCCTGAACTTCCCCACCAGCCTCGGAACCTGTACCAACTTTCAGAGTGGCCCCCTGGGAAGGAAAAGGTTCCCCCACCCTAGGGTAAGGGAGCTTAAGGGGTGTGCTCAAGATGTAATCAAGTTTTGAAATTGTTTTTTGTCTCCACTAAATTTAGTAATAGGGGGTGTGTTTGGGTTCTCTCCCTACTGTCCCTTGGTCCCTTTCTAAGGGGGTAGGTCCCGAGGCTGAGGGGGCGGCAACTGTTGCTCTAGCTGCTTCCACGCCCTCCCCAGATACTTCTTGATCCTGCTGCTCTTTAATCTCCCTGATTTCCATGGCTAAGGACTGAATAGCCCTAGCCATTTCTTCTAATTGCTGGGCCGTATCCGTTTTTAAGTCAGAGATAATGTTAGGAATAGGACGGGGGGGGGGGGGGGGGAAGGGGAAGGATAGGCCCCGACACGCTCTCCTCTACCCTGCTCCCAACAAGAACCTTCACCCTGGGGGTCTTATGTAGTGCTGAGAGAAAGCAACCCCTCAGGATCTTATAGAGCCCAAGATCCCCTAATGAGGACGAGGCAAGATCATCATCGGGGGAGGAGATACCAGCGCCCTGTATAAGACCCCCATACCGCCACCTCTTCCTCAACCCCACGCAACACCCAGTCGCACCACAACACTGTGAGAGGGGAAGCTGGTGCTGACACATGAGGGAGCCGGGGGTAACACCAAGGGAAATTCAGGGAAGGATCACCAAGCACACCGGGAAGTTCGGGGGGGAAGGGGCCCAAGAAGGAAGGGGGGAAATAGTGCAAGTTGAACCCACGTATAGCCACCCACACTCATGCCTTCACACACTCCCTGTATCGCTCTTGTGTACTCACAGTCACCCGCGATCACTCACTCTCTCATCCACACCGGTACTCGCTACAATCCTCAAAGTCTCCACAGGCTCCAACACGTCAATCGCACGGGGGGTGGGGGCCGGTCTCACAGTAAACTGATCTCCGGCAACGCTGCTGTAGCAGGTCACCATTTTTGTTGCTGAGACTCCGCCCCTGTTGCGCAAGAATGCGCACCTAACGCCGCAGCGGCCCCGATGGCTCAGCTGGACTGCCGTCAGGCTCCACCTGTGGCGAGGTGTTCCCTAGTCTATCACTAGGGGGCTCAGCAGCACCTCCCTCCCATACCTTAAGCTCGGAAGTGCCCCGGGAGCTGGGACATGCTCGCCCCCTGCGAGCCCATCCCCTGCCTCGGTGAAGCCGCCGACAGCGGTGCCTAATAAGCCGCTGATAGCAGCGCCTAACAGCGGCCCATCGTCATGTGACATCTGTTTTTACCCTTTGTCCTGTTTAAGGGAAGGAGGATGAACTAAATGACCTTTTGATGCCCATTCTAGACCTAAAAGTGTATGGTTCGATGTTCAGCCTATACAAAGTCTACGTTACGGCTGATAGCCCCATGAAGATGGGAGTTCTAAAACTGAACTCCTTATCTTCCCCCCTCATCCTTCCTCTCCCTCTTCCCTGTCGATCCTCATTGATGGGGCCACCATCCTTCCCGTCCCCTGCTCTCTTCACTGACTTCCCCTTCCTGAACAAATCCTGCACAAGCTCCTAGTCTTCACCTATAAAGCTCTTCACAACCTTACTCCCCCTCTACCTCTCTGCGCTAATTTTCCCCCGTCCTCCAGTCCGTGAACTCCGCTTCTCCTCTGTCCCCTCTCTCGCCCTCCCACACCTCCCCTGCTGCCCTAACCGCCTTTGTCCCTTCTCCCTAGCTGCTCCCCACCTCTGGAACTCCCTCCCTGCTCACATCCACCTCGCCCCCTAACTTCGTATCTTCAAATCCCTCTTCAAGCCCCACTTCTTCTGCTCTGCCTCTACCCTCCCCGACTCCACTCCTCGCTCCCCTCACCTAACTCCTGCTGATACCCTCCATTCAGTACAATCTGTCTGTATACTCATATCCTCACCACACGGACCAGCCAGCCATCATTCTTGATGTAACCAAGCCAAGCGCGTGCACCTGGGACCTCGCATCTTCATGAATGTTACACTCCTTGAGTGCATTCCCACATACTGAAACACGCTAGTGTTTGTGAATGCAGGCAATTTAAAAATGCACCTACAATCATTCACACCAGCATGTCACTAGCGCATTCAAGCTACTTTACAGAATGCGCTAGTGACATTCTGAACTTACTTGATTCGTGCGGGGAAGGAGGCAGCGGCGGCGGCTCCGTAACTGGCGGTGGGGGAACCCGGAAGTGAAGAGAGGACTTCCGGCCATGCGCAAGGGGAATGCAGCGTTCTCACTCACAGCAGGAGTCATGTGGGTCTCTGGACATGCACTTCTCTAAAGGGAGGTTTTCGCTCCCCTCTCATGCCTTTGTTTAACAAACACAAGTACAGCAAATTAAGCGCATGGAGACTTTTCCACAGCATTAAATTATGTGGGGGAAAGAAACAAGCGCTGATTTGCTGTATGTGGGAATGTGCTCCTTGTCTCTCCCTTTTTTCCCTTCCTTCGTCCCCTCCTCCCTGTCTTTAGATTTTAAGCTCTC
>QEPC01003143.1:2807705-2833504 GCA_003113815.1 Sphenodon punctatus | reverse complement strand
CCCCCCCCCCCCCCGCCTCCCTGCCATCTCTCAGATTGTAAGCCCTAGGGCAGGGACCATGTCTATTCAATTAATTTGTAAAGTGCCAGGTACATTGCTGGCACTATATAAATGCTTGCTAATAATAAATTATTTATTATTATTATTATTATTATTAATAATAATAATAATAATAATTAATAAAGATCTAATGCAGCGTTGGGGAACCACAGGCCTGGGGATCAAATGCGGCCCATGGCTAGCTTCTATTTGGTCACTTTCAAGTTCCTGGGTCAGGCCCCTGGTTTCTATCCCCAAACACTGAAAAACTGAGCTCAGAGTCAGACAGCCAATATGGACACAAGGAGAGGGGACGGATCCATGCCCCGGACGCTCCTCTCTTTCATCACAGTCCCTTCAGTACCCTGATCTCCCAATTTCTGTTCGGCCCTCAGAGCTAGCCTTCATTTTCAAATTCACCCCTGGGAGGGGAAAGATTCTCCACAACCCCACCCCTGATCTAATGTCATTAGAAGCACAGGGCATCTGTAATGTCGCCACCTTTGGGGGGGGGGGGAATCTTCAATAATGTTGCAAGTATCTATTTATTTATTTATTTATTTATTTATTCACATTTATACCCCACCCCTCCTGAAACAGCTCGGGTGAAGTATTAAGTATTATATCTGCTACCGGATCTTATTATTAGGAAGAAGAGCCTGTTTCCTGGTTGGGAGTGAGAGATGAGGGATTTTGAATAGCAGGTTTGACTAGCAAACATCAGGCCACCCACAACGAGACAAACAGAGGAAATGTCAACAGTCAGACAAAGGGGCATTGCCATTAACAGGAAAAGGCCAACGTCGTTGGGTTTACCTAGCTTTCCTGCTTGTTCCCACCGTGTTCCTCACAGTTGTGTGTCGGCTTTAGAAAGGGTCGCCAGGTCAACATTTCAAAAGGAAATAAAACAGCGGGACTTTGAAGTAATGAGCATCCATTATGGGGCTATGGTGTGTGTGTATGTGCCTGAATTCACGAGCATCCATTATGTTCTGTTGAACTGTGAAGATCTGGAATATTAAGGGATGTTGTCCATTAGGTTTTATTTATGCAGCTATGAAATCAGAGACATCCATTCCATTCTATTGAACGATGCAGCTGCAGGGCCTCTGGGGCGCCGGGCTCTGAACTAGGGAACATCAGTTACATTCAGTTGAGCCGTACGTTCTGCGGCTGTGAAATGAGAGGTGTCCTTTCAGGGCTTAATTTGTGGGGGGAGGCCCTTCTAACAGGGGTCAGCCCCAGGAAATGTTCCCAGTAGGCGCATGCACCTCGAAATGTGAAAGACGAGTAAAAGGCTGATATAGGATTGGAAACGAAAGGCAGAAAAAATCCTGGCTGGTTTGATTGTCTTTCATGAATGGCTTGCCACAGTCCCACCTCCTGTGCTGGCCACTGTAGAGATTAAATCACAAGAACTCATGTTTTGTATTCGCTTGGGAGCAGAGTGATCTAGTGACTGGAAGAGCAGGATTCTGTTCACGGGCACAGCTATCAGAGGGACAGGAGAGACATTTATCTCAGGGCCCAAGCTGGGGCAAATTCTGTCCTCCTGTTGCGGGACAGTGGGGTGGAAACTGAGCTGAGCGGAAGTGGAAGTTCCTGCAGTGTGCGGCGCGTGTGGGGCCTACCTGATGGGAGTCACAGGACAGAGCAAGCACTGGCGGCGGTGGCACAAAGCCGGCAATGCAGCCGCAGACTCCGGGGCTCAGGTGCCGCGAGCAAAGGGAGGGAAAGGCGCTACTGGGGAGGAGGGGGAACTGGGACGAGGATGGTGATGGGGGGACAAGTCCATTTCATGCACCTGGGCCCATTCCAATCTAGCTACTCCCCCCCCCCCTTCCCGGTACTGCTTCCTGCTCTGATAAGCTCTGGGTTGGGGGGGAGGCGCGGGGGGCATGGCTTCCAGACCAGGCTTGGGCCTCAGCAATTCATTATTAACGAATTAACCACTGCGTTAATTATGTGCTCTGGAGCTGTGGGGCTCCGAAGTAAGGGACATCCACACCCTGTGTCCAGGCCTAGTTGGAGAATTGGCACAGAGCTGGGGTTAAAACAGGACTCCAGTCCTTGCTGCAGAGGAGTGATGGGAGGTGGGGAAGGACCTAGGTGTGTCCTTTGAGGAGCCACCTTGGGAGAGCGGTCCCCAGCAAGGCTTCAGTAGGCCTCCTCCAGCTGCTTCTGCAGGGTCTGTTTGAGGGGGGGTGGTTCTTGCCAGCAAGGCTCCGCCCTTGGTGCTGCCTGGGCTTCAAGGGACGTCTTTAGACATGACGTCAACGGGTGTCTGAATGTGTGTTTTGACCTTGATATGAACATCGGTTTGGCCCTGTGTTCACCATGTGGCGCTGCTTAGACACACAGCCCATCTTGGGGCAAATTGGTGTTTTGCTCGCCACTCGATCTCAGCACACAAGTACTGCCGCCTTGTTCCCTGTGTTGTACCTGCTAACACGCCACACAATATCATTAGACACAATGTTGGCCATGTGTTCAGTCAGAACACGCAAATTGTCCTCGTGATGCAATGATGCTCACATCATGTGTTCAACGGGTGGCCAAACTGGCGTTGGGATTGTTATGGTGCTTGCTTACCCACAACAGCCAAACATGTGCTTAGGGGTTTTGACAATCAATCATTGTTATGTCTAAAGATGCCCAAGGTGTATTTGGGACCCAGAAGAGAGCCTCATACTCTGGTAACCCTCAAGACTGTCGGTGTTTGGAAAGTAGGGAGTGGGCAGAGGGGGTGAAACTCCTTCATGGAACAACAGCCACTGGGTAGAGTAGGGCTGTCACTGGGGGTGGTTTTTTACCTGACACTCCCATATGCCAAAATGGAAGCATCAGGTAAAAAACGACCAAAGGTGGCAGCCTTAGCTCAGAGTAACAACTAGGGGTAATTTCAGACATGACGGCCCGGTCAGCCTGCCACGTTGAACCATGGTCCAGGATCCGTTTTGGATCCCGGACAGAAATCAGCCCGTCCATCCATTAGACATGCCGGCTGATTCCTACAGGGGATCAGGGAGGGGGCGGGGCTCCGTGGCGTGACATGCGGCAGCACAGCCCCACCGCCCCCCACGCTCCCCCGGACAGCCGCCTTCCAGGAGATGAGCGGGCACAGTGGCCAGTGCGGCCGCTGCGCCTGATCCCGTCCCATGGTTAGGACCACGATCTGGCAGGGCTGAAGGTAACAGACGTTACCTTTGGCCCTTTCTGTATCGTGGCCAATCCAACCACGGTTGGGACCCGATCCCACCACGAATCAGAACCTCTGGTCGGCTGGAGGTCCAGAATCATAGTCAATGTGTTTCCCGCCAGAGGTTCACTGGGGTGAACGTCTGGCGGAATGCACATCAGACGTTACGGGAATCATGGCAACCACAGGGGTTTCACTGTGGTTGACCGTGATCTTGTAACGTCTGAAATTACCCAAGGACTGCTTGTAGAGTAGCCATACCTCCCCTTTAAAAGAGGACGTTTCTGAAAAATACACATTGCAGGACTGCATTGGGTCCAGTGCAGCCCCACACCATGTGTTTTTCATAAGCATCCTCTTTTAAAGGGGAGCTATGGTCACCCTAACTGCATATCCGCAGTTCCGCAAGGTTCAATCCTGTCTCCTTTATTATTTAATGTATATATGCAGCCCTTGGGGGGAGATCGTGAGAGGGTTTGGTGTGCGCTGCCACCAATACGCTGATGATACCCAGCTCTACCTCTCTTTTTCAGCCGACCCAGGCCCTGCCGTCTCCATACTATCTCAGTGCTTGGAGACCGTGGCGAGTTGGTTATGGCAGAGCAGACTGAAGCTCAATCCCGATAAGACGGAGGTGACGGTGGTAGGCCGAGCGGGGGAGGTGTTGCCCCCTCTTGTGGAGGGGGTGCGCCCCTCTGTGGCCTAGCAGGTTCGGAGTCTGGGGGTGTTATTGGATGCGGGCCTCCATCTAGATCAGCAGGTGGCTGTGGTGGCGAAGGCGGCTTTCCGCCAGCTGTATCTGGTGCGGAGGCTGTGGCTGTACATCTCCAGACCCGACCTGGCCACTTTGATCCATGCCTTCAGCACCTCAAGACTGGACTATTGTAACGCGCTCTACATGGGACTTCCCTTGACGCTGGCCCGGAGTTTGCAGCTAGTGCAGAATGCAGCGGCCCGTCTCCTAACAGGGACGAGCCGACGAGAGCACATAACACCGGTGCTCCATGCACTGCACTGGCTGCCTGTAACGTGCTGAGCCAGATTCAAGGTGTTGACTTTGATCTATAAGGCCCTGTACGGTCTTGGACCTGGATACCTCAGGAACCGCCTCGCCCTCCGCGACTCAGGACGGCCCCTCTAGTCCACCGGGATCGCCTTCCTGGATGTCCCCCACGTAAAGTGGGGGGCTACAATGGAGAGGGCATTCTCGGTGGCTGGGCCGTGGTTGTGGAACTCCCTCCCAAAGGAAGCACGGCTGGCCCCAAGTCTGTTGGCCTTCCATCGGGCCTGTAAGACAAGGCTGTCCTCCCAGGCCTTCGGAGGCGGGGAGGAGAGGGTGGGTTAAAGTTTTGTGTGGGGGTGTTTTAAATTTGTTTTAATAATAATATTGTAGATTTTTAATGTGATTTTATATTGTTGTAAATTGTTTTATTTTGTGTTGGAAGCCTCCCCGAGATGCCGTAGGCATGAGGGGGTGGCATATAAATGGAATAAAATAAATAAATAAATAAATATGAGACACTGAACTTTAATAGTTCCAATTGGTTTGGGAGGCTCGTAACTGGTAAGTATAGAACTGATGCCAATTTTGGGGTTCTCCTTGCTGCCTCCCCTCTCTCTCCTCCATCTTTAGAGCAAACTAGACAAGGTATGGAAAGTTTGCTTTGTGAAAGCGCTAACGTTAAATAATAATTGGCGTCTCTAATTCCTATTAAATGAAAAAGGGCATTGCCTTCTGCACACCCCAAGTTCAGAGCAGGACATATCTTCAATCTTGACACCTCCCTATTTACTTTTTTCACTCCTTGGATCCATCCCACATTCATAGTAAGTGTTTGTGATTTTGATTGAGCTTTTTACATTTTATGTAAGATGTTTTCTATGTTTTTGTAAGCCGCTCTGAATCCTTGAGAAGGAGAATGGGGAATAAATAAAAATAAAAATAAAATCGATACAGGGGCAGGTCCATAAATCACTAGTGCCATTCTGGGTCAGACAAATGGTCCATCGAGCCCAGTATCCTGTCTCCGACAGTGGCCAATCTATGTAGCTTGGGAAAAGTACCCAAAGTATCCAATAGGAAATCCATTCCCTGTAGTTCACTTCCAGCTCCTGACAGTAAGAAGCTCATGAGAGAAGCTTGGTTCTCATCGTAACCAAGCCAAGTACGTGCACTTGAGACCTCGCATCTTCATGAATGTTAGACCTCTTGTCTCTCCCTCTGTTCCCCTTCCTAAGTCTCTCCCCCAGCTCCTGTCTCTCAGATTGTAAGCCCTAGGGGCAGGGACCGTGTCTATTTTATTACTTTGTAAAGAGCCAGGTACACTGCTGGCGCTATATAAATGTTTGTTAATAATAATAATAAATAATAATAAGCTATGTCCCCCAAACCTACTTGGCTAATAGCCGTTAATGGACCTACTCTCCGAGACCTCATCCAATCCTTTTTAAAATCCAGCTGTACTACTGACCTTGACCACATCCTCTGGCAATAAATTCCACAACTTACTTGTGTGTTGAGTGAAAAAATACTTTTTGTTTTAAATCTGCTACCAGTTAGTTTAATGGAGTGCCCTCTAGTTCTAGTGGTATTTGAGAGTGTAAATGAATAACCTTTTCCTATTCACTTGGTCCACACCACTCATGATTCTATATACTTCTATCATATCCCCTCTCAGATGTCTCCTCTCCAAGCTGAAGAGCCCTAATCTATCAAGCCTCTCTTTGTACGGGAGCCATTATATACCCTTGATCATTTTTGTTGACCGTCTCTGTACCTTTTCTAGTTCTACTACTATATCTTTTTTGAGATGGGGCGGCATCAGCTCCAGCAAGTCCTCTTCACTGAGTGTTTTTATTCTGAAAGACTGCTTTGCCTTTAACGTCCCGTCATAACCTCTGAGGTCAGCCAGGAGCACTCCTGTGGACACCATCTACCTGAGAACAAGGGCACACAGGGAGTCATTCTCGGTGGCTGCCTCATAGTTATGGAACTCCCTTCCCAGAGAGGTTTGCCTAAACCCGAGCCTGCTCATCTTCCAGAGGCAATGCAAAGACCTAGTTCTTTGGCCATGTGTTTGGCAAGTGGGCTAGGGGGCGTTTATTTGACTGTATTTGGGTATTTTAATATTTGGTTTTATTTTGTGTATTTTTGACTGGTTTTATGGAGCGTAACCCGCCCTGAGCCTTAATGGGAAGGTGGGATAAAATGTGAATGAATGAATGAATCAATGAATGAATTCTAAAACAACAGTGTGCCATCACCCCAAAGTCTCCTTGCAAATTCATTTTCTAAGGCTGCCAGCCTCTCTCCCAGGCTGTGACCCCCTTTCCTGGCCTGGGCTCCTGTGTAAGCCTTAGGCCAGCTAGCACCAGAGTGAACCCTGATAATTCAGAAGCCCTGTGCAAGCTCCCAACATCTTTCATGCTTGGCTTGGCTTGGCTTGGGGTACTTTCTTGGCCACAATCTGCCTCTCCCTGATGACCTTGTTCTAGCAGGGAGAACTCACCGAATTATAGAGTTGGATGGGACCTGGAGGGTCATCTAATCTCAACCCCTGCTCAGATGCAGAACATCTACAGCTACAACATCCCCAACAGCCCAGTCTCTGTTGGAAAACCTCCAGCGATGGAGTGCCTACGACCTCTCTAGGTAGCTTGTTCTGTTGCCGCACAGCTTTGACTGTTGGGAAGTTCTTCCTGATATTTAACCGGAATCTACCATCTTGTAATTTGGAGCTCGTTATTTCTAGCCCTGCTCTCAGAATAGTTTCTTGCTATCTTCTTAGTGGCAGCCCTTTAGATATTTGAAGACTATCGTATCTCCCCTTAATCTTCTCTTTGCTGGGCTAAACATACCCTGTTCCTTCAACTTTTCCACAGAGGACCTGCTTTGCAGATCCTTTATCATCTTTCTTGCCCTCCTCTGAACCCACTCCAATTGACCAATGCCCCTTTTAGAGTGAGGTGCCCCAACCTGGACACAATACTTCAGCTCCTTTTGGTCACCTGACCCTTTATAGCCCTCATCCACCCTTATTACCCCAAACTGGGCCTCAAATGACAAGAGGTGGGACGCTGCTTGCTAGTGTGGGGGGCAGGTCCCCACAAGGCCCTACGCACAGCACCCTGCCACAGGGGGCTGCACGTTGGAAGCAGGATTTTTGCCCCACACTCCTCTGACAATCGGCTTCACGTTAGGAATGAGGAACAATCGTATTTCTTAATGGTCTGTGATTCTGCACTAAAAGAAGATGACTTCTAGTGTATTAAAAATCAGTCATGTTGGCTGGGGTTACAGCCAAGAAGCCCTAAGAATTAGACTTTTGTGCCAGGACCAAAATACGTAGGTTTTTAAAAAGATAAATAAATAAATAAAATTTCACCTGTAAAAAACAGGCCTTGGTGACGTCCCTCACAAATAAATATTCTCTTGGGCACACATAGCCAGAGCGGCTGCTTTTATTGGCACTATTTCCTTGGCATTTCTTATGCGGAGATAAAAATAGCATGGCACAAGCAAGCATTACCTCATTCTCCCTGGTCTCCCCCCAGAGGTAGGTGGGTGATTCATTTGTAGGCCCCGGATTGCAGACATGGAGAATGCAGTCTTCCTGGGTATTGGAAGCCACTGGAGAGAGAACAAAGGCACAATTCTCCAAGTGGATAGCGCTGGCTGGTTGTTGGTTTAATACACGGGCCAATTGAAGTAGCTAGTCAGACTCATAGTGATAGTAAGGGGCAGCGCGGAAACAAATACCGGCAAAAATGCGAACACCCGTCGAATTTCCGGTATCCAAATCAAACTTGAATATTTTGGTTACTTTTTGGAACCCGAACCAGTTTTTAATCAGGCACCTGAAATACTGAAATTCCAACAACTGGTATACCAAGATACAACCAAAATAATACCAAAATCTCGATTTTTGTCCTGGATTTCAGGATTTGGGGGGGAAATTCAGGATTTCAGTATACCAGTTGCCAGTATTTCCATTTTTTGAGTATTCAAATGGTATTCGGGTATCCATTTGGATACCCAAGATGCTACCCAAAATGCAGGCATTTCCTGTGGTTGACAAACCAGGTTCCCATTTCCACTTGTGTGACCCCCCAGCCCCCCTTCCAAGAATCACAAAGCCAATCACAAAATACAAAGTTTCAAATCTTGACTACATTTTAAAACATGAATCCTAAGAACATAATAATAAGAAACGTAAGGACTGACAGACTGGGGCTGAAAACAGACATGATGCTAACCACCCTTTAACCACCCTTGGTGGTTATTTATGCATGTTGCAGGGCTGTACTGGTGCCCTATGTAGCCCTGAAACATGCATAAATGACCGCCAAGGGTGGTTAGCGTCATGTCTGTTTTCGCCCTGGGTCAGACCAACCGCCTCTTGAACCCAGCATCCTGTCTCCAACAGCAGTCCTTCCCAGTCACTTCAAAGATGCATCCATTGTGTCATAATGGAGTGATCCATTCCCTGTTGTTCAGTCCCAACTGTCAGAAGTGACATTCCCCCAACCTACTTGGCAAATAGCCATGAATGGACCTATCCTCTAGGAACTTATCCACTCCTTTTTTAAGCCCAGCTATACTACTGGCCTTGATCACCTCCTCTGGCAACAAGTTCCACAAGTTAATTGCGCAGGGAGTGAAATATATATATATATATATATATATAAATCTGCTACCAGTTTCATAGTGTCCCCTGGTAGCACTATTCAAGAGGATAAGTAACAACTCCCTATTTCCTCCTTCCACGCTACTCCCGATTTTATAAACTTTTATTATAATTGCTATAATTAAGCAATTCAATACAACAGAATAAAATATAAAATGATTACAAATATATGAACGACATAGAAAGTATGAACATAGAAGAAATAATGGTTATGCAGGGAAAAACTTAAGAACTTGTAAAACTTCAGAGGTACTTCTCTCCTAGCCAGGCTGAGAACAAACAAGATCTTACCCAGAACCTAAGTTTGAAGATGGAAAAAAATAGTCTTCTGCAGAAGGGATCCCCAGAATTAGACAGGAACCAATTACAATCATCCTACCTGCTGTATTTCTGTCTTCCATTTCTGTCCGACCCCACTTCTCATTCATGATTCTCTTTACCCCAATAACGTTAAGATGGATTTTATCATTTCCCTTGTAATTGGGCTAAGCTCCAATCCCTTATCTGTAGCCATGGTCGGTGTTCACTGCTCTCAACAGCCCGTTTTACATGGACCCTGCCCCTCGCCCATGTGGGTGGGGGGCATGTGTGCGATCTCCACGGTGGGTGCAGTGAGCATGCACGCTCCCTCGCTCCCCCCACTGCCCCCCATTACCCACGCATGGAGCAACAGGTGCCAATGATGGATGCTCCGTGCGTGGAGATGGGTGGAGATGGGTAGGCATTGGTATAATGGGCTACCTGCGCACCGCCTACGTGCCGTGGCCTCCCCTCCCCCGCACCGCTGGCCCATTTGAAAAGGGCCAACCTTGAGAGAGACACAAGTGTGACAATATTCTCAGTCCTCAACTGCTTTAGCTACTTACCAGTTCCCTATTCACCTTTTTCCAGAGGAACCTTTAACTCAGCGGTGGGGAAACATTTCGCTCCCAGGGGCCACTTTGGAAATTAGTACAAGCTTCCAGGGAGGCATAGAAGTTGGGAGTGGAGGTGCTTAAGGGGTGCGCTTAGAAAGAGGAGGATCCAGCTCATGGATCTGTCCCCTTCTTCTTGTGGGCATGCCCTCACCTCTGCTCCCTTCCCCTGAGCTCAGTCTTTTAGTGCTTGGGGATATAGGAACTGGATCCATGGGCCAAACCCAGGAACTGGAAAGGGGCCAAATAAAGGCCAGTTGTGGGCTGCATTTAGCCCCAAGGCCTGAGCTTCCCCGCCCCGGCATTAACACATAAACTAGTTGTTTATTAAGTATTATTAATTATAATTATTAATAACAATAAATAAATAAATAATAATAATAATAATAAATTGAACTCCTGGATTAGCTTAAACCTGGGGTGCCGTCAAGCCGGGTGGCTAGGTTGTATAGCTCCTTGGGGGGGCGTTTCAGTTTAGGGGTACCTTCAGCAGCCTATGCTAAGCAGCTGCTTGCCCAAGCATTTAACTTTACAGAACCCTTATTTACAGTCAGTTTGTATTAAAATGTCTGTTTTATTTACTATGTTATATTTTATATTTTGTATCTGTTTTTGTGCGTGCAGTAACCTACGGTTATGCAATAAACTTGAATTTGATTTGAATAAAAAAATAAAACAAAATAAAATAAAATAATAAAACAACACAGTGGCAGCTTTCAATACTTATAGATGATACTTATAGACCTTACCCCAGGGGACTTACAATCTTAAGAGAGAGAAGGGAGAGGTGAACATCGCTCTTTCTAGGGAGAACAGAAGTACTCACAACATCTATGTCCCCATGGAAGCAAATCCCATTCACCTCATTGGGACTCATGCCCACACGAAATGTTAGGGGTGGTGACACTAGAATTAATTTGGGGGAAGCAAAGGGGTGGCAAACATTATTGCTGGGGGTAGGGGGCAGAGATTTTGCTCCACACCTCCCACGGGTGGGGTCCAGGAAGGGGTAGCAGGATTGATTGATTGATTTCTTTGGAGGGGCCTCCCACTACCCCTTGTTCTAGGGCGGCCAGATATGCACCTTTTAGAGGACACTTGTGAGAAATACACTGGTTGCAGCGCTGCATTGGCTCCAATGCAGCCCTCCCTGCAATCTGTATTTCTCATAAGTGGCCTCTAAAAGGTGCCTATCTGGCCGCCCGATCTTGTTCCCTCTTAGCTTCATCCCTGAGGAGGGGTCGCTGTCTGTACGGGGGAATGATGGGGCGAATAAAGCTTATTCCTCCCCAGGATCGGCGCATTCCTCCTCATCTCTGCTGCTCCACTCTCTCCATCCCTGGGTCTGTGCGGACGCCAGGCGGCAGCTCTCCCTGCTCCTCCAGCACAAGCACCTGCAAGCCCCAGCCCCGCCTCCTCCCTCTCCCATTGGCCGGCCGGGCGAGCCCCTCTCCGCCCTCCTGTCAGAGCAGCCGCGCGGGGCGGGGCCGAAGGGGCTGATGAGCCGCAGGAACAGGAGATCTAGCCACGCGTGTATGAACCGCGTTTAGTCTCTCTCTCTCTCCCCACTCTCCTGTTCCAGCAGCTTCTTCCTGCCCGAGAAGCAGTTTGTTGTTTTTGCAGCGGGGGGGAAGTAAAGTCCCTGCCAGCGGTTACATTATTTTCACACAACCCCACCCCACCCCCAAATGATCCTGGAGGGAACGAAAGAGAGATTGAAAAACTTCCCTCCCCTCTGCGGAGGATTCAGGAAATACAAACAGAAAGTTTACCTAGAAGGCAAAAAAGAAACCCAAGTGCCAGAGAAGACGCTGCGCCTGCAGGCAGGAGGGGGTTAAGGGGAGGAAGACTCTCTCTGTGTGTGTGATCGATCCATCTTGAGATCATCTCCAAATTGCTCTTCACCCCCTGTCAGGATGGAGTATGCAGCACTGGGCAGCTTGGTCTCTCTCCTCCTCTCTCTCCTGTCCCCGGTAAGTCCAGAGCTCTGGAGCACCTTGTTCTTATAACATTCTGTGTGTCCTATCTTTGCAATCGCCACAGTCAAACTTCTCTCTGATCCTGCCTAGAACGAAGCCATGGCGTTAAACTGCGGGAAGGTACATTTAGGTTTAATTTTGAGGAGCAACTTCTTCCCTGCTTGTGAGGGGAACAGGCTGCCTAGAGAGGTAGTGGCATTTTCTTCCCTGGAGGTGTTCAAGAAAAGATTGGGCAGGCCGGTCTATCAGACCAGTGCTTTAGGTGTAGAGTATCCTGCCTCAGGGCAGAGGGTTGGATTAGGTGACCCTATGAGGTCCCTTCCAACGCTTCAGTTTTATGATTGCTAATAAATCCCATTCTGAACTCTAAGAACCATTTCTTTCCATTTAAGAATATAAGAAGAGCCATGCTGGATCAGAGCAGCAGTTCATCAGCATCTGGTCTCCCAAGACTGGCTGTAATTTAAAATAAACCCATTGCAATGAACATATTGCAGGACTGACCCCCTCACAGCCTGCCAACTGTTTAACCTGTGCTTTTTGGTTTTGTACTGATTAACAAGATTGCAGCAGCATACATTGAGGAAAAAAACACCCTCACAAAAGTAAGAATGCATCTATGATGGATATTTATTTATTTTAAGGGAAAGATTATGTAATTGCAGTACTGGATTCAACATGCAAGGGGACTTTCTTTCTTTTAAAAAAAAAACCTTTTGGCTGTTTAAATGTTGGTCAGTGCAAGGGAATCTTCATTAATTAAAGTGCCTTGATGATCAATTTCAGGAGCATTTCTTCATTATTTTGGGGAAGTAAATTGCCAAACCCTACTATAGCAGAACACACACACACACACACACATCCCATGGAGGTCTGTTATACTGTATTTAAATGGCCACTTTCTGTCAACAAATATTTTCTCCCTTGCAAGGGGAAAATTCAGATTTCTCTCTTGGCATGAAACAAGCTGGCATTGTTTCCACTCTGGGATGACTGATTGTCATATCCCTAATATTAGGTAATAAGTATGTACAAATGTAGGATTTGGACATTTGTGGTCTTTCATGGTGGGCAAATAGGAAATATTACATTTTGGGCTCAAAGTGCAACAATGTAGATTTCGGTTAGATTTTAGGACGAACTTCCTAACCGTAAGAAAATGTTGAATAAAAGAAGTGGCCCAAGGATGTTGTGGAATCTTCCCACTTTTGATGTTTTCAAAACCTGGGAGGACGAGCATCTATCTAGGACATCAGAATCATTATAGCACGGGATGTATCCCTGCAAATTTCCTCCTCCTGTAGTTTTAGAGCTATGGGGACTGTGTTTCTGTGAGTCAGCACGCTCCACGACATTACTTCCCCAATCAACGATGCTGTAGGCAGAGGATATCCTAGCTTGGACCAGTTGAACCTTGAGGTCCCTGTTCCAACCCTAGAATTCTGTGATGTTATGATCCTAACTGTGGGCGTTTTTAAATGAGACACGTCCACGCATGACCCCGTCCCCCCCCCCCCCCAATTCATTTGTCCAATTGCTTGTTTGAATTGGTGCGTGGGTAGGCGCGCTCCTGTGACCCACGCACCGACCACTCACGGTGACGCATGGAGAACTCCTGAAAAATCCAGAGTGCCCCGTGCGGGTCAGGGTAGCCGCCTCTGTGGACGGGGCGGACATGCTGGGAACCACTTGTTTGAAGCTGCCCCTACACACTTTGTGTGCGTGGGGGCCCTACTGCCCCCCCCCCCCCCCCCCGCTCTGGTTTAAAAACACCCTGTAAGAACATCCTGGCAATGGAACAAATTGTCCAGGAAGGCTGGGAAATGTCTGTTGTTGGAGGTTTTTAAGAGGAGGCTGAATTAATATTTGTCAGGTTCTAACTGATCTTGCTTTAACTAGTGTGGTGTAATGGATAAGGTGCTGGACTTAGACCAGAGTTTGAATCTCACCCTAGCCATTTAACTCACTGGGTGGCCTTGGGCAAGTCACAAGGAAGTTACATTATCTCATCTTCAGTTCTCCATCTGTAAAATGGATAAGATGCTGGACTTAGACAAGGGTTTGAAGTTCACCCTAGCTCATGAACTCACTGAGTGGCCTTGGGCAAGTCGCAACCTCTCAGCCTCAGTTCCCCATCTGTAAAATGGGAATGCGTGTGTGTCTGTCTTTCCCTCTGCGTTCCCCTCTCCCATGTCCATCTCCGATTGTAAGCCCACTGGACAAGGATCTGTCTCCAAAAATCTGTGACTGTAAAGCACTGTGCATGCCTAAGTAGTGATATAGAAATGATAAGTAGTCATAGTTATTCAGTGCAGGGGGGCTAGTTTTGCAAGTGCAAGCGATCCTTGAATTTTCTTCTAGCTTTATGGTACTCTCTTGAGAAAAGCTTTAGCCAAGTTGAAAAGTGTTTGGTCGACAAATATTAAATGAAATATTAAAAGCTATTTATTCCCGGCAAGAAAACGACAATCCTCTTACTTGCCCTGCTGATTTTAATACTTCCGTTATTCTAGCTTTTAAATGTATTTATTTATTTTTAAACCTCAAACTATTTAGCTTTGCTAAATGAAGCTACTTCAGTTTTTCTCCTCCCTGGGATCTACCCCATATTGGGAAGGAGCTCTGGAAAAATCCACGGCAGGACTAGATTGAACGGGATGGAATTACGACTATTGGGAGGAAGGGTGGACTTTTTAATGATGAGGGCTATTAGGCTGTGGGATAGTCTCCCAAGGGAATGGACCGAAGCTGCATCACTGGAAGAAGAGGAAGTTAAACAAGATAAAAGTGCTAGGTTGCCTCCGAGACTTTCACTCCGGCTGAGAGATGTGCAGGTCGGATGACTTGGATCACTTTCTTATGTACGGAAGGAGCGATTGAGCCATTTTTGTAAAGTTTGTAGAATCCTTTTTTCCCTGCACAAGGTATGCAGCATCCAGCAGTAAATGTAGGTTTTAGTTGTTTTTCATTTAAAGTAGGAAAGTGTGCGACCCATCTCCTGCTAAACACCCCCAGCTACTGGTAGCCAGGGGTTTAAGCCCCAAGTAATAAGCATTTATGGCTCTATTCATCTCATGCCACTGAGCTAGTAAATGTTTCACCAAGGGAGCTCTCCTTGTCCTTCGATCCCTTCCTTGCACAGTTAGTTAATTATTTAATCATCTGGGATGTCCCGAGGGATGCTATTAATTCAGACTTTTCTTTTGCATTTGTTTTGCCTCTTTCTATACAAAGATTGACATTCTTCCAGTCCCCTTCTGTTGTGGTTGTAGTAGTTGTCCATGCTCAGAGTTGGCATTGGACACAAGGGACAGGCTCGAGTGTGGATCAAGGGAGCGCCCTCCTGAATTGGTGCCCGAAATTCACGTTTTTTTCACGATGCGGTAGATACGACCTTACTTCACCGTATAGGGTATGCTAAAACCCCAGGCAGTTGCCCTGGTTACGTACATCCTAAAACTGGCTCTGCCTGCACGGTAACTGATTTTTAACTCTTATCCGCTGAATGGAAGGTGATTTTGATTTGCTCTGTTAGTCTAGCATCCTAACTGGAACCACAGCTCTCATTCTGTCTCTGATGATGGCCAAAGTAAAACTGATTCAAGATACAGTAACTGTGGCACTTAAAGAAACTGGCATCTGGCATAAGATGGAGGTTCGCCTTAGCCCGAATAGTCTCACCTTCCGACAAAATTCTAAAACCTGGCTCCTCTGCCAGGCATTTGGCGAGGGAGGGAGGTGGGTGGGTGGGATGGGTTGGGTGTGTGTGTGAGAGATTTTATGCATGAGTCTGTCAGGGTTTTATTATATTTATATACGGTTCATATTTATGTATTGTGTTTATTTTTAATCTGTTTATATCGTGATTGGTTTTTATGGTTGTAAACTGCCTCGAGTCGCTTTCGCGAGGGGTGGGTGGGGTAAAAATGGAACAAATACAATCAATAAATAATAGGGTTTTTTGAAAGTGTTAACAGATTGGGTGCCCTTGCCTGATTGCAAAGACCACACAGCCTTTTGACATGGAGTGCGGAACGTGTTGGTTGTAACTTGCAGACCGATCCTGCTCTCATTGAAAAAGCTCATTGACGTTAGGAGTGGCAGAAGTGGGTTATTAAGGGGAGATCCTCTAGCAGGGTAGCATGTGCCCAAAAGTTAGCGTAGCTGTGAGTCTTAGGCCCCTTTTAAACGGGTCGTGCTGAGGGGATGGGTGAACACTGGCACACACCCATCCCCCACGCATTCCCATCTATGGAGCAACCAGCATTGTCGCTGCTTGCTCCATGCATGGGGGATGGGCGAAGGTGGGTGGGCATGCGTGTTTCGCGGGAGTGCGCACACACACACACACGCATGCACGCTGCCATTGTACACATGGGACTCACCCACGGAGATCCCTGCATGGGCATGCGTGGAGGTGTCTCGTGTAAAAAGGACCTTTGTGAGACTTGCCCCTGTGCTAACTGTTGCAAGTGATGCGTCTGGCCGGAGGATCACACTGTTGGGCTGCATCCATACGTTCGTCCCTGCAGCCATGAACAGGAGGAATAAAACTAACATGTTTGAGAGAGGTGTGTCCCCACATTCCACCACCCCCTCCCAGGCCTTTTTTTATGCTCAAGGCCAGAAATCCTTTCTTCTGGGCTGCTTTTATATCCAAGTTACCTGCCTCCTGGTCCCAAGGCTGTAAAGCGTTTCTTATCAACTTGTGAGCCAAACCAGTTAGAACGGAGACTTCAAAGCAAAATGTGACCCTGATGGAATGGGACCTGGGCCGTTTTCCTTCTGACTTCCCTGGGATTTACTGGAGACATTTTTTTAAAGAGCAACCCTGACTCGACCTGTGTCGGGCTGTTTTTAAACGATGCATTTAGAACTTTCTAGGGGTTTTTATGTCGTTATGAAGGTGATTGTTTAGATAGATGGAACGTTAACATTTTTTACCCTTCTGGTTTACTTGCAGGTTTTAGAGCATTTTTGTAAAATACTTTTTTAAAGGTTTTAATCAGAACATTATTTTTTTACCGTCTGTACAGGTAGAATGTTCTATCAATACGGTACAGTCGTGGCTTGACTGTCCCTCCTCTCTGTCTGCTCTCTTTATGACATCCTCAAGCATTGCAATGCAGAGTAGGAGGAGCACCTACATTTTTTCCTGTTGTTCCTTGCTTGTCACGCCCTCTTTTCAGACTTTCAGCAAAATTCAATTTCTACAGGCCACACTGCGTACATGCGTATCATCCAGTCGGACGATAGACCGTTCTACGTGGAGGTACCCTTTGGTGACGGTTCAGAGACTGTGGCTGGTGCAGAGCGTGGCGGCCCGTCTCCTTAAGGGGATGGGGAGCCGAGAGTCTGTTCCACCTCTTCGTGCTCTGAACTGGCTGCCTATTGTCTTCCGGGCCCAATTCAAGGTGTTGGTTTTGACCTACAAAACCCTATACAGTCTAGGCCCCATCTGCCTGCGAGACTGCCTCACCCCCTGTGTTCTGGAGCGGCCCCTGCGGTTCGCCAGGAATACCGAACTTGAGGTCCCCCCGGGTTTCTCTTACGGGGACCATGGAGAGGGTGTGGTGGCCACTACGAGCCTGTGGAACTCCCTGCTGATGGAGAACCGTTTGTCCCCGGATCGCCCCTCCTTCCGCCGTTGTAAAACCTGGCTGTTTCACCAGGCGTTTGGCAGGGGAGGGGCGGGGGGGGGTTGTGTGTTTTTTTTTAGCTTTTTAGCCCCAAGATTTATTTTTATGTATTTGGTTTTTTTATTGTGGTTTTATATTGTCTTGTGATTGTTGTTGGCCGTCCCGAGGTGCCTGAGGCATGAAGGGGGCGGGATATTAAATTTGTATTAAATAAATATATAAATAAATAAAATAAAAATCATCCTTTGGACAACCAGGAACAGGATACCTTAATAGAACGTCGCAACAATGGTTGTCTAGCTACAGAAACGGGACTGATTATGATGATGAGGTCATTTTAACAAGTCGGGTAAGAACTTGGAACAGTGTAGTGTGGTTGTTTAGAAACCACTAAAGAGAAAGTTCAGCGTCCTTGTTGTGGTCAGGTCTTCCAGCTGCTGTTATCGGCTTTTACTGTAAAACTATGGAAGAGAGAGAGGGGGGAGGGGGGTATAAGCTAAGCACGTGCACCTGTGACTTCTCAACCTCGTGAATGTATCCGTGTCTCTCCCTATGTTCCCCTCTCCCTGCTCTGCCGTCCTTTATCTCGCCTAGATTGGAAGGCCTTTGGGGCAGGGAACTCTCTCTAATCAATTATTGTTCTGTACTATGCACATGGCTGGTGCTATATAATTCTTAATAATAGGATCCAGCCATTGAGCCACTCAACTGTATTTTCTAATAGTCAATGCTCGAGAGTCCCAAGCTATAAATTATAGGACTAGAGTTTCTGCCCCTCCCCAGTTGGATCTGGAGTCCCCAGGGTACTGTCACCTCTGGGAACAGCCCCGATTTCTCCTGATTAACCTGGGGTGTCTAGATGACCCAGAAAAATAAGGGCAGAAAGGGGGGGGCACATCTAAAACCAAGGGTTCAAAGAGGCTCTTTCACCCTCTTCCTGACGTGGCTACGCCTTTTGTGGGATTTGTTCACACAACACTTTTGCTACTTGCCCCTTAATCTGTGTTTATTTTGTCCAGTAGCAACACAGCTGCTGACTTTTATCTGTGGGGGTTAACCAGACACGGCGATAACTATATTCAAATTCATCTGGGGTGTATGGCTAATGCTAAATATTTATGCTTCTGCATATTTTTGTGGCAGCCCAGTAGCCGCCTCCCCCCTCCCCCCAGCATTTTGGCCCGACGCTGTCCTTGATGCAAGTCTCTATGGTATCTCGAGCAACCACAGACAGGAAGTGAAGCAATGGACTTACTTAACACGTAGCAGTGGCTATGTGCAAGCGGGCGCTATGTACTCTCCATGAGCATAGTTTTGAGACTCACAAAGTGTGTTAAGCATGCAGAGAAAAGTGTGTTTGCAAAAACAGATATAACAGACAAATGTGTGTTTAATGCCCTAGTCAGTGAGCATCCCACTCTGTGTTTCAGTGGGCCACCAGTTGCATTGGGTGGCAGAGAACAAGGAGCGCAGGAGCTGGTAAGGAAGAGTCCTGTACTGGCTCCAAAATCAGGACTGAGCCCAATTGCATTAGGATTAACCCAAGCTTGGACTGTTCCAGATCTGATCTGTAATGGGGTGGCCACGCCTCTATGGAATGCCATGCCATGTCAGTGCACTCTGTGGGGGTGTGGCCACATCAGGAAATAGGTGGGGTTAAATTGTGTTCCCGCCCCTTAACCTGATGTACTCCCGTGACCCCACAGAATTCTGTGATGTCACAGTGCTCTGCAGGAATATCATGAAACGGGTGGGGCAACAGCCTTGACCCACCCCTTTTCCTGACGCATGCCCCTTGTGGAATGTGGTGACGTTGCGGTGCTTCCTGGGGGTGGAGTCTCTTGCCCACGAAGATCCCAGCCCAAGTCTGAGGGACTTGGAGTCCTAGAGCTAGAAGCAACCTCAATTGGCCAATCGTGGGCCAAGAACGCTCCTGAACAAGATTGGGCCTCACAGGATCCCCTAGTCTGATCAGGCTCAGTCTGGCGCACAAAGGGCCAATGGTAAGGATTTCACACGACGCTCAACAGGTGGGTCTGTGCCAGTCCCCACTCGAAGAGTGTTGTACGAGTCTTAATGAGTCTTATAGTTAATGAGACTTAATGGGTGAATGAGTAGTAATGAGTCTATTAATGAGTCTTAATAGTTCGGGGTGAGGTGTGCCGATCAAGACTCCGTTCTCATTTCTTCCTGGCTTAAATTCCTCCCCTGCAGGGGGGTGCAGCAAGCAAATTGTTAGTTTTCATTTTAAAAACCCCATTCACTTTCAAGGGTTTTCATAAAGGACTCTACCGTTTTGGGGTTTTTTTGTTTTATTTTATTTTTAAATTATTTTTTTTAAAAAATGAAAACAAATCTCTGTGCATGCGCAAAATGGCTGCCAGGGCTGTTCTGCGCATGCACAGCTCTTTCCCATGGTGCCATTTTGGAAAAGGGTGGGCATGCGCAGAATGGCTGCTGCAGCCATTTTTCTCATGTGCCGTGATTTTTTAAAAAAAATATGTTTATTTTTAATAAAATAAACTGATCTAAATTTTTTTTTAAAAAAATGAATGAAATCAAAATAAACATTGTTGCTTTATTCCTTTGTTTTCGTTACCTTAGTGACGGAAATGAATGGGGCTCCATTTGTTTTTGTAGTTAATGAAACCATACAAACTTGCAGACCCCTGCTCCCCTGGCTTTGGTTGAGTTACCCGGATTTACTCTGGTGTGGCCAGGCTGAGAATCCGGCCCGTAGAGTAATGATGGAGTGAAGTGTTAAATTTGAAGGTGGGGAACCTTTCCCCACTCAGGTAGGGTGGCCGTACCTCCCCTTTTAAAAGAGGACGCTTATAAAAATACATGTTGCAGGGCTGCTTGGTTCAAGAGCAGCCCAGTAACATGTATTTTTCATAAGCGGTCCTTGGCGGCCACTTTGAAAATTGGTACAAGCTCCAAGAATCAGACGGAAGCTTGGGGCAGTAATGCTTAATGAGTATGGCATGGAGAATCAAGACACACGAGCTGCCGTTTTGGGTCACAACAATGGTCCGTCTAGCCCGGAAGCAGAGAAGCATTTCCCTCTCAGGAGTCACTTTGTAAATTAGTACCAGCTCCAAGCGATGTTGTTATAATAATAATGTTAAATAAACAGCTCAAGCTTTCGCCGTGGCCAAATATCAAAAAACAAATAAAGCATCATAATTTATCACCATGCACATAGCAACGGAAATCACACAAAATATACAATTTTCAAAACCAAATAATCCAGTACAAAACTGAACAGTGCGAAGCAGCACTTCCCCCAAACTGACTCTTCATAATCCAAAATATTAAAAATTAATCATAATCAAATGTTAAAACAAAACCGTATGTCATTAAAATATCGCCTTGCTCTTTTATGGGGGTTGCTTTGGCAGAGCTTGGTCCCTGATGGTATTTAAACAACATAAAACATATTTATAATGCGTGAAGTACATATAATAACATCTAGACATATTAGCTTCTAGGGCAGTCGTGTAATGAATTAACCTATTAATTACAACCAAGACATGGTTTATCAGGGGCACCGGCTATCATTTCTTTTGTAACTCTATCCTAGCAGCTTGGATCTTTGCTACTACTAAAGCAAACCCGGCTACCAGCCCCGTTCTCTCCTGATTGTTATCACCTAGAAGCCAGATCAGTGTTTGTATTATGGGTTTCTGTTCATCCATGTTTATCCTAGCCCACAAATTTTCTCCAATCTTCGCATAAAATGGGCAGACAAAGATGTAACGTACTAGAGCTTCTATCAACTGTTATTATTATTAACAAACATTTATATAGCGCCAGCAGTGTACCTGGCACTTTACAAAGTAATAAAAAAGACACGGTCCCTGCCCCTAGGCTTACAAACTGAGAGACAGGAGCTGGGGGAGAGACTTAGGAAGGGGAACAGAGGGAGAGACACGGGGTCTAACATTCATGAAGATGCGAGGTCTCAAGTGCACGTACTTGGCTTGGTTACGATGAGAATGACAGCAGGCAGGTCCATGTTGCAAGGATAAGGGTAAACCGATCGTAGGTATAGGAATAGTGGCTCAGCAGGATAAAGAGTCAGACAGAGCAGAGCGAAAGAGGTGAGTTTTAAGGAGAGATTTGAAGGTATGAAGGGAGGGGGCAAGGCGGATGTGGACAGGGAGGGAGTTCCAGGCATGGGGGGCAGCAAGTGAGAAGGGACGAAGGCGCTTAGGGGAGCAGGGAAGGCGTGGAAGGGTGAGAGAAGGGACAGAGGAGGAGCGAAGTGCACGGGCTGGAGTATGGAGGGCGATAAGTGCAGAGAGGTAGGGGGGAGCAAGGTTGTGAAGAGCTTTATAGGTGAAGACTAGGAGCTTGTGCAGGATTCGTTCAGGAAGGGGAAGCCAGTGAAGCGAAGAGAGGAGGGGCTGCACATGGTCGAAGCGACTGGCGAGGTAGATGACCCTGGCAGCAGAGTTTTGGACGGAGATGAGGGGAGAAAGGTGAGACCGGGGAAGGCCAGTGAGAAGGAGGTTACAGTAATCGAGGCGAGAGATGACCAGAGCATGAACAAGAGTGTTGGCAGACGAGACAGAGAGAAAAGGGCGAATCTTAGCAATGTTATGGAGGGAGAAGCGACAGGATTTAGCAATAGAGTCAATGTAGGGTTTAAAAGAAAGGGGTGAGTCAAAGATGAAGCCTAGGGGCTTGGGGGACAGGCAGGATGGTGACTCCATCAATAATTATTGACAGTGAGGAAGGAGGCAAGGGCAGATCCTTTCTATCATTGGGATACCCTCATATCTTCCCTGTACCATTGCAGAATGAAATATTTGCATCCTCAGACCCATAAATGCTCGTCTTATTTCTGGATCAGTGAGGGATTTGATATAGGTTTCCCCATGTGATGCTGGTATCCAGTATCTATAATAGGGTACAATTCTTGAACCAGCAGCTATGGCCCTATATGTTTGCCTATCTATGTCCAGGATTCGTTGTCTATCTATACCTTTAGCTTCTTCTCCAGTTAATCCATAAAACCAGTCCATAGATAGACCAATCTGTTTAAGTATCCCTTCAAGTTCTTTTTTCCAATGGTCCTTTCTAGGCCAATCATCTATCATTTTATCTTGTAAGCAGATTCTTAACCGAGAATTATTTGGTGTATCAAAATTTTATAACCAGAAGGCAATAACGCTTAGGTGGATTTTTGCCCTCACGGATATTCTTCCCAACTCTAGGTTCAGTATTGCACTCTGCATTGATGGCGGGGATCCAGTGATTTTCCTTAAGCATGTATTAATAACCGGTTCCAGAGTCTTAACAGCTTGTGAATCTCTCCCCCAGACTTGCGCACCAAACATTAGTTTCGGGATTCGCTTAGTATCTATAACCTTTACTGCCATTCCAATATGACGTCTACCCTTTGTGAAGAAAGGGCCTTAGTTACTGACTTACAGGAGCTGTCCAGGATGCATTATACATAAACCACACACCCTAACATTTGAAACATTTAACTTGTTCAATCCTTTCATTTGCAATTAACCACTGCATCGGTTTATAACTAGGGGCAAAGACTATAATTTTGGCCTTTTCATAGTTGACTTTCAAATTGCGAGCAACACATTTATTACAGAAATCATCTAACAAAATCTTTAGTCCTCTATTTGAGGTTGAAAACAGTAGAGGGTCATCAGCATACATAATAATCGGCAGCCTCTGGACCCCTAGTTTCGGTGCCATATATTGCTCTCCTTCCTTCAAATCCATTATCAAACTATTCACATAGATATTAAACAGTGTCAGGGCTAATGAACATCCTTGTCTGACACCCCTCAAAGTTTGTATCTGTTCTGTTAACAGGCCCTCATTATTGACCCTAATTTTAAGAGCTGTATCCGTATATAATGCCCTAATAGGTGTCAGTAATCGATCATCTGTCTTTAACCGACTTAGCTCTTCCCACAGTTTATCCCTAGGGAGTGGGACTAGGTCAAAAGCAGACGACAGATCAATAAAGGCTGCATAGAGTTTCCAACCCCTATTTCTATATCTACTGACTAAATTATCTAAGAAAAAAATATTATCCATTGTGCTTCTTCCTTTCATGAATCCTGCCTATTCCTCAGCTATAATGTTTTCTTTTTCAACCCACGCTGTAAGCCGCTTCAATAATAGTCTTGTATATAGTTTTGATATGATAGTTAGCAAGCTAATTGGCCTATCATTCTCAGGGGCCATTCGACTTCCTTTTTTATATATGGGTACGATTGTGCTAAGCTTCCATGTCTCTGGGATTAGTGCTGTGTCATTCACTAATGTGAAGAGATTAGCCAACCAAGTGATGTAAAGAAATTGGAGGGTGGGGTGGGGGCTTAAGGGCTACGCTGAGGAAGAGGAGGTGGGTCCAGATCATGGATCTGTGCCATGGATTTATCTCCTATTCTCGTGTGATATCTGCTCCCTTACCCTGAGCTTAGCTTTTCAGTGCTTGAAGGTTGAAGCTGGATCCAGCTCTAGAAATTGGAAGGGGCCAAATAAAAACTAGCCAAGGGCCACATTTGGCCCCTGAGCCTGAGGTTCCCCATCCCTGATGTATCCCGTAACCTAGCGTGCATGCCCTCCTCTCTGCTCCTTTACTCTGAGCTCAGTCTTTCAGCGCTTGGGGCTAAGGCAGAGGTGGACCAATGGGAGGCTCTCGGGTACCAGCATTGTGACTCTTGCCAGAAGAGTTGCTTGGGTGGTGGGGTTTCTATGTGGCTGCC
The DNA here is from genome assembly GCA_003113815.1 of Sphenodon punctatus. Classification (NCBI taxonomy): domain Eukaryota; kingdom Metazoa; phylum Chordata; class Lepidosauria; order Sphenodontia; family Sphenodontidae; genus Sphenodon; species Sphenodon punctatus. The sequence goes on along the minus strand of QEPC01003143.1, from coordinate 2,809,301 downwards.
TTAGGAGCAAGGGAAACAGAGCTGCCGTTCCCGTTGTTGCTACCGAGGAGTCTCCTAGTGGCCACAGGAGCAAGGACAGTGTGCCCTGCGCCACACTAACTGATGTCTGAACCCAGCGGACCATTTGGTAGCCGGAGCTTTGAAATATGGGATGGGGTTGACTGGAGGAAACCGCGCTGTCCCCTCTTTGGGACTGGCGGGAGCTGACAATCGATGTGAAGGGTCTTGTGGTTTTCAGTGACATGAAAATGTTGCCCTGCAGCTCTTGGGCTTGAGAACAGCTTGGGGCGGGCCGTGGCTCAGGTGGCAGAGCGCATGATTTGCATGTATAAGGTCCCAAGTTCAATCCCCGGTATCGCCGCTTCAGGATCTCTGTAACATGCCTGGGTGAGGCCTCTGCTGGGGATCCTGGAGGGTCTCAGGTAGTCTGCCTGGGGGAGGCCTCTGCTAGAGACCCTGCCAGAGCCCCAGATCTGAAACCCTGCTGCCGTGTCAGGTTGTGACAATACTGGGCTCAGATGGATCATTGGTCTGATCAGTTAGGCAGCTCCTTATATCCTAACATTGCCCACCCCATAAGCTAGGGTCTTCAACAAAGTAGATTCAGGCAGTGGGCCAAATAAAAACTAGCTGTGGGCTGCATCCCCCCCCCCCCCCCCGAGGTTCTCCACCCCTGTGTGAAAAGTCACCGTTTCAGCATGTTCACGCACTGGGGAGAATGAGACCAATTTCATTCACACAACTGGAAGTGTGCGTGTTCCCTTTGCCTGCTGTTCCAAAGCTGGTGGTGGGGATTACCCAAATTTGTGAGCGTGGCCTTGACAGTTAAGCTTCCCCCTCCCCCTGAGGCTGCTCTGGCTCGACCGATGCAATTCCAAACACGTAAATCTACTTTGACTGAGAGCCAGATCGGATTCGATGTCTTTTTGGAGAGTGTGCTGTCAGCAACCCAGGGTAGCACCGCATGCCTGTCAAACGCACACGTTGACGGTTTGAGCCTCAGGGGGTTGTGCTCTTAGCGTACCGAAAACCACAAGACCCATTTGCTCTCATGCTCAGTGCTGCTAGCTCTGCTGCTAAATTGCCTAAGGACTTCGCTGTGCATCACTCGAAACCCTTTACTCCCTCCTGCCTCCATTCTGTTCTGTTATTTTTTTCCATTTCTACCTCGCTTGTCTCCCCCAAAGGGCTCAGAGCGGCTTAAAAAAATATGGAAAATAATATTTTACATAAAATTACAAAAGCCCAGTCCCCGCACGGGTGGCCGGGGAGGAGGTGTAGCGATTATTTTTAGAGAGGACTGGCCAGTTCAGGAGATTGCAGGTATTGAGGCCCTCCATGTGGTGTTTGATTTGGCTGGGGGCAAGCTAGGGGTGCTGCTGGTACACCGGGCCCCTTCCTGTCCGGCGGCATCCCTTATCGCTCTAGCAGAGCTGGCCTCGCAGGTGGCGTTGGGCTCCTCCAAGACCTTGATCCTGGGGGACTTCAACATTCACGCTGATGCCGGCCTTGTCGGGGCGGAGCGAGAATTCATGGCCGCCATGGCAACCATGGATTTGTCCCAGGAGGTCACCTGCCTGACCCACGTGGGGGGGG
>QEPC01003143.1:2789492-2806673 GCA_003113815.1 Sphenodon punctatus | reverse complement strand
CTATGGTGATCCAGCTCCAGGTGCATCTAGATAGCATTGGTTTCCTGGACCCTTTTCAATCTGGGTTCCGCCCCGGCTATGGCACTGAGACGGCGTTGGTGGCCTTGGTCGATGATCTCTGCTGAGAGCTGGACGCAGGACGTTCAACATTCCTTGTCCTGCTAGATCTCTTGGCCGCCTTTGATACCGTGGACCATGGGCTGTTGTTGAGACGGCTGCATGACCTGGGGGGGCTGGATGGGACTGTTCTTGAATGGTTTCGTTCTTTCCTCTCGGGGAGAAGCCAGCGGGTAGTGCTGGGAGCTGAAACATCTTGCCCCCGCGCTTTATCCTGTGGCGTTCCGCAGGGTTCCATTCTGTCTCCATTATTATTTAATGTTTATATGCAGCCTTTGGGGGAGGTCGTGAGAGGGTTCGGGGTGCGATGTCACCAATATGCTGATGATACTCAGCTGTACCTCTCTTTTTCAGCTGACCCAGAACCTACGGTCTCGTTGCTATCCCGGTGTTTTGAGGCCGTGGCGGAATGGATGTGGCAGAGCAGACTGAAGCTCAACCCCAATAAGACAGAGGTGATGGTGGTGGGGAGAGCAAGGGAGGTGTCGGCCCTCCTGATTGGTGGGGTTCGGCCTCCTGTAGCTCAACAGGTCCAGGGTCTGGGGGCAGTGCTGGACGCAGATCTCCGCCTGAAGCAGCAGGTAGAGGGGGTGGCGAAGTCTGCCTTCCGCCAGCTATATCTGGTGTGGAGGCTGCATCCGTATGTCTCTGGCCCGGGCTTGGCTTCCCTCATCCATGCCTTCATCACCTCGAGGCTGGACTACTGCAACGCGCTCTACGTGGGGCTTCCCTTGTTCCTGGTTTGGAGGCTGCAGCTATTGCAGAATGCGGCGGCCCGGCTCCTTTCGGGGACAGGTCGCCGGGACCACATAACACCTGTGCTCCTGACTCTGCACTGGCGTGCTGAGTCAGGTTCAAGGTATTGGTGTTAATCTATAAGGCCCTTTACGGTCTCGCCCTCCGCGCCCCAGAGCGGCTCCTTCGGTCTGCCAGGAGTGCCGCCTTGGAGGTCCCCCGTGTTAAGCAGGGGGGGGGCATGATGGAGAGAGCATTCTCAGTGGCTGCGCCTTTGGAATTCCCTCCCGGAGGAAGCTCGCCTTGCCCTGAGCCTTTTAACATTCTGGCGAGTTTATAAAACCTGGCTGGTCACCCAGGCCTTGCGGGGGGGGCGGGTTGCTGGGTTTTTATCCTCCTACCCTTCTTTATTATTCTTTATATTTTCTTGTTGTCCTTTCCCTGTTTTATTTGTGAGATTTTAATAACTGTTTTAAATGTTTTTAAAAGCTGTTTTATCTTGAAATTTGTTAGCCTCCCCGAGCTGCTTGCAGGAGGGGCTGGGTATAAATGTATTAAATAAATAAAAATAAATAAATAAAATCACAAGCAGTTTAAAATTGACATTATAAATTCTGCCACCGAGGGCTTGCTCGGGCAAGACGGTTCGCCCAAGAGCAGAACTTCGTGGCCCCAAAGGGGGTGGCGCTGTCTACAGGTGGAATCGGGATCCCAGTTGATGCACCCAATCCAGGAACTGGGAAAGGAGCCAAATGTCAACTCGCTGCAGGTTGAATTTGGAGGAATTTGCTGCCTGGGCTGCAGATTTCCTTCACGCCAGCTCCAGAGTGTTCCGAAGTCATTTCACAAGTTACTGGTGGACAACTTTCATTTGTTTTCTCCCCCTGTTTAATTAGGGTATGCTTTTGGATTTTAGGGACACTGCTGCTCTGGAATGCAGGAGACTAGGGCTGATGCGGCAACAGCTGTTACCGAGCCGCAATTCCATTCTGCCATTTTGGAATTGCCTGCGCCACACCGCGGCTTTTCTGCTGACATTCCGCTAATTCCGCCGACATTCTGTAAATTCGGAAACTATCGGAAAAATTGCAGAATTGTCAGAAAACCGCTGTTCCGCTATTTCGTGGCGCTGACAGAATGGCGGAAGTAGCTATAATGGCATGTTTCCGCTATTTGTGAAGCCTGTGGAAGTAGCGGAATGAAATTAGCAGAACTGCGGAAGTAGCGGAATGAAACTATCAGAATGAAAGCCTCTGCCACGCCATTCCACTAATTGCGGAAACGCTGTTTCTGGCGGAAATAGCTACCGCTGCGACTTTCCGCTACAGCCCTACAGGAGACTAGAGCCATTTTTAGACAAGACGCACCCACCCATCCCCTATGCATCCAGACGCCCATTTTAAGGTGGCATGGGGTGAGGGGGAGATACTCTTGTCACCCACACACCACCCACTCATGCCCACGTATGGAGCATCAGGGGGAAATCTCGGATGCTCCATGCAGGGGCAGGCCAAACCATGTGTGGGTCGGGGCACACTCCTATCTCACACCCATCCCTGGCCCATTTGATTCCTTGCCCCCACTCACCGGATGTCCATGGGCGCACCTCGTAGCATACATGGACAAACCCTGCCCCCCCCCACCATGCCCATGTGAAAATGGCCTGTGAGTAGGTATGCTCTATGGTAGCCTAGCTTCTCTGCTTTGCTTGAGTATAACCCCAGTCACGGTGCAGTTGATGTAAACGTATCTAACGTTAACCCCTTGTAGAGTGGAGCTTTTGTGGTCTGTCCTATCCCAGGGGTTCAGATTAGATCAGTGGTATTTATTCACTCAGAAATTACCAACAGCCAGTTTGGGTGTTACAGGAAGGATGGTTTCAGTTGGGGGAGAAACCTCCTAACAGGGAGGGAGCTGTGTGACAATGGAACAAGCTGCCCAGTGATGCTGTAGGCTCTCCATCACTGACGGGCGGCCGTGGCGGCCAATGAGGCCCAGTCATGGCTGCTGGCCATGGCAGGCCCCGGCCCAGTGCTAGCTCACTTTGGCCTGGTCAGGCGGGCCTTAACCTGGGCTGTGACCTCAGGAATTGTCTGAAGGTCACAGCCCGGGCTAGCTGCCAACACTGCCCGAGGCAATCCGGGCCAACATCTGGCGGCACGCGTTTTTATGTATCGCCAGGGCCTAGGCCCGTGCAGGCCAAAGTAGGCCCAAATCATGTCTGTTTTTACCCTATCTCTCCATCGTTTACATTTGGAACCAACGTGGCAAGTCTCTCCCAAGAACTCTTGGGAAAGAGAGAGACTCACTGGACCTAATTCTGCTAAATAGGGAGCTGTTGTTTACCCTTTCTAAAAATAGTAGAAGCAAGAGTCACTCCAGATCTAAAACAAATAATAGGAAGTACTTTCTGACTCAACGTAGGATAAATCTGTGGAGCTGTTTGCCAGAGGAAGGTATGCAAGCCAGTAGCGTAATTGGCTTCAACAAGGGGTTGGATACATTTTTGGAGGCCACATCCATCAAGGGCTACTAGTAAGGTTAGTCAGGGGAATGAGACCCTTGATTGTCGGGAGCTGGAGGAGGATGGCAGGAAATGGATTACCCCACTGTAATCTGCTGCGTACTCCCCTCAGGCAACCAAGGCTGGCCACTGTGGCAGAGAGAATGCTGGTCTAGATGGACCATTGGTCTGACCCAGTAATGGTACTTTGTATGTTCTTATATAAATCCCGGTGAGCCATGACTCAGGTGGTAGAGCACATGCTTTGCATGTATAAGGTCCAAAGTTCAATCCCTGGAATCTCTGACTCAGGATCTCTCGAATTACACCTGGATGAGGCCTCTGCCGGGGATCCTGGAGGGTCTCGGGTAGCACGCCTGGGTGAGGCCTCTGCCGGGGATCCTGGAGGGTCTCGGGTAGCACGCCTGGGTGAGGCCTCTGCTGGGGATTCTGGAGGGTCTCAGGTAGCACGCCTGGGTGAGGCCTCTGCTGGAGACCCTGAAGGGCTGGATTTGAAACCCTGTAGCTGTGTCACATTGTGACAATACTGGGCTAAGATGGACCATTGTCATGACTCAGACAGTTCCTTCTATCCACCTTGCATGCAGTTCTAGTGGCCTATCTTAAAAAGGGAATTGGAAAAGATGCAGAGAAGAGCCAAAGGTGTGGAAAGGCTTCTGTATGAGGAGAGGATCAATAGGTTAGGACTTTTCAGCTTAGACGAGAGACGAACAAGATGAACTAGGATAGAACTTTACAAAATCCTGATTGTGGTGCATCTAATTTGCAAGACATTTGGGGAGGGGTGGGGGACTGAGAACCTGTTATTTTCCTGCAAATAATTGAAATTTCTCCCTACAGTTCTTGCGATACTTGCACTGTTATTTCTAGGGTGGGGGCCCTCTTCCCTCCTGGGGGCCACTCATTTGAAAATGAGTAAAAGCTCTAAAGGGTAAAAACGTAGCAAAACATAGGACTTGGCATTGGAATTGTACTCAAGAAAAGGAGGGTCCAGATTATGACTCTGACTCCTACCATTGTGTGCATGCTCTCATCTCTGTTCATTTAATCAAGGAGATCATTGACAAATTGGAACGGGTTCAAAGGAGGGTGACACAGTTGCTCAGGGGTCTGGAAACCAAGTCCTATGAGGGAAGGTTGAAGGATCTTGGGTATGTTTAGCCTGGAGAAGAGAAGACTAAGGGGAAACATGATAGTGGTCTTCCACTACCTGAACAGCTGTCACATCGAGGATGGCAAAGACGTGTTCTTTATTGCCCCTGAAGACAAGACTAGAAATAATGGGCACAAATTACAAGAAAGCAGATTTCGGTTAAACATTCAGATGAACTTCCTAACGGTAAGAGCTGTTCGACAGTGAAACAGACTCTCCTTCACTGGAGGTTTTCAAACCGAGGCTGGAAGGCCATCTGTCAGGGATGCTGTAGCTGTGGATTTCCTGTACAGAGCTGTGGATTTCCTGTGCTGAGCAGGGGGCTGGACACAGTAACTTCTGAAATTCCTTCCAACTCTATGATTCTATGAACCTGAGCTCAGTTCTTCAGTGCTTTTATGTAGGAACTGGATCCAGGAACTGGAAAGGGGGCCACATTAAAAACTTGCTGGAGGCCGCATTTAGCCCCTGGGCCTGAAGTTCCCCTCCCCCTATTCTACGAGTTTAGCAGCTGTTCATTGTTCTGGAGAACGTAACTTTTAAATCTCTTAGCAGTTTGCCTGTTCAAGCAACTATAATATCAGGTTTGATGGATATTGTGTAACTGAATTGCCTACAAACATCCAGGGGTTTCAATACTGAGCCTAATAAAACTTCACACTTAATACTCGTGTTGCTAATAAGACATTCGGGTTCCTGTTAATGGAACAGCTGAGCGGTGAGCACTGCCTGCTTCCTTTCCTGGAAATTGCTCTTTAAACTGCTTAGTTCTGTAAATAAAACTCCAAGGATGTCAGGGTAACAATTACGTTTACAATAACACCAGCACGCCTGTAAATGGCTTGTTACTAGGGAGGGAAGCCGTTCCGAGAGGTGAAAACACACAGACTAATGACGAGGATGGCAAGGAACTATTCTCCGGTGCCACGGAGGGTAAGACTAGGGCTGAAATGAGAATCACACAGTCTCGCGACACCCAGCAAGATCTTGTGGGATCTCATCGAGATTTTAGAGATTCTTGCGAGATTCTCGAAAATCTCAGATGCACTCGGCGCATGCGCAGCCTGCCGGCATCTATTTTTTGCATCTGCGCAGACCATTTTTTGAGGGTTCTTCAGAATCTCGCAAGAGCCTCAAAAAACCCTAAAAATGCTCTGCGCACACACGAAATGGCCACCGGGAGCCATGTGTGCGTCGAATGACCACAGTGGCCGTTAGGCACATGTGCAGAAGCCAGTTTTTTGGCCGTCCGAGTTTCACATGAGAACGGGTCGAGAATCGGCTGATCGTCGACACGTTCTCGCAAATCTCGGCGGGAATCCAATTCTCGGTGAGATTTGCGGGGGCGAATTTTAGCCCTAGGCAAGACTGGCAAAACTGGGCTCAAGTTATGAGGAGGCAGGTTTCAGTTAGATATCAGGAGTAACTTCCTAACAGTAAGGCCCGATTCATACAAGATACCGTGTTCACAAAAATTCCTTTCCCCCTCACTTTCAAAATTATTATTATTGTGTGAAAAGGTTCAGTCCCAGGATGCTGTGAGTGTAATGTGTCTTTTTAATCAGTGCCAAAAGCAAAGCTTAACGATTGTGCTTATTCCCTCATGTGAGGTTTTCATAACAAGTGTTGGTCCATCTGCATCACCTAGAGCAGGGGTGGGGAAACGTTTGGGGCCCGGTGGCCACATTGTCGGGCACCAAATGTGACGAGGGCCATACGTCAAAAGACAGTTACAAAGCAATTAAAATTAAGGCTAACTAGCAAGCAGTTAAAAAGCAATTAAAATCAAATAAATTGTTTGTTGCTAAATTGTTTTTATTGAAGAATAAAAAAAAAGATTAGCCCTTCGCACAATACAGGATAACAATCATGGCTCAGGATAACAATCATTAAAAACCTGTTAAAAATCCCTTAGGCCGTTTATAGACGAGACAAAAAAGGCGGCTGATCCTTTGATCAGCCGCCTTTATTTGTGCTTGTCTATCCGTTCCGGCCGCATGTTATCCCGCGTCGGAGGGGGCAGGCGATCCTGCCCCCTCCAACGCAGATCCCCGAAGTACCGGATTAACGCCGCACTTCCGGGTTCCCTGGGCTTGTGCGCATGCGCGGAAGGGAGCGCATGCGCCGAAGGGAGCGCATGCGCACAAAGATTCTCTGCCGTGTCTGAACAGCAGACACGGCAGAGAGAAGAAGCCGGCGGACAGATGCCGGCGCTGGATGATCTCGCTTCTCAGCGGGATCGTCTATCAATGCCCTTAGTCCCCCCCCAACCCCCTCCCCAGTTCCACAATGGTTCAGGCTAACAATAATTAAAAACAACTAAAAAAGTCTTAGCCTACCCACAACTCAAACCACACACACAGTCTCACTACTCACTCACACGAAACAAGTCATGGTTTGGTGCTGCTCAGTGACAGCGCGTTGCTGGTCCTTTCCTGAAGCCAGAGGGGTATTGATTTTAGACTCGGAGCTAGGGCTGGGCACTGCTCATTGGCCCAGTGCTGGAGGCCCGCCCTTTGGAAGGTGCAGCCCAATGACGTGTCAGGGCTGGTGCTGCTCATTGGCCCAGTGCTGGAGCTTTGCGCATGCACTAAATTGCCACTGGGGGCTGCACATATGCTTTATGGCCACTGGGGGATGCACATACGCTAAATGGCCACTGGGGGCAATTGGCTCACGTACCGAGCATTTTTTGAGGTTCTTGAGAACCTTCTGGGATTCTTGAAAAAAAAAACTCAGTGAGAACTCACGATACCTTGCGAGGATCTCTCATATTCTCGCGATCACCTCTACCCAGAGCCTCCTGCTTCCTTTACCATCTTCTGTCCTTCTCTCATGCTGACCCTGGAACTCCTTCCCTGAACACATTCTGTTCTTCTCCCTCCCAACCTTCGAATCCCTCCTGAAAACCTTCCTCTTCCATCAGACTTTCCCCAACTCCTCATTTCTGTAGAATCCTCACTGATGCTCTCTCTTTACTGTCTCTCATTCAAAGTCCCCTTTTCTTTGCAAGTAGGGATGGGCGTCCAGAGAAAATTGCAGATTCAGATTCGTTACAGGTTCAGATCTTTGATTTGGGGATTTAATTACAGATCTGTATTTATTTTATTTATTTATTTATTTTGATTTATATCCCGCCCTATCCCTGAAGGCTCTGGGTGGTGCACAAAAATATAAAATACAAATATAAAATAAATAATTAAAACTCCACAGAACTAAAAACACCTCATCACCCTCCCCCCCCTCCCCCCCCCATCTATCCCTGCCCATTGAATGCCTGGCGAAATAAAAAGGTCTACACTGCTTTGGGAAGACATTTAAATTAGGGCTCAGGCGAGCCTCCAAGGGGAGAGAGTTCCGAAGCTGTGGATTTAAATCAATAAAAATATTTTTACATGATAAAACTGTGCATGTGCAAAATGGCCACTGGATCGTTCTGCGCATGCACAGCCTTTTCCAAAATGGTGGCGGCAGCATCATTGCCATTTTGGAAAATGGCAGCCGGTGTGTGTGCACACGCAAAATGTTCACTGCGCATGTGCAGACTGGCTACCCTTTTCCAAAATGGCGGTGATGATGCCACTGCCATTTTGAAAAAGGTTGCACATGTGCAGAACGGTCGGGTGGCCATTTTGCGCATGCACAGTTATTTATTTATTTATTTTATTTTAAATTTTTAAACCGGGTTTGGCATGGATTAATCCGTAACTTCCATTTTGTCGGCACACCACCAAATGAGACACAAAGACAACTGTTGGATTAAAAATGGCTGCACTCAATTATCCAAGAGAAAATGGCCGGTGGGAAATTGCACTAAGCAATTTTGGGTCCAGCTAAATAACATAACTTATTAACTCCTATACTGACCTGGATGTGTCTTCCAGTGCCAGTACTTATAACTTCAAACATCCCCCCTTTCCCTTTTGCCGTTTAGCAATGGAACAGGTTGCCTAGGGAGGTTACCGGCTCTCCATCACTGGGCATTTTCAGAGAGAAGCTGGATGGCCAACTGTCGGAGGATGCTGTAGCTGTAGACTTCTGCATCAACGCAGGGGGGTTGAGCTAAAACTTTAAGCGTGTGAGCAGACTTGAGAGCCTTCAAGATGAAGGCCGCAAAGCAAGATGAGAATTGGGTTCTGTAACTTTTCAAACGTTGGATTATGAGGTACCTTTTAGGAAAACAACTCCATGTATTTATTTCTATTTTATCCTGTCCTATCCCCTAAGGCTCAGCGTGGCTAACATAATAAAATATAGCAAATACAAAACAAAATCCATTAAATACTTATACCACCCCCTCCATTTCCCTCCAGGATCTACCCCTGCCCGTTAAATGCCTGGCCGAATAAATACATCTTGTCCTGCCTCTGGAAGATGCTCAAAGTAGAGCTTAGGCCAGGGGTAGGAAACCTCCGGATCTGGCCCCTGAATCCAGTCTCTTCCCCCAAGCACTGAAGAACTGAGCTCAGGAGACTGGAACAGAGATGAGGGCAGGCACACAAGGGCAGGGGACAAATCCATGATCGGGGTCCTCCTTTTCTTGAATACACCCGTTAAGCACCTCCACCCCCAACCTCTACGTACCCCTCGGAGCTCATACTAATTTTCAGTGTGGCCCCTGGGACAGAAAAAGTTCCCCATCCATGGCTTAGGCAAACCTCCAAGGGAAGGGCGTTCCAAAGCTGTCGAGCAGCCACGGAGAATGCCTTTTTGTGCTTGATGGAATTTAGAAGAGGGCACTCTTGGATGATCCTCCACAGCCACTAAGGACTTGAGAAGGAAGGTGGTCCAACCTTTAGATACATAGGGCCCAGGCTATTTAGGGCTTTATAGGTCAAAATCAGCACCGTGAATTGTGCCCAGAACTAGGGGTGAAATGGGATTTTGACCTCTGCAATATCTTGCCAAGAATGGGCTTCTTGCCGAGATTTTCCAGGTGGAGAATCTCAAAAGAATTGACATTGTCGCCACCATTCACAGCGAGATTCTCAAGTACCACAAAAATGCCACCACCACCCCCCCAGATATTCTGTGCATGCGCAAAATGGTTGCTGGGGTCTGCACATGCACAGAAATGCTGCGGTGGCCATTTTGTGCACGCACATGGTTTTGGGGGAATTTTCAAGAATCTTGTGAGATTCTTGAAAACCCTAGTGAGATCTTGAGAGATTTCGCCGGGGTTCCGAGAGACTCATGAGTCTCGCAAGAACGCCCGGCATTCTCGTTTCAGCTCTGCCCAGAACGCTATCGCCAGTCAGCGCAGACTCTGAAGCACCAGTGTAAAGTGCTCCTGGTGACCCACCCCCCCATCATTGTGCGCCACATGCCGCACAAGCTGCAGTCCCCAAACAGTCCTCAAGGGCAGCCCCACCTAGAGCGCGTTGCAGTAGTCTAGTCTCGAGATAATGAAGGCATGGATGATGGTGGCCGGATCCTTATCTGAGAGAAAGGGACGCAACCTTCACACCAGATGGAGTTGGGGAAAGGCGCTCCTGGCCACCATTGCGACCTATGGTTCCAGATGAAGTGTGGGACCCAGGAGCACCTCAAAGCTGCGAACCCGCGTGACCATGCACAAGAAACTCTGGGCCTAATTCTGTTTTGTACATTAAGATACCGTCGCCACCCAGCATCACATAAAGGGGGTATCAATTATCCTGACTGAGTGGCATTTGAGAACTGAACCCCTTGTGTGTGAGGCTGAAGCTTGTTACTGTTGCACAATGTGACCCCTGTTTAACACTCGCGGTGGTGACTCAGATGTGTTTTGCCCTACGGCAAAGTCTCTCTCTATTTGGGGAGTCATCATGTACTTTTATATTGAACCAAATCACATAGCCAGTGAACCAAAATGTGTTTACAGTAAACATGACTAAACTATGTCATTAGTCCCATTACATTAATTTTCCTTCTGCCCTGGGGAGTTAGCTATCATTCCATCTTCATTGCATGTGTTCTTGGCAGAGGGATTCCAGAGAGGCTGTTTTTATTTCTGTTCAGGTGTTTGGGGATTCTCTTTTCTAATCCATTTCGAAGACGGAATGAAATCTGACTGCTTCTTGTGTTTGTCCTCTCTTCTGCTCCCTCCTCCCTCTCACATCCAGCACACATAAACCACCTCCTTCTGGGCTGTCACTACTGAGGGGTCATGACCACACTGGCAGGGGTGGGGCAAGGTAACCCCGCCCCTTACGGAGTGTCACGACCTCATGATGCTTCGTAGGGGTGGAGCCATGTTGGATCGGGGGCAGGGGAAGTCGATAGAGCCCATGTGCTGCCAAAATTAAGGAGGGATTAGGATTACCACTTCCCTCCAGGTTTTCACCCACAAGGGGCGGGGCAAAGATATTGTCATATCCTTTTCTGATGTAACTCCATCCCTTATGGAGCATCATGGTGCCATGATACGCCATAGGGGCAACTCCACATTGGAAAAGTGGTGGGAAGATCTTTATGACTCCGCCCCCTGCCACCTCCAATTGGCCCTAGATTACCAAGGACACCCCTGGCTAAGGCCATTTTTAGACGAGGTGCTGAAAAGCACCTCCTGAGCCACACATTAAGAGAGAAAACGTGCTGCGCTGCCGGAAGTGACGTGCTCCCTATTGCCGACAACGGCTGTGGCTGGAAACACGGCGCTTTGCAGAGGGGCGTTCTCGAGACCTCAATTTTCAGGTCTCTAGAACGCGCCTCTGCAAAGCACCATGTCTCCAGCCACCGCTGTTGCCGGCAACGGGGAGCACGTCACTTCCGGCAGCGCGGCGCGGCTTCTCTCTTAACGCGCGGCTCAGGAGGCGCTTTTCAGCGCTCGTCTAAAAGCGGTGTCGGAGAAATTGGAACTTTCCCGCGGAGTCCAGAGACTCTGGGTAAGATGCTGGTGTCTCCAAACAAAACCTGTAGAGGTGACCACCGTAGCGGGGACTGTCCATATAGTGTAGTGGTAAAGAGTGCAGTTCTTGGACCAGGAGGTGGATATTTTTGGACCTCACAGGGGATATTTTTATGCCCATGCCCCCTGCCTCCTTCTTAGACCAGAGCAACCTCCTCTGGATAGATTGCTATCACCATCAGTGCACGAATCCTATGACGCGAGACCACAGCAGAATACAGTGAGAGCTTCAGTGAAGAAGAAAAGGCACTCATTTTCCTGATGGGAATCATGAATGAGGTGTCATTTGGAAAGAATTCACAGAGCAGGTGCATGCGCACACGCACACATATATATATACACACACATACACCATAGTAGAAACAGCATAAAGCCAAGAGCCTTGTAGGGAGAAATCTGCAAGCCAACTTAGGACATGCATTCCCCCGCCCGGCAGGCACTCTTTCCTGCGAGAGAGGATCCCAGACACACAACAAAGAGAGCCTGCTTTTGGAGGGCGATCGTGGCTTCAGCAATGGAATGAAACACACGGCCCGGCTAAAAACAACACGGCACTGACGTAGTGGCTAGCATCACACAGCCTGACCGATGGGAACGGTGGAGTGGCTGACACTTAGCTACGTCAGGAATTTGTCACCCAATTCTTGGCCTCCTTTCAAAGCGTGGAGAAAACGGGAATTGTCTCGACAGGCGCTTTCAAGTTTCCCATAAAGACAGAGAAGACATTGCTGTGGGGAAAGGGTACCAGCTGTTAAAAGTGTTTCTATGCTAGGGTTGGGGAGCCTTCGAGTCCATTCTGTCAGCTAAATCCAGTAGGGGTGGACGTCCAGAGGAAATGACAGATTCGGCTCCATTACAGTTCCGGATCTTTAATTTCCATATATAAATGAGAATGAGCTGAGAATTGCCCTGACTCTCACCAAGAAAAGCGAGGATCTTGCCCTCCCCCCTGCACTTGTTAAAAACAACCTTTTACTCACCTTGCTGCCTCTCTCTGACTCCGGGGCTCCTCTCTGCGGTGACAGGTGAGGAGGTGAGTTCGCTGAGAAGGCAACCACTACTTCACAGCAAACAAAAAAAATAAAAAAGAAACACCACGGCACATTTTGCAAAATGGCCATCGGGGCTGTTCTGCACACCGTGCGGCCCTTGTCCAAAATGGCGCCAATGCTGCCGGCACCACTTTGCAAAAGGGCCGCACAAACGCAGCATGTCCTTGGCAGCCATTTTGCCCAAGTGCAGAAAGTTTTTAAAAATTTTCTCAAGATTCTCGCGAGATCTCTGAACGTTGTCGAGATCTTGGTAATGTTTCTGTTTCTCTTGAGAATCTGGTGAGATCTGGGAATGGTTCTCAGTCTAGCCCTAATATAAACCATCCAGGTTTTCTCAGGAATAACTGAAAAAATGGATAAGTGAGTACCCATTTCAGTCACAGATATTATCAGTCTGAAAATGTGAATAATACCTGTGAATCATAACCCCCCTACCACCCTAGACATGGGGAAACTCAGGCCTGGGGGCCAAATGCAGCCCACAGCTAATTTTTATGTGGCCCTATTCCAGTTTCGGGATCTTCTGGGCCCTAGATCCAGAGCCTACCCCCAGGCACTGAAAAACTGAGGCATGATCTGGACCTTCCTCCTCTTGAATTGCACCCCTTAGGCACCCGAACACCCTTACCCCCAACTTCCCCTCGGAGCTTGTACAAATTTCAAAGTGTCCCCCATGACGGATATGGTTCCCTGTCCCTGCACTGCCCACTCCAGCTCTACTCTAAGGGTGTCTTTAGACATAACGTCAACGGGTGTCTGAATGTGTGTTTTGACCTTGATACGAACACCGGTTTGGTCCTGTGTCCACCATGTGGTGCTGCTTAGACACACAGTCCATCTTGGGGCAAATCAGTGTTTTGCTCGCCCCCCGATCTCAGCACGCAAGTACTTCCGCCTTGTTCCCTTGTTTTACCTGCTAACACGCCACGTGATATTGTTAGACGCAACGTTGGCCATGCGTTCAGCCAAAACACGCAGATTGTCCTTGTGCTGCCATGGTGTTCACATCGCGTGTTCAACAGGTGGCCAAATGGGTGTTGGGAATGTTATGGTGCTTACACACAATGGCCAAACACGTGCTTAGGGGTTTTGACACTCGATCTTTGTTATGTCTAAAGACGCCCAACGTCGTGATCTCACTGGGTGGCCTTGGGCCAGTCACAGGGTGTTTTTAAATGAGCTCGGTGATGTGGGTGGGGGAGAGGACCCATTGCTGCTGAATGACTTTGTAGAGATACTAATGGACAGCTCCCAGCATGACTACTGTGGCCACAGAGGGTGCCCCAACCGTTAGGAAGTTACTCCTGAAGTTCCTTACTGTTAGGAAGTTACTCCTGATATCTAACCCAAACCTGCCTCCTCATAACTTGAGCCCAGTTTTGCCAGTCTTGCCTAGGGCTAAAATTCGCCCGCGCAAATCTCAGCGAGAATTGGATTCCCGCCGAGATTTGCGAGAACATGTCGACACTCAGCCGATTCTTGACCCGTTCTCATGTGAAACTCGGACGGCCAAAAAACTGGCTTCTGCACATGTGCCTAACGGCCACTGTGGTCATTCGACGCACGCATGGCTCCCGGCGGCCATTTTGTGTGTGTGCAGAGCATTTTTAGGCTTTACCTGCCATGGACCAACAGGGAGGTGGGAAGCGCGCCGAGCTGGCCTTTGCAAGTGACATGTCCCAGATGTGAGCATGGGGGAACCCAGCCTCCCCAGCACTCCCGGCCAGAGCATGTGAGTTGCAAAGGCCGCTTCCCCTGCCCACAGTGCCTGTGAGCGGCGGACCTGCCTGCTGGAGTGGCTGGCTGCCTGTTTATACAGGCGGGAGCTGCGTGGCTGCCCATTGCCACCGATCTATTTGGCTTGCCCTGCACGGAGCTCTCTGGATTTCCCTGCAGTGCTCTGTTCCTGGCTATGAGTGGGGGCGCCGTTGCTTACGGGAGTGTGCCTCACTTGGCTCCGTGGCTCCTGGGTGGCCATGCGGGGGAACATCTCTGAAAATGCCCACACTCTCTCAGCCTCAGTTCCTCAATCTGCAAAGTGGAAGTAATGACCTGCATCATAGGGTTGTTGTGAGGGTGAACTAGACAAAGGATATACAGGACCTTGAACCCTGAAAGTGCTATAGAAATGCCTAATAGTAATAAGTGTAGAAGAATTTGGCATAAGTGGAGTGATTATCCCTATTGTTTGTTCTAAGTCACTGTATGCTGTTACTGGCAAACTAGAAGGCAACAATGTATGTTTTGACTTTGTCATGTATATTTTTTTCTTGTCATTTGATTGATGAGGATTTGGTAACACAATTCTCCTTCTTTCCCTGGGTTGGGTGTTAACCTGGTACCGCTGGGCTCCCCAGAGTATAATTATTTTCTCTTTCCCTATGTACTTCTCCATCATCATGACTACCTGCAGTGAAAGCAAACATAACCTGTCCAATCCTGCCATCATGACAAAGCTCAAACCGATACATGCACGACGCAGCTAGAAACAAATGCCGGCTTCCACCTCCGAGTAGCTAAAAAGCAGAGACTGGGCATGGGGCTACCATCTCTGGAAAGGACAAAAATGAAGCACTGTGGGAATGTAGCAGAGGTTTAGCTAGATTGGAATGGGCCCTGGTGCAGAAGATGCAATGGGCAGGCACTTAGCAAATCTTTAGTGGGTGCTAATCACCCATTGGTCTCTGCACCCATTTCACATGGACATTGGGCAGCCGCCCCACCTGCACCTATTATAGCTACACCCTTGGGAGGTAGGGGAGGAAAGGATTGAGTGCTTGGCTGGGAGTCAGAAATTCTTGCCCTGGTCACTGGAGTATTGGCATAAGGGTGTGGGGGGTTGGGGGGAGAATCTCTCTCCCTTCCCTGTTTACAGAGAAAATCTTGTTGGCATCTAAAATCAGGGCTCTGAGTAGAATAAATTATGCAAATCAAGTTATGCAAATGATACACTTATGAATGCAAATGACTTTTCCAAGAATGCCATTCCATCAATTTTGGCATCTCCTTTCTAAAAATACCACAAAGCCCTCTCAGCAGGCTGTTTTTTCTCTTGAACCTGAGGGAGGCTGCAGGCCACTTCAGTGTGGCTGCTGTGGCAGGGCGTCCAATGGTCCTGGAATACTTGCCATCAGTTGACAGTATTAGTATCCCCCAGTGCTCTAGAGCTCTGCTTGGGCTGGAAATTTGGAATCAAGCTAGGCCTTGGCATGACTGCATTGGGCTGAACCAAAGCCTGCCTCCAATGCATCCAAGTAGTCTTATCCCAACAAAATCCACTGTCATATCACATGGTGCTCTGGAAGGGACAGGGCTAAGTCAGAAAAGGGGTGGAGCTAAAGCATTCTCCCACCCCTTTCCAGTGTTGCCACACCCCCTACGGAACACCATGATGTCACAATGCTTTGGAAGATGGTGGGGCCTTCAGGCCCCTCCCCACCCTGCAGCTAGGAAGCCCAGCCTGAGGGACTTGGGCAAACAGTACGCCTGCTCTGACCCGGTCCCGTTGATCTGGGGTTGAGTTCTGCCGTGCTCCCCCCATCGGACTGTGATACCGTGTTGCCAGAGGCCATCTCTGCACACCCTTTAGAAAGTACATTTTGGGCCGGTACAGTAATGGGTTTTGTTATCTCCTACCGGCCTCCCAGCAGTGTACGGTTTATACCGGGTTCAGTTAAAGAATTTTTACTTTCTGCATTTTAACTCCGCCATCAGTGCTGCACGTGCAGCAATTCTATGTGAAAATGGCAGCAGCCCCAAATTTGCTCATGTTGTCCCCTCCCATGTTCTTTCTACTGGTGTGGAAACGTCTATGAAGGGAAAAGTGCTCCGTGCTCAGCCCTTGCTGGTGAAAGGAGCCCTGAGCCAACTGTGCTCTTTCTTCCCTTCCCCCATGTCCTGTATTCTCTCCCCACATGTTCTGGATTCTGGGGATGCATCAGCGGCCACCCTCCCCGCTAACCAGGTGGCTGTTGTTTGCAATCCTTCTATTTTTAGAAAGCTAATAAGAATCTTGCTGACTTCCCCCATCCCAGTTCTTCTAAATCCTTCTCGTCACTTCAAAGCAGCCATGGTTCACTTAAAAATAAAGCTTCCCTGTAGAGCGAGATGTCTCCTGCATTTTCTGTCTGTGTCTCTTTCCTCCTCTGTCAGATCTCTCTACGCAAAACAGCACCGGGCTTCCGTGCCCTACAAAGAGCTGTTGCTACCATGAAATTAATAAACGGTGCTGATGGGAAGCTTCATACTGAGATGTAATAAAAATAGCAGCAGTCGAAGACTGTAAGTCAGCCACTGTCGGCCCCAAATTGTGAGCTTGGCGTAGAAAATCAGGAGATCTTACATATGGAAAAGGTGGGCCTTCTGGCTTTTGCATCTTTGTTCCCAGGTTCTTATGCAATTTCACTTCACCTAGCTGGTTCCCCTTGCCTCCACCCATGTCTGTCTCCTTCACCTATAACATCTCAGCCATCACCGCAGGACTCCTTGGTTTACTGAGGGGCTGCGGTGTATGAAGCGTGTAGGCAGGAGGCTAGAGCGACGCTGGCGTGGGCCTCGATCTGACTCCGACCGTCTTCTCCATAGGGCCCATTTGCGGTCCTATGTTGAGACTGTGAGGATGGCAAGGAAGGAGTTCCTTGCTGGCCTCATAGCGTCTGCGAAGTCATGCCTGGCGGAGCTCTTCCGAGTGGTGCAGGGACTGGTCAGTCCG
>QEPC01003143.1:2770332-2787898 GCA_003113815.1 Sphenodon punctatus | reverse complement strand
TGTGCTCCGAGCTCGGCACTGGCTGCGAATAGTGTGCCTGGCTGTTCGCCCAGGCCTTTGGGGAGGGTGGGAGGGAAGGGTGAGGGTTTTTTAGCTCCCCCACCTGATCTACTATTTATTATCTCATTTGTTCTATTTAGCCCTGTTTTAATATTGTTATATTGGATGTTTTAAATTGTGTTTATTGTGTTTTTATTGTTGTAAGCCGCCCCGGGCTGCTTTTGCATGAGGGGCAGGGTATAAATCTACTAAATAAATAAATAAATAAATATAATAGCTCCACCCATGTCTCTCCTACACCTATAACAGCTCAGCTATAACAGCTCCACCCATGTCTATCTCCTTCATCTATAACACCTCAGTAGGAATGTGTGAACAGAACCGAGTTCAGAAATTCGGTTTGGTTCAAAAATCGAGTTCGGTTCGGAAGTTCAGTTTGGTCGACTGAACTAGTCGAGTTCGGTCAAATTCAGAAATTCCGAACTGAGTTCGTACATTCAAACCTGGTGTTTTAAGCTGTTTTTGGCCTTCCGAACTGGTTCGTATTCGACTGAACAGTTCGGTCGAATTAGGGTTTGATTCGGAAGTTCGGTTTCGTCAACCAAACTAGTTGAGTTCGGTCCGAACTCCAAACTTCCGAACCGCGTCCGCACATCCCTACAGCTCAGCTGTAATAGCTCCACCCATGTCTCTCCTACACCTCCATCCATGTCTGTCTCCTACACCTATAACTAGGGCTGTAGGGGAAAGTCGCAGCGGTAGCTAATTCCGCCGGAAACAGCGTTTCCGCAATTACTGGTATGGCATGGCAGAGGCTTTCATTCCACTAGTTTCATTCCACTACTCCTGCAGTTGCGCTAACTTCTTTCCGCTACTTCCACAGGCTTCACAAGTAGCGGAAATATGCCATTTTCACTACTTCCGCCATTCCACCAGCGCCACGAAATAGCGGAACAGTGGTTTTCCAACAGTTTCCGACAATTCCGCAATTTTTTCGATAGTTTCCGAATTTGCAGAATGTCGGCGGAATTAGTGGAATGGCAGCAGAAAAGTCACGGTGTGGCACGGGCAATTCCGAAATGACAGAATGGAATCACGGCGTGGTAACAGCTGTTGCCGCATCAGCCCTACCTATAACGGCTCAGCTTGTAACAGCTCCACCCATGTCTATCTCCTACACCTATAACAGCTCTGTTTTTATAGCTCTGCTTTTAACATCTGGCACCATGTCCACACCCCTGCCCACCCACCACCTTATCTTATCAAACCCCACTAGAAACTGCGAGCAGTAAATGCCGTGCGGCTTTTGTCACAGGAGAAAGCTGCATGGCTTTGGCGTCAGTCATGCGGAGGATGCAGAGCCCGATTTTTCCAGCTTGATCGGGGCCACCTCAGCCTCAGGCCAGACCTGGTAGCCCAAAGCTCATCTCAGCCATTCGGTGTCAGTGGCTCAGGGAGATCAGGTGACTGGTGAACTGATGCCCATTTGTTCCCTTCCCCTATTTATTTCCTCTTCCCACCCCACCCCTTGTTTAAGCAATCTGTCAAGACTGTTGAACAGTTCCACTTGCTGGCCCACTGTCCCAGCCTGCTCTCCAGCCAGCCTGTCTGCCTGCCTACCTACCCAGCCAGCCAGCCCACCAGCAGTTGGCCGGCCAGCCTGCCTTTGGATTCTTCCCCAGTACCCGTCCACACCTGGAGCGTCCACCGTCTCAGCTCCAGCCACTCAACTGGACTATGAGCCAGGCTGCTCATGATGCCTGTTCTTCCTGCCACAGATTCCGTGTTTGACGTTCTATCCTTAGGGTCCCTCTCCCCTGTAATGAATCTAAGCAGGTGCACCTGCAACTTCTCAGCTTCACGAGCATATCCCTGGGTGCAGCCACATGAGCTGCGGAGGGACCAGTCTCTGTGTAGCCCCATGGCGGGCAAATGTAGTCCCCACACTGTGGGGTCAGCGTGGGGAGCAGAGCAGACGGTTGCCTCCTTCCAACCCCCACCCTCCTGGGGAAGCCAGGCGGCCGGGCTGCTGCCGGACCTCACGGCGCAGGGTGAGCTGAGGCACTGGTCACATGAGAGATCGCCCACCCCTGCCCCAGCTCCCTTCCCCTGGTTGGAGGGTTTTTTGTGTGTGTGTTTTTTTATCTCTGTTGTGAGCCACTCCAAGTCTTTTTTAGGGAAGGACGGGATAGAAATGTAATTAAATAAATAGCTAAGTCACACAGAATTAGGGCCCAACCACTCAATAGTCTCTTTGGGGAATGACTCAAAAGGGTCCCTTTATTTATATCCCCTCCCCCCGTAGTCTCTACTTACAGCCTCTCAGGCTCTCCACGGTCTCCAGGGATTCCCAGCCCCCTCTCTTCACCTCTGGGTCAGGCTTCCCTAGCTCTGACCCTTCACCCAGTCTTTGCAACCAACTCCCCTCGGCTGCTCAGTGCAGCCGTACTGCTTCCCCACCAGTCTCTGTAACCACCAGGAATGCCCTGGTGGCCCCCAAAGTCTTTCTGCTGGACCTATTCAGCTTCTTAGGCCGTTTTTAAATGGGCACCACTGGGGGGGGGGGTCTGGGTGTGCCGTGTGGAGCGCCGACGTACATCTGGTGAGTGAAGGGTGGGGTGGGTTTAAATGGGCCAGGATGGGTGTGCACGCCCCTACGCATGCACCCCGGGTTTCCCCCCGATGCTCCGTGCATGGGTCATGGGAGCCCCTTCAGACGGGTGCTCAGGTGGGTGGAGGATGGGTGGACTTGCATGGGCATGTCCCACTTAAAAATGGCCTTAATCTCCATGGCAGGCTTTCCTAGCCCTGTGCCTCCCCGAGTCAAGCCAGCCACCAATCTCTTCTGGCAGTTACCCTTCAGCAGAAGAGTTTTTCCTCCAAAGTCCTGCTTGCCTCGTGTCCCTTCCAACTGAGGTAGCCCTCGGGCTTGCTGCTTCCTTTGGGGCTGGCTACAGCTACGCCCAAACTCAGCTGTTCTCCCAATTAGGCGCTGTCCCATTTCTATTGTAGCACCTGCAGGTCTGCTAGCGCCACCACTGTGCTGGCGCTGACCCTCTTAAAGGTCCAGCTGCCCAAAATAATTGTGTCCTGCCCACAGACTGTTAGAGAAGAATAGGGTCTTTATTATTAAAAATAAGGAAGATGTCTGAAAGACACTCGATCACCTGCCTATTCACCTACACGGTCTCGGCCTGACTTGCTTGCAGGGTCACCTCACTCCCCGTGCTCTGGAGCCACCCCTGTGGTCTGCTGGGAGCGCCTTTCTTGATGTCCCCCGTGTGGCCCAGGGGGCCGCTATGGAGAGGGCGTTTTTGGTGGCTGCATCTAGGCTGTGGAACTCCCTCCCAGCGGAGTCCCGAATGGCCCCGGATCTCCCTTCCTTCCGGCGTATGAGTAAGACCCGACTGTTCCGCCAGGCGTTTGGCGGGGGAAATGGGGTGGGAGTTGGGGAGGGGGAGGGATTTATTATTTTACTGCCTTCTGAATGTGTTGGTTTTAGCTTTGTATGTTTTTATTTATTTTATGATGTAAGCTGCCCCAAGCTACCTGGAGCAAGGTAAAAAACTGTTTAATAATAAATAAATAAATAAATAATTATTATTCACTGGAGAAAAAGCCCTGTGGAGCTCGAAAACGCGCACTTCCTCACCAAGCCAACTTGCGTCAATGAAAGAGATTGTCTGTCTGAACTGCTCTGTCTCCATCTCTGACCTTTGGGACCAGCACGGCAAGCACCCTCTCTCCGTCTAGATGGCCTAAGCTACACAGTGAGTTCCTGGCTAAGACAGGATGAGAACACTAGTCTCCCAGGCCTATGACCACACTGGGCTCTTGTGCATAAGCTCTTCTTTCCTCTCTGTTCCATTTGGGGAGCGTTTGGCTGAACGTCTGAGTTGGGGATTAGAAGCAGGATTCCAGGAGTTAGCGCGCTTCCCTTGGAATCTTTTGAGGACTGCTTGTTCCTTTGCACAAGGGACAATTTTAATTAAAAATTGGCTCTCGACCACAGGAAAACAACAACAACAAGAAGGATATTTTGCATTTTTTTCATGGAGGAGAGAAGAAAAATATAAGATCGGACTCTTCAGTTGGTTCTTAGCCCATTGCTGTTTGAGTTGTGCCGTCAGGGGCTGTTGCTTCTTTGATCCCATTTGACCACGTGTGTGTGTTTGTGTGCGCCCTGGTGTAAATGGCAGGGCTGCCATCTGACGTTTTTGCAGCTTCAGGCCCCTCGATCACTGCCTTAGCATCCACAGCTCAGAAGTTAAGACAGATTCTGTGCTGTAAGCCGCCCCGAGATTCTGTGGGAATGAGAGGGCGGCTAAGAAATGCAAAAAATAAATTAAAATAATTAAATAAAATGAACACATGGGCGTAGCCACCATGGAACAAGGGTCCTCGGCTGAACCTAGGCCCTGGACTCTAGCGGCCTGCTAGGGAATTTTCAGAGTGGGGGGAGGAAGTAGGGTTGCCACCTTTCACAGTTTAACCCTGAGACTTCCATAGGTCACAATGGGAGTCTCGGGGTCAAACTGCAAGAAGCGGCAACCGTAGGAGGGAGTGGTTCCAACACTCTGCCCCCACCCACTCTGAACATTTTCTAGTGGCACTTGGGCTGCTTGCAAAGGGTCCAACGGAGCAAGGATTTTTCAGAGTAGGCAGTGATGGAGATACCGCTCATTTCCTTTCTGGCGGGGTTGCCGCCACTCGGGAGGAGAGGGGAGGGGACTCACTGGGAGCCAGGGCAGCACCACAAACTCGGATGGCGGTGCAAGGCTGGCTGGGAGCCTTGGGATGTCTGCCGCTTAAGAGGATCCCTACCTTCTTGCCCTTAGGCCGTTTTCACATGGACTGTGGTGGCTGGAGGGAGGTGGCAGCGAGTGTGCAGCGCGTGGGCAGCCGTTTCCACGGACGCACACCCCTGTCCACCCACGGAGCGGCCGCCATTCTGGCCAGTTGCTCCATGGGTGTGCAGTGGGTGGTGATGGGTAGAGCCCGGGCGCTCACACGCACCCCCACTCACCGCCCGCGGCGTTCCCGCAGATGCCCCACCACCACACACCCGTTCGCCACGGTGTTTGTATGGGCGCCCCCTTCCCCACCTGCACATGTGTTTGGAGGAGGAAGCGTCCATGTGAAAACGGCCTTAGAGTGGGCCCATAGTTGGGGCATGAGTTTGGGCTCGACGCAGCCTTTCAACACCACTGACTTAACCTCTTTATTTCCAGTGCACACAAATGAATACAGTCCAGGGCGCACTCTGAGTTCTGGGGGCCACCTACAATTCTAGCAAGAGTGAAGTACCAACACATAGTTACTTCCCTGGCCGCCTTCAAGCAATAACTTACTCTGGGAGGAACTATCCATACTTTGCTTTAACACACACACACACACACACCCCATGTGGGTCTTGCAAACTTTGGGTGAAGCCACATGAGACGTTTTCCCACTTTGAGCAATATTAACGCGCAATGCAGTGTCTCGTACGGCTGGAGGCAGCCAGATGTTCCACCCTGGAACAGGGCAGACAGCCAGTGAACACGCGATGCATCCTCTGAAAAAGGCCGGGTATGAAGCAACGTTGTCCAAAGTGGGATGCTGCTGGCCAAAGTGGGTTAACTGGCCAGCCCTGAACAGCCCTGCCATGAGGATCGGGCCCGGAGGAGCATGCTGCTCCCACCCGCCTAAGAGCTGATCTCAGGTGACGGGGGCCTGGGAAGAGTGTGCATGCCCTTCTAGGCCGCCTAAGGGCTGATCTCAGGGACGGGGACCTGGGAAGAGTGCGCATGCCCTTCTAGGCTGCCTAAGAGCTGATCTCAGGGGACGGGGGTCTGGGAAGAGTGAACATGCCCTTCTAGGCCGCCTAACAGCTGATCTCAGGGGATGGGGGCCTGGGAAGAGTGCGCATGCCCTTCTAGGCTGCCTAACAGCTGATCTCAGGGGACGGGGGTCTGGGAAGAGTGCGCATGCCCTTCTAGGCTGCCTAAGAGCTGATCTCAGGGGACGGGGGTCTGGGAAGAGTGTACATGCCCTTCTAGGCCGCCTAACAGCTGATCTCAGGGGATGGGGGCCTGGGAAGAGTGCGCATGCCCTTCTAGGCTGCCTAACAGCTGATCTCAGGGGACGGGGGTCTGGGAAGAGTGCGCATGCCCTTCTAGGCAGCCTAAGAGCTGATCTCAGGGGAAGGGGGTCTGGGAAGAGTGAGAATGCCCTTCTAGGCCGCCTAACAGCTGATCTCAGGGGATGGGGGCCTGGGAAAACCGCTCATGCTTCTCCCGGCCACTTAACAGCTGATTGTAGGGGAGGGGCCATGAGAGGCATGCACTCTTCCCAGGTCCCTCTTCCCCCGTGATCATCTATTAGGTGGATGGGAGGAGCGTGCACGCTTCTCCGCCCCCCCCTCCCCCAGCTACCTAGTGACAGCAGGCTTAGTCCTACAACGCACCAGGAGTCCTGGTATCCAGCCCCATGGGGCTGGCGCCTCCGCCATCCCCGGGGCATAGTAGGGCTGGTGATGGCCTCAGGGGAACAGATTGTGTGGCCAGCTCTCCCCACCAGCACAAAGTGTGGCAGCTGCATTCGCCCTCCCTGTGGTGGGCAGGGGATCGGACTTGCCCTGTGTCGTGTGGCTGTACCCTTTTGTGTTTTAATGAAAATATGTAGTGGTTATCCCCTAGAGATATGTACTCCTGGTTAAAGAGTATAGAATGGAGTACTTTAACCACCAGGGATAAGTGATTGTGTGAACATGGAAAGGGTGTCAATTATGTGTGTTAACTTACTCAGTAGGGCTGAAATGCTGACTTTGCAAAGATTTTCCATGTATTTGGAACGCAAGACGGAATTCTACTGCAAATTAAAGCCACGTTCCAACTGCAGAGGGCACGACCATTTTCCGCCCTGGACATGCACAAAATGGTGGTGACCATGCTACGCATTAAAAAAAAAATGGCAACACCTTGCAGTTCAGATCTCTGGCAAAATGTGTACTGGATCATCTTCTGGTCTATGTTTCACCAGAATGGATTGGAAAAGCTGGATCTGTTGAAAACAGAATCCGCAACAGAACTTTGTTTCAATCCTACCTTCCGCTGGATGGTGGCACCGTCAATGGAGATAAGAGTGAAGAGATAAGGGATGGCTTAGGAGGTGGGGGAAGATGAAGAGCTCAGTCTTGGACATACTAAACTTCAGATGATGGTGAGATTGGATGGAGTGGGAGAGAGGGGAAGGGTGCAGAGATGAGGGCATGAACTCAAGGATAGGGAAGGTATCCATGGCACAAATGCATAATCTGGATCCTCCTTTTCCTTCCCCCATTTTGAGCACACTCCCACCCACAATTCCTATCTGACCCCAGAAGCTTGTAGTAGTAGAGAGAGTGTAGCCTAGTAGCTAAGATGCTGGACTTGGACCTGGGAGACTAGGGATGTTTTTAAACGAGACGCCCCTATGCATGGACACACTGTCCATGTAAGGGAGCGCTTGTGTAAAGTCGGCATGTGGAGATGCACGCTCCCTTGATCCATGCACCGGCTACCCAGTCCCTGTACAGGGCCACTCCAGATTTATCCGGAGATGGGGCGGCCATGTGGGGAGCCACTCATTTGAAGCGCTCGCCCACGCACGGTGCCCTGCACCCGCCCCACACGCCAACCACGGTATCCCCTCCCCCTGCATGTGGCACTTTTATTAAAAAAAACACTCCAGAGTTCAGATCCCATCTTAGCCATAATCTCATTGGGTGGTCTCGAGAGGCTTGCCCTGCCTCAGTTTCCCATCTGTAAAATGGGAATGTCTGTATCCCCATCCCTCTCTTGTCTAGCCTAGGCTGCAAGCCCCTAAGGACAGGGACCTGTCTCAGAAATCATGACTATACAACTGCTGCTACATAAGTAGTAATAATTTTCAAAGTGGCCAGTGGGAGGCAAAAGGCTCCTCCCAATCTGAATAATTGGCTTGATACTAATATGAACTGCCATGTGTTCCTTCACCTTCCTGCCTTTCCCCCCTCTTTTGTCCCTTCCTTCTCACCCCCCACCAGCTCTGCCAGGGAGAACTCATGGCTCTGGTTTGAAACAAATTCAGTTTTTTTCCACGGTACAGCGAGCTTTGGATAAGGGCTGAGACGAGATAAAGTGTTCCTGTTCGGCAGGGAAATACCGATCTTTTGAGAGTGTTTGTGAGTGTTCGTCAGTGATTCTGCTCTTGCCTGTATTGGCCCCGATGATTTTTCCATAGTTTCCCATCCCTTTTTTTTTTCATTTTCCTGGCATTTTTCATTATTTGTCCTGACTTTTCGGGAATTTGTGGGACTTTTACAGCAGTGTTACGGCAGTTTTATGGCACTTTTACCGTGATTTCCGTCACTTCCTCGGCACTTAGCAGGCACTTTTGTGTCTCCACAGCTCCTGGGGGTGAAGGCGAAGCACCTGTTTCGACAGAAACAGCATTTGCCGTGATTTGTCGTTTCTGGACGACTTTGGATCAGGGCCTTAAAACGGAGGCTTCCATGCCATGGGTCAGGGCAGTTGCAGACAGGGTCACACTTTGATTGCAATTTACTCATTTACATGTCTTTGTTGCTATCTGGAGCCATGGGAATTGGATTTCAGTCTCAAAACAGGGTCATGTGAGTAAAAACTTTGAACATGTCTTTCTTGCCTAGAAATAGGAACCAAAACCAAGAGGAGATTCAATGATCTTAATAATAAGCAGAAAAATTCAGCTGTCAGTCAACCCTGCTTCCTTCCGGAAATGTTGTCATCTTGATAAACCCTGGGGTGCCTCTCCATTTGCAGTTTTGTGTGAGCGGCTGGCAACAAATTCTTTCTTCTGAATTCTTCCTTCTGTTTTATTCCAAGCTTTGTTCATCTTCATTTAAATTTGTTGAACTAGGACAATGTTCATGGGTCTGTAGCTGGGACAGGATTTATAGGCAAGGCTGTAATTTGTTTCCCACCCTCCCCCACCCCCCATAATGACCATGGCTTATACCACAGCCCATCATAACCGAAGTATAGTTGTTTTCTGACACATTGCAGCCTAAAAATAGGTCTCTCATGATTAAATGTACAAATGCAGTTTTAACCTGAGCATCGGAACCCTGAAAGTCTAGAGAATTAAAGTCGTAGGACTGGAAGGGACCATGGGTCATCTACTTCAGCCCCCTGAATGGATACAGGATTCACCGTACATAATCTTCCCCAAAGGAGAAATCCATCAACCAAGAAAGAAGAGAGTCAGTAATAAGCAATCTGCCACAAGCTGAGATCAGAAGCACCCCAAATAAAAGGGATCAGTTTTCATTATATATTCAGATGACTTGAACAAGTGAGTCACGCCCGCCCGCTATGCATGGGGAGAAAGAAAAAGCAACAACCTCTCAGTCAACTGTCAATCGGCGTCTTTAGACATAGTAAAGACCGGGTGTCAAAACCCCTAAGCACGTGTTTGGCCGTTGCGTGCAAGCACCATAACAATCCCAACGCCAATTTGGCTGCCCGTTGAACACGCGATGTGAACACCGTTGCATCACAAGGACAATTTGCGTGTTCTGGCTGAACACGTGGCCAACGTTGTGTCTAACGATATCGCGTGGCATGTTAGCAGGTACAACACAGGAACGAGGCGGCAGCGCTTGTGTGCTGAGATTGGGTGGCGAGCAAAACACCGTTTTCCCCCAAGTTGGGCCGTGTGTCTAAGCAGCGCCAAATGGTGAACACAGGGCCAAACTGGTGTTCATATCAAGGTCAAAACACACATTCAGACACCTGTTGATGTTACATCTAAAGACACCCAATATGAACTCCTTCCCAAATATGGAAATTAGCTAGAAGAGGGAAGCTCAGGTCTGGCATGGTCATGTGCCTTTCTGTTCCTTGTGATGATGTCATATGCTTGGAAAGGGGGCGAGGCCACATCAGAAGGGGATGGGGGGGAGCTTCTTTGTCCCCACCTCCCACCTGAAGAGTTTAGAAGGAGTAGGGCTGGGCGCGAGCCAGAGAGTGCAATTGAACACCTTTTACACCTCCCTCCCAGCGCCCAAACTTGCTCCTGTTGAGACAGCTGCTACAGTTGCAAGTATTATGTGCAGACATGCCCTGTACATTGTTACTTCTCAGTTCTTCTCCCTCTCTCTCAATTTCTTCTTGCTGCACAAAGCCAGAGTTCTCATCTCTGTATTTAGCCTCTGGCCATCGGAACGGTGGGTCCCCGTCTTTACCCACAAAGGACATTAGTCAAACACCACGTCCAGGTAGACTTTCACCCACATCACCCGTGCGGTCATGTCCCCGACTTTATACGCTTGCAGCATCGATCTGGAAGAGGCTGGCTGGGATTTATTGGTTTCCACGCCTACTGGGGGGTGGGGTGAGTGATGAGGGTGTTGTGATTTTGAGAATGGCAGCCATTTAAGGAAATCTGATTGCATGCTAATATGATTGGAATGGGTTTGGAGCACCCCAGCCGCCCAGGAACAGCGGCAATCATACAGCAGCGGCGGGGAGTGTGTGTCATTGTCGTTAAACAAATTAAGACGCAGAGAGAGGACAAAGGGGTTATGTAAGGGCTCCTAGAGGAAGGTTCTGAAGCAAGAAAACTATGGTTCTGGGAGTTGCATGTGTTTTCTCTACATTTTGTTTTCTCGTCCAGTGACCTGAGGAGTTCAAGGCAAAGTGTTGTGATGCACAATAAGTCATCCAGTGTTGTTAATTCCATTTTTCTCTTTGTCAAGCATTGATGAAAGTAGTACACTGCAATCCCCTCTCGATGGAAAATCCAGAGAGACACATACAACAAGAGTTGTTGGATCATGGTTTCTTGAGTTTGAGTCCTGCCTGGCTCTCCTTAGGGCTCTCGTTCGAAATAGCCGTTCCTTGTGAGGTTATATGTATTTGTTTTATGACCATTTGTCAAGGCCATTTGGCCAGCACAATAAATATTTATTATTATTTTATTTTATTATAGCTGTTCCATTTTTGCAGAACAGTTCCACAGAAACGGAACAGCTGGCTAAATTCCGCTTGAAATTCCGCTCGAAACATTTTTTCAATCAGAATTCTGATTGGGCTATTTCGCACATGCGCATAATGGCAGCTGCTGCACTCTACGGCGGCTGCCATTTTGTTGCATGGTGGCCATTTTGCAAATGCACAATACGGCCATGCCCATTTTCTGCATGCACAAAATAACAAAAGTTCTTTTTTCATCTGTTTGAAAATCTCAACAGATTTCGTCGGTTCCAGTTTTCAATCGGAATGATCAAAACGCCCAGTTCTAATGGAATCTGAGCCAAGGCAAAAATTTTGATTCAGTCCTAGCTCTGCTACTATGACATTGCAACACAACAGTCTTAGTGCCTAGATATTTGTGCACATCCCCTTCTTTAAAATGGGGGTCATAATACACTCTTAACCTCTCAGCATGACGCCTCCTGCTGGGAGGTAAGACAGGTTTACTACATCCCTGAAGCTTGCAGGGTCAAGTCCTACTTGGTCTCAGACTGGATGGCTCTCTTGTCCACCCAACTGTGAATAGGTACCTGATCCATTGGATTGGGGAAGTCAAAGGGGGTCGGACATAGTGCTGACCAGTGGCCGCATCACACCCTTGTGTGCCAGGGGCCAAAAAACGGAACTTGTCTTAAGCGCACCAACTCAATGGGTCACATTGCTTGGGATGGGCTTTGACTAACTTTCCACGAGAGATCGCAACATTGGAATATACCGCAACGGTCATCTAGTCCAACCTCATGCTTGGATGCAAGATGACTAATGGGTACAACATCCCCGACAAATGCTGTCCAGCTTCTATTTAAAAACCTCCAGTGATGGTGAGTCTACTCTACGACCTCTCCAGACAACATGATCCATTGCCGCACGGCTCTTAATGTTAGGAGGTTTCACCTGATATTTAACCAAAATCTACCTCCTTGTAATTTGAGGTGATTATTGGAAGACTTGCCCTGTGTGACAATGGAGAACTGTTCCTTGCTATTTCTCCCTTGAGATATTTGAAGACTGCTATCATATCTCCCCTTAACCTTCTTTTCACTGCTCTAAACATACCCAGCTCCTTCAACCTTTCCTCATAAGACTTGCTTGCCAGGCCCTTTATCATCTTTGCTGCCGTCCTCTGAACCTGCTCCAATTTGTCAATGACCTTCTTAAGATGGGGTGCCCCACACTAGACACATTACTTGAAGTGAATTCTCCCTGGTGCAGAATAGAGTGGAATTATTATTTCCCATGATTTGGAGATTATACTTCTGTTACTACAGCCTAAAATTACAGTCACCTTTTTTCGAAGCCAGATCACGTTGCTGTCGCATGTTCAGTTGGTGAGATCAACCACAATCCCTAGATCCTTTTCACATGCGCTGTTGCCAAGCCAGGTATCCCCTGTCTCCTGTTTGTGCATTTTGATTTTTCTTTCTTAAATGCAGAACTTTACAATCATCTGAGCTGAATTTCTCTTTGTTAGCTTCAGCCCAGAATTCCAACCTGCAAATATTATTTTGAGTTCTAATTCTGTCTTCCAAGGTGTTGGCTACCCCTCCCAGTGTTATGTCATCTGCAGACTTGATAAGCGTGTCCTCCACTCCATCCGAGTCATTGGGCATTTTTGCACACACCTTAAAGTGTTGGTCTTTCGGTCTTCTGGGTTTACAAGTCCACAAGTAAGTTCCGGATGCATTCTTCGCGCACACACTGCCCTGTGGCAGTTCCTGGATGCATTCTTCACACAAATACTGCCCTGAGGCAGCCTAAAGTAACCACAGCTGTAGACGTGAGGGGCTGTCGTGGAAACCAAGTGACCACAGCTGCCTGGAGCAAAGCAGTTTACCAGTTGAACTTTTTACACACAAACGTTCTGGGAGAAGTTCTACGCAGAAGTTCGAAGAGCCACATGTTTAAGATCTGGGTGAGTGATTTAGACACACAGAAAGTTCAGGATGTAACAGCAAACATGCAGGAGAAATGTGTGTGTAAAAACACCCATTAGCAAGCTCAGGACAACCCCACTCGATACTTACCTCCACAAAGAATGTAGACTTCAGTTAAAAATTTGGAAAAAGTTACGAACAATATGAGCTGTGCGGCAATAGGACATGTTGCCTAGGGAGGTTGTAGGCTCTCCATCGCTGGAGGCTTTCAAAAAGAGGCTGGACAGCCCTCTGTCAGGAATGTTGTAACTGTGGAATTCCTTCATCCAAGCAGAGGGTTGGATCATATGGCCCCTGACATCCCGGCTAACTCTATTATTCTAACTAGAATTACAGCCAGTATTCAACGTGTGGACAGGACACACTGGTTGGTATGGATGTTATGCCTTTACTGCTTCAGGAAGAGAGAAAATGCCAGCTAAGGGTTACAGGGACGGGTCGCCGTGAGCACATTACACCAGTGGTCCGAGCTCTGCACTGGCTGCCGATAGTCTTCGGAGCCCAATTCAGAGTGTTGGTGCTTACCTATAAAGCTCTCTTCGGTCTGGGCCCCTCCTATCTGCGTGACCGCCTCACTCCCCATGCCCTGGATCGACCCCTGCGGTCCGCTGGGAGCGCCCTTCTTGGTGTCCCCCCCAGGTGGCGGTTGGGGCTACAATGGAGAGGGCATTCTCGGTGGCGGTGCCCAGGCTGTGGAACTTCCTTCCAGTGGAGGCCTGGGTAGCCCCGGACCTTGCCTCATTTTTGGCAACAGTGCAAGACCTGGCTGTTCTGGCTGTTGCAGAGCAATAACTGATTCACAATCAGTAAGGACAAATGCAGCTGAAGGTTTTAAAACAAAACTTTACTTAAGCTTTCTCAGGCACAGATCCTTAGTTGCATCTAACTAGTAAGTAAGACAAAATGGAGGCTGAGACAAATAGAGAGAAGGGTAGAAGGAGTGGATTACACAAAGGAATTCAACTGCAAAACCCCATCTCCCTTCCATGTACATATAAACTTAGCAGTGCCATCTGGTGGCTCTATAGTCAATTACTGTTCTTAATACAGCAGGCATTAACTTGTGGATGTTGCATATACCAACACCCCTTCCCAACAGACAGAAGTTAATCTACTATGCCCATTCTACTTAGTAGCTTTCAGTGGCGCTCTCCTGCTAAAAGTTTTGTAAGGGCATCTACTACCCTGTCTTCTGTAGGACAATATTGCATGTCTATAAGTCCTCGTTCTTGCGAGTCTCTAAGTAAATGATATTTCACGTCTCTATGTTTGGTCCTCTGGTTTACTCTTTCCGTTTGTGTGAGTACAATACAGCCTTCGTTGTCTTCCAAAGTGTGTATAGGACTGTTCAGTTCTTTCCCCAAGACTGTGAGCAATTGTCGTAGCCAAATTACCTCTTGACTAGCATGTGCGGCTGCAACGTACTCGGTTTCTGTTGAGGAGAGTGCTACTGTGGTCTGTTTCTTGCTAGACCAACTGATGGGTCTCCCTCCTAACAGAAACAGCCAACCACTGGTGGGTTTTCTGTCAGAGCTGTCCCCAGCCCAATCTGCATTTACATATCCTGTCAGCTTACATCCAGAAGTTGCAGGTAGCTGCAGTTTAAGGTGTGCGGTTCCCTTCAGGTAGTGCATGACCATCTTTACCGCATTCCAGTCTTTCTGACGTGGTGCTGATACTTTCCTGCATAGGATTCCTGTTGCTGCTGCAATGTCTGGTCTAGTGATGATGGCAATATACAACAGTTTCCCAGTTGCGCTTCTGTATTGTCTGTTGTCTGGCAGTTGCATGCTTTGTTCTTCAGTCTCCTTCAGGTAGTTAGTTTCCATGGGAGTGCTTACTGCTTTGACATCTTTCATTCTGAAGCTTTCTAGCAATTCTTCTATTTTATGCCTTTGGTTGAGGAGATAACTTCCATTATCATTTCTTTCTACTTGTATGCCTAGGTAATGTGTTATGTTTCCTAGGTCTTTTGTCTCAAAGTTTTGATTCAGGGTTTTCATTATTCTGCGGTCATCCCCTTCTTGCTCATAGCATATCAATATGTCATCAACGCAAATCAATATGAAAAACCATCTGTCATCCTGTTTCTTTGAATATAAGCAAGGATCTGCTTTACTTCTGATGAAATTTTCCTTTGTTAGTACTGTGTTTATTTTTGTAATCCAATCTCTGGCTGCTTGTTTGAGTCCATATTTGCTCTTTTTCAACTTGCATACAAGGTCTGGTCTTTCGGTGTCTTTTGAATCCTAGTGGCTGTTCCATGTAGATGTCTTCTTTTAGTTCTCCATGTAGGAATGCTGTTTTTACATCCAGATGTTTAACCTGGATGTTTACATCCAGATGTTTCTCTGCTGCTATGCTCAATAGTGTCCTGATTGTGGTGTACTTAACTACTGGGGCAAACATTTCATCATAATCTTTGCCATATTTCTGTGAGTATCCTTTAGCGACTAGTCAGGCCTCGTATCATTCTGCCTTGCCTTCGGCATTGTATTGGATTTTAAATGTCCACTTACATCCTGTGGTCTTTCTGCCCATTGGTAGTGTACACAGTGTACAGGTTTGATTTTCATGCATGGACTTTATTTCTTCTGTTGCTGCCTTTACCCATTTGTTGTGTTCCCCTTCTGACATTTGTAAGACATCTTCCCATGTCGATGGCTCAGACAGTCTGTCGGTACTTGCTTTGTAGGACAGGTGGGTGGGTGGTTTTCCTTTATTTTCGATGGTAGATCTTCTGATTTCAACATCTACAAGTGATTGGGTTTGCTCCTGCATCTCAGTTGAGCTTGTGCTGATTTCAACTGTTTGTTCCTTGGTTGCACTCAAGCGATACAGGTGTCCATCTTTATAGGCTCTGGCTAGGACCCTTGTCCCCTTTTGGATTGTGCATTCATTACCCCGGAACTTGACGGTGAGCCCTTTCTCTGTTAGGTGTTTAATGGATAGGAGTCCTCCCTCTAAGCCAGGTACATACAGCACATCCTTTACCGGTATTGCTAGTGTGGCTTGTTGCAACTTAGAATTCCTTCGCCAACACCTTCTGCAGTGATGCTGCTTCCATCAGCGAGGTATATCTCTTCTTTGTTGCTTGGGTCCAGTCCCGTGAAAAAGCTCTTGTCGCTGGTCATGTGACTCATGGCTCCAGAGTCGACACCAGTCCTGTGATGAGTTGGTCTGTGTTGCTCTAAAACATCCTCTCCACTGTTCTGTGGTTGTCACTGGTTGTGGCCTTGGCCCTTTGCGTAGGCACTTATGGAGATCGCTTTTGTTGTTCTGCCTTCCCTATGGAGCAGTCTTTCTTTAGGTGTCCTTCTTTCTTGCACCAAAAACATGCCCTTGTTTCCTGATTGTGCAATCTGTTATCTTCACGGCCTGGGCCCTGCTTATTTGCGGGACCGCCTCACTCCCCATGTGCCCGTGCGACCCTTGAGATCGTCCGTGGGACCCTTTTTGGAGGTTGCCCGGGCGAGGCGGGTGGCCACCGATGTTAGATCTTTTTCGGTGGCCGCCCCTGCGCTGTGGAATTCGCTCCTGGAGGAGGCTCAGTTAGCTCCCACTCTCCTGTTTCAGCGTGTATGTAAGACCTGACTGTTCCGTCAGGCTTTTGGCGAGGGGTAGGGGTGGGGTGGAGGGTGGGGTTTTTCCTCACATATTGTAACTTTAAATTGTTCTTTTTTAAAAATTATATATTGTTTTTATTGAATGTTGTTCACTGCCCCGGGCTGCCCTGAGGGCAGGAGGGGCGGGATATAAATTTTAAATAAATAAATAAATCTGCAATTCTCAGGGCAGTTTCCTTATCCTGTTCTTGATTGTCCTCCATGATTTCTTTCCTGCGCTGGAATTCATCCATGAGTCTGCCTTTTACAAATTCCAGTGTTAGTTCTGCCTCAGGCCTTGTCTCTAGGGCGTTTATGAGGGTGCTGTATGATTCAGGCAGGCTGCAGAGAAGTAAGGCCGCCACATGGTTGTCTTTTATCTCTTCATCTGTCCCTCGCAGTTGTGCTACCACTTCCAGCATTGAGTTTATGTGATCCTGCATCTCCTTCCCTTTACCAAGTCTCATCTGGTACAGTTTCCTTGGGGGAAACAGCTTGCTGTACAAGCTGGTCCTTTCATGCAGCTTCTGCAGTGCATTCCACATGCCCTTTGCTGTAGCCTCCCCCCTTATGTGGATTAACTGGTCATCTTCTACTAGCAGGGTTATGGTTGCCTTTGCCTGTCTGTTCTTTCTGTCTCATACCTCAGGGTTTGCTGCAGGTTTGTCTGTGGTGATCACCTCCCACTGGTCATCTTTGGATAGAAGCATTTCTATTTTGAATTTCCACAACTGGTCTTTTGTGTTATTCAGCTTGCAGACTGAAAGCTTTAATTCAGAGCTGCTGGCCATGCTTGCTTCCCTCCCCTCAGATTGGGATTCTGGTTCTTCTGCTCACTGACTGTTAGGGGGGATTCAGACGTTCTGATTTGTGCGATTTTTTAAAAAAAACAAATGTTTCATGCCTGTCTGAACACTTAAATTCGATTAAATGGAGTCAATATCGCACTAAAGCAATGCGTGTTGAAAAGCTACTCAAACCTACCTTTTTGCTGTCCGTTTTCAATAAA
>QEPC01003143.1:2729038-2768953 GCA_003113815.1 Sphenodon punctatus | reverse complement strand
GAGAGAGAAGGGAAGAAGGAGTGGTTACACAAAGGAATTCAACTGCAAAACCCCATCTCCCTTCCATGTACACATAAACTTAGCAGCGCCATCTGGTGGCTCTATAGTCAATCACTATTCTTAATACAGTAACTTTAACTTATGGATGTTGCATATATCAACACTGCCAACCCTTTGGTGAGGAAAGGGGGTGAAGTGGGGTGAGGGTGGGTTTTTAATTTTCTTTTATGCCCCCTTTTTATATATTTTATGTATATTTTAAAATATTTTAATTTTTGTAAGTCGCTTCGAGCTGCCTAGGCAGGAGAGGCGGGATATAAATGATGTAAATAAATAAATTAATTAAATAAACAAACTTTAGACATAAATGTTCAGTTTGAGGTCTGGCCACGCATGGTGTTCTGGATTAGTGCCCTGCAGGCACTACTGCTCTGAATACCTCCCCTCCAGAGCTTATATCCCACCCAGAAAACACTGTTCCAGAGAACCCCTTTTTTTAGCCTGAATGTTCCTTGACCTTTCAAGTCAAAATGTTTTTAAGTAGTGGTGATTTTTTGCAGAAGGGAAACTGATGACAGTTCCTTCGCACACTACAGGTTTTGGGGAATGTCCTGCAAACATGTCTACAGCCGAACACACTGAGGGAGGGAACCTTACCCGTGTGGGGGGTGGGACCCAGAACTGGGGGTCAAGAGCCAGAGCAGGGCCCCACACAAGTACACCTGAAGTGTCCCGGCACTGTGCTCTGTCTTCCATCCTCAAAGTGCCCCCCCTGCCTCTTGGAAGGCCCTGGAGCCATAGGGGTGCCATGGCAGGATTCCGGGGAGTGAGGAAGAAGAGGGGGCCTTTCCCAGCCTCTGCTCCCCGGAATCTTGCCACGATGTATCATCCATCTGGCTGGGGCTTCCGAGAGGAGGGAGGGGAAGGGGCAGTTCCTAGAGGGGCAGCTGCTTCTTTTGTGGGCCCCCTCTCCTTCCCTGGTCCCGCTCCTGCTTCTTGGATATTTTGTAGGACCCTTTTTTCTCCAGGGGGCCCAAGGCAGCCTCCCTGTTTCGCTTGTCTTAATGCCAGGCCACTTGGAAAATCAGTAGAAGCTCTATAGGCTGGATAGGACTCGGGAGGTGGGGTCGAGGGGGATCTTAAGGAAGGGGAAGCTCTAGATTACGGATCTGTGCCATGGATCCATCCCCTCTCCTTGAGTGCATGTCCCCTCCACTCCCTTCCCCTGAGGTCACTCTTTCAAGGCCAGAGGTAGTGACAACAGGAAAGTTTGAATATAATGGTGTGTCTGTTGGATATTGCTGCTCCTGTCCTCATCTGTTGGGTCAGATATGCAGCCTGCTCCCAATAGCAGGTATGTTCAGTTTGGTATGGATCAGCCTTTTGGTTTTGTGTAGAATCAGCCTGGCTTGCTATGGGTGTTTGATTTGGTTTCGGAAGAATGTGTGCTTAAGTCTATTTCGGTTTAGGGATGAATTGGTCTGGTTCAGTGTGGATCAGCTCTGGTTCATTACAAATTGGTGGGAGGGGGGGTGGGTAATCAGTCCGGTTTTGGTTTGTGGATAACCGGTCTGGTTTGTACAGACTGGTGGAGAGGATTGGTCTTATTAGCTATATCATTGGTCTGGTTCAGTTTGGGAAGAATGTATGCTTTGGTGTCTGTTGGTTGGGAGGCAAATTGGCCTGGTTCCATATGGATTGGTTGTGTGGGGGGGGCAGGTGGGGAGAAGACTGAACCAAACTCCTAACCAGCCACACCATGGACCAAACTGATCTCCAGACACCCAGACCAATCTGACCAACCTGTCTACAAAACCTACCCAACTGAACTCCCATATACACTACAGACAACTGAACTCCCATATATGCACTACAGACCGAACCAAATTCCTGAGCAGCTGGACCAAACCAAGCAGCAACCCCAAACTGAACCGAACCACAATGGAGCTCTACTCCAGTGCAGCCATTCTCCTTCCGATCCAATCAAGAGGATAATAACTTCAAATAAAATGTTCAATATCCGTTTCATCTCTAAATGGGGGCTTTAGATCTGGATCCACATGCCAGATCTAGGAACTGGAAAGGGACCAAGTGGGCCACATTGGGGTGCACATTTGTTTCCAGACCAGACTACCGGCCCAGCCCGGTTCTGCCATGATGGGCAACTATGGCTGACCATCCTTGGCCACCATGGCTGCCCATCATGGTGAGGGGTGGGGCTCTGGGTGCAATGCGGGGGCGGGGCCAGCTGACTGCACGTTCCCTATTCTTCCCACACCGAGGCTGTTCAGACGGCGACCTGGTGGGGCACGTGTTTGTTCTGCAATCTGACCTGGGTTGGACCACCACAGCTGCCTGACCCAGGTCAGGTCAGGTCAGACGGCATCCGTCCACCATCACGTTTGTTTTTACCCAATGTTACCCTTTTCTTTTAACTTCATAATGAAGTATTCACACTACAGTGAAGTGAAGTGAAGTGAGGGGGAGTATGTACTCCTTATTTTGGGGGAGTATGTACTTGTCTCTTCCTATTTATTTCAATGTTTACCTCACCCTTAGAAGGCTCAGGGCAGCTTCTACTCCTGATCAGTTTCACTTTAGAGCTCCTGTCGTGTGAACAATTCAAGAGGAAAAGTCTTAACTACTGTGTGAAGTATCCTTTTCTTGGAACGTGGCCTTAAGGAACTCAGGGGAAGGGAGAAGAGATGAGGGCATGCACTCAAGGAGAGGGGGTGGATGTGTGTGGCATAGATCAGGGACGGGCAAAGTTCCCAAGCCCAAGAGCCACATAATAAAATCTTCATACGACCAAGAGCCACAAGGCATATGCACCCAAACCTCTCCTGTTTCATGATTGACTTTGGAGCTGGTGCCCTTGGGTCCTGGATGCTGAGATTCTGAGAAGCAGCTGCAATTCAGCTGCTAAGACTCGGATGCACTCGATCAAGATCATTAAGGTAAGATCATTAAGGCAGCGTGGGGCCTGTGAACAGCTGAAAGCTGCACTTGTCCTGTGCAAGAGTCACATGTGGTTCCTGAGCCACAATTTGCCCAGCCCTGACACAGATCTGGACACTCTCCTTGCTTTCCCCATCCTGAACATCCCCAATTTTCAGTTAGTCCGTGAAGCTTGTACTCATTTTCAAAGTGGCCCATGGGATGGAGAAGATTAGTAGTGAATCCTGGCTTGGTGCAGCGGGTTGGACAAGGTGAAACTTGAGGTCAGTTCTTCCAGCTCTTTGATTCTCTGGTGCATTTTAGCTTTGATTTGCCGAAGGGCCAAGTGAGGACTGCCACAGACAAAGCCAATGGGAACTGTGGGTGCTCCATCATGCCCTGCATTTCTGTCTGAAAAGGGCTAGCAAAAGGTATGGTGTACTGCGAACAGGAGATTTGGAAGTAGGCATCCTGGTTCATAGTGTTAAGGGAAGAAACAGGAATGATATATTCTGCCAATATGGCTTCTGACCATCTAGCACACAGCAATTTCCACATCAAGACTGCAACTTCTGATTGTATTAGAGAGAAAGATCCAGTCAGGAAGTGCAATCCTCCAGATATTTAATGCAGGTGCTAGCTCTTACCTGTATACAAATCTCATTTTAATAGCACTCATTCTGGAGCAGAACAAACAGAGAATCTCCTTCCAAGACTTCAAGATTAGACCCGAAACAAAAATCTCAGTGAGTGTTTCTTCTGTTGGAAACAGGGCATTCAACGAGATTTGTGCAACATGGGAAACGTATCGGCTTTCCCACTGTTTTTGCCATTTCCCAATACTTTTTGCATGTTGACCGGGGCTGTCAGGGGCCTGTTCCCACCCCTTCTGTGCCCTGTGTGCACCCCTGGGGACTGTGGAGATGAAACCCTGCCTGCTAAGCCCTGGGGAAATGCTAAAAATTGTGAAAAAGTGCTGTAAAACTGCCATAGAAGTCCCAGTAAGTAGGGATGGGAATATCGATATCTGATTAATCCAATAATCACCAGTACTGGCATACCGGATTTTTAACATTAGACGCATTACCATTTTTCTTGCATTGCACACCATTGAAATAATGGCTGCAATGTAAAAAAACCAGTACTCAACCAATGTTAAAAATCCGGTATGCTGGTACTGGTAAATCCGACACCGGGGAGATCCGATACCGGTAAATCCGGTATTCTCCCCCGGTGTCCCACCCCCTACCAGTAAGTGACCAAAAAAGTCCCAGTAAGTGACCAAAAAAGTCCCAGAAAGTGTGTGTGGGGGGGGGGGGGAGTCGCAGAAAGTGACAGAAAAAAATGGTGGGAGTGCAGAATTACCAGAAATGGATAAAGTACCAATGGATGCTCACAAGCACTTCAGATATTTTGGTATTTCCCTTCAGAACAGAAACATTTGCTCATCTCAGCCCTATTCAATAGGGGTTGGAATATCGGTTCTCCCGAGATCCGATATTGCCGGTATTTGGGTGTATCGGCTTAATTCGATAAATTCGATATTTAC
This sequence comes from Sphenodon punctatus, assembly GCA_003113815.1. Lineage (NCBI taxonomy): Eukaryota > Metazoa > Chordata > Lepidosauria > Sphenodontia > Sphenodontidae > Sphenodon > Sphenodon punctatus. The sequence goes on along the minus strand of QEPC01003143.1, from coordinate 2,764,467 downwards.
CTGTACCGGCATACCGGATTTTTAACATTGGCCACGGTACCAGATTTTTTTATATTGCAGCCATTGAAGTCAATAGCCGCAATGTAAAAAATCCGGTACCGCGGCCAATGTTATAAAAATCCAGTATGCCGATACCGGTATATCCGGTACATGGGAGATCCGATACCAGTGTTCTCCCCGGTGTCCCACCCCTACTATTCAAGACTGCAGGACAGAAACCACTTATTGATATTATTAGCACCAGCAGCGTTCTTGGAGCTGAAAATAATTAATTACAGACAGGTCCCCACCTGGTTGAGGGGGGGCTATTAAATCCATTGAATCCAGTGGGAATACTCTGGGGTAGATGGCTACAGGATTATTACTTAGTATTAGTTTTAACTTCTATCCCTTCCTTTTCTGAAAGGATGTTTGGAATGGTTTAGGCTACAGTGTAAATGGTATAGCCCGTAAGGATAACAGTCGCAGAGAGCCAAGTTGTCAGGTTTTAAAACTGGGTTGGCCAACAGGAAGCTGGCTTATGCCATAATTACAGCACCTGCCACAAAATCTTGGGGGAAGTTTAAAGGGTATGGACTCTGAAGCAGAAGGCCAGTTGGCGAACAACACCTAAGATGGTTGGTGGGAAGTGGGCTCTGGGAGTGGCTGAGGAAAACTGACATCTGAAGGAAAGCTCATGGGTGGCAAGTTATATATTGGGTTGCGGAATCTACTGCCCGAGGCTGTGGTAAGGGTCAGTGCTAGAGCTGAGTTTAAAAGAGGTTTGGACAAGTTTCTGGAAGATAGGTCCATTAGCAGCTATTAGCCAGACAGGATCAGGGAACATGACAGGAGCTGGGGGGAAACCACAGGGAATAGATCCCCCATTGTGACCTGTTGGGTGCTTCTCCCAAGCCACCGTGATTGGCCACTGTCGGAGACAGGATGCTGGGCTAGATGGACCATTGGTCTGACCCAGTATGGGACTACTTAAGCTGTTCTGGGGTCCTGTTCAAAGGCTGTAGCACTCAGACAGCAGGAACGGGCTGCACAAATGGCAGAACAGTGTGTCTTGAGGACAGATTGCCGCAAGGAAATCTCAGGACTAGGCGATTCAAGGAGCCAATGTGGCCTGTAAGAGGCTTCAAGGGGGCACAGCAGCTGCTGGCTTTGTGGACATACTGAATTGGCTACCTGAATAGCTGGCCGTCACACACACGGTGTAAGACTGGCGTTATCATTTTCCCTGTTACCTTCCAAAGAAGGGGAAACCCTTAAGAGAATCCAACCCTACGCTGTGTGAACAGTTCATCAGTCCTTCTTGAACAATGGTAAAGCAGTTTCTGGTTTTGTTTGTAAAACACCCTTGGTGTTGAACCTCCTTTGTGAAGGGCCCCTGGGCTAGTCACAAGGCTGCAGGCAGGCGTAAATAAGGAGCAATGGTTGTAGAAGGTCAGCCCCTCTCCCCCAGCTCCAACTGCAGCCTGCAGCCCTGTAGGTCTTACGGGTTGTAGCCCATGGGATGGGGTGACCACTACATTCCTGGCAGAGGCGCCATCTTACCCCACAGTTTAATCTAGAGGGAGTGGGGCAAAAGGGACTGTCCCACCCCGTTTCGATGGGGCCAGTTCCGCTGCAGAGTGTTGTGACGTCACGGTGGTCCTCGGGGAGTGAAGCAAGGGAATAATTTCCCCTGCTCTTTTCTGACCTGCCCTGCTCCTTTGGAGTATTATGACCAGGGCCCCATGTTCACTGTGTTTTCCCCACTGCTGTCAGAGGGGGAAACGCAGTGAGCATGGGGTCTGGGGCTTCAGTGACTAGAGGGCAGGGAAATCCATTTGTGGCATGTCTCTGCTTCCCTCTGCATCCCCCCTCCCCGATTTCTCTGGGCTATTTGCGATAATCCAGAGAAATCTGGACATCACCCCTCCATTATCCAGAGAATCTGGGTCAAATTCAGAAGGGTGAGAATGCTAATTCCTGGGTATCACTGTTAAACCGGTATCTATCTCTTGTTCAGTCAGAAGTTGTGGGCTTGATGTGGAAGTAGCTGCATGCTAGAGAGGAAGTTAGAGGTCTATTCAGATTAATATATAGTTCTGTCTTTTGTGAGGTTGACCTTCATATCTATGAATCCTAACACAGCAGCTGAAGTCCTGCTGCTGTGTGTCTTCTTCTATTTTACAGATTAAACTAGATACAATCAGCATGCCCAACAGACTAATAAGTAGTGCTGTACTGGGTCAGACCAACGGTCCATCAAGCCCAGCATCCTGTCTCCGACAGTGGCCAATCTCTGTCTCTTGGGGAGAAGCACCCAACAGGTCACAATGGGCAATGCATTCCCTGTTGTTCCAGCCCCCAACAGTAAGAGGTTACATCCCCACGACTTACTTGGCTAATAGCCATTGATGGACCTATTCTCCAAGATCTTACCAATCCCTTTTTAAAACTAGGTACACTGCCGGCCGTGACCGCTTCCTCTGGTGATAAATTCCACAAGTTGATTGTGTACTGAGTGAAAAAATGCTTTCTCTTATTTGTTTTGACTGCTGCCAGTTAATTTCATGGTGTTTCCACTTGTTCTAGTACAGTTCGAGATGGTAAATAAAGGTTCCTTGTTTATTAGTTCCGCACCACTCGTGATTCTATACATTTCTATCCTATCCCCTCTGTTGTCTCTTCTCCAAGCTGAAGAGACCCAACCTATCAAGCCTATGTCCATAGGGAAGCCCTTCCATGCCCTTGATCTTTTTTGTTACCCTTCTCTGTACCTTTTCTAGTTATGCTATGTCTTTTTTTTTTGAGATGGAGCAACCAGAAGTGCACCCTGTACTCCAGGTGCAGTCACACCTTAGATTTATATAGAGGCATTACTTTATATAATGAGTAATTTATACAGAGGCATTAATTTCTGGTGGCTGGGAAAGACTTGAAAAGGGGTGTGCTTTTCGGCCGCCGCACCACCTTTGCTGCCACGCTGCCCTCGTTGCTGCAGAGCTGGGAGTCAGCCGGGCTTGCCCTGAAGTCACCCAGGAGCTTTACCAGGCAAGAGACAGCGCTGCGGGTTGGGGATTCCCCGGAGCCCCTGTGTTCCATTATTCTCCCACCTCCCGGTGGCAGAGGGGGCAGGGCCACTTCCAGCGGCTGGGAAAGACTTGAAAAGCAGTGCTACAGGCCGTGCGCCTAAGGGCCACACCAAAGGGCCCTTAGGAGTGGCCCTTGGGGCGCTAAGGGGGGCAAGCACTGTTGATTTGGGAGTAGGGGTGGTGGTTAGGTGTGTTAAAGTATTTTAAGTCTGGGAGGAAAGTGTTTGGAGCTAGTTTGGCTTTTTAATGTGAAGGAGATGTGGAGTGGGGAAAGGGGTGATGGTTTAGGGCTCCTCTGAAAGAGGGGAACCAGGCCAAAGATGATGGGGAGAGAGAGAGATGCTCCTTTTGGGAAGGGGTGGGGATGGCTTAAGAGGGAGGGCATTCCTCTCACCGACCCGGCGATCTGGCCAGGGGGGGCTGGAACCAGGGTAGGTCGGCTGGGAGAGGGTTTCAGCAATTGGGGTTGTGACAGACCGGGGGCGATATGGTCTCTCTGGGGGAACCTATTTGACCTTGGAGAGGATTTAGGGGTTTGTTGTTATTCCTCTCACTCCCCCCAGAGTAGATGATATGGTGATGAAGGCCCGAAAGACCCCGGGCTGGGTGATACTGTTATTAAATGCCAGGATGGTCGTCAATAAATCTTTTGTGGTCAGGGACTTGATCCTTGACCAAGGGGTGGACACAAAGACCTGGCTGGATGAGGAGTCGGGGCCTATTTTGGCTGACCTGGTTCCGGCCGGATACTCTGTGCATCATCAACCACAGCTATTGGGACGGGGGGTGGGCGGTGCGGTGTAGCCTTATGGTTTGTTTGTTTGTTTGTTGTATTTTTTCAAACAAACAAACAAACAAACAAGGCAGTGTAGCCATGGTTTTCAGGGATGGTGGGCCGTACAGAGATATCCAGTGCAGATATCTCCGTACGGTACGGAGGGTCTTCACCTCGTAGTTGATTTGGCATGTGGAGACAAATTGGGGGTGTTGCTTGTCTACTGTGCACCCGCCTCCACGGCAGCGTCCCTGCCTACTCTAGCCGATTTGGTGTCAGAGGTGGTGTTGCGGTCTCCACGACTGGTTGTCCTGGGGGACTTTAACATTCACGCTGACACCAATATTAGGGTGGTTGAGCAAGAGTTCTTGGCCACCATGACCTCTTCCCCTCCACAATCTTACTCAAGGCAAATACTGCTTTAGTCATCTACCACAGGAGCAGATGTTTCCTCTGGTCCTTTCCATATCGCTCTGCAAAAAAAACCCTCCTCCTTTCTTCTTGAATACGTTTATTAACCACTTTTGGGAGCCACTGTGAGTTTGTTTCCTCTTTCACTTCATGTCTGTTCAAGAATGAGGTCATATTCCTTCCCCCCCTTAATCCTCTGTCAATTTCAGTTCAATTTCAATTTATTTATTTATTGCGTGACAGTAAGTCATTGCAAAAAGGGAGATAGCTCCCAAAATAGAACCAGAAATACATGTCCACAATACATAATGATAATAATAACGAACAGTTAATTAAAATTGATAAAATAAAGTAAAGGTAAAATAAGAATAGGCGGGATACCATCAATAAAATAATAATTAAAGAAAATATAGCGCACTCGGGTTTTACACCCAGTAATTGGACTCATCAGGCTCAGTGTAGCAACCAGGGTTGAGACAACAAAACCCCAGCCCGTTAATCTAATTGGAGGCCTGCTTCTCCCTGAGCTTATTAGCATAAATCTTCCCGAGAAACAGGGCTGTTTTGGTGGAGACGCCCACATCACGATCTTCCAGTAAATATTTGACCACTAAACGTGCACCTCTGCCCGATACGTTTACAATCAAAGGGTGCACATATTTTTCCCGCAGCAAGGTACAGTAAGGACAGTCAAGGATCATATGTTCGAGAGATTCAATAGATCGCTGATCACAGCGGCAAACACATTCCGCCATGAGGGTCCCCTTCGGTGATGGCAGACGGGAACATATTGAATCTTGCGAGCATAAGGGGTCTCCTAAATTTGGCTGGGAAACTATGTTCCAGATAGGGCATTTGAACCCCTGACCTGTTGGACACCAGATCATAGGGGCCCAACACTCTTAATTTCCCCCAAGACAGCATTCTCCTCCTGTATCACAACTGTCACTAACGGTAGCCAGTCCAGAGTGCCGCGCCTAATGGGGGATGCGCCTGGCTTTGTTGCTCTAAACTGATTTGACAGGAGCAGGCATCCAGCGCTGAGGAGGCCAGGAGAGCTTAGTTTCCAAATGAGAAGTCACAGAACAGGCAGGTACCACAAAAGGCATTTGGGGGGGGGGGGGGAAGCATAAACCCAAGCCGGTTTTGCTTTCATGGCTTGGAGGAACTGATAAATTAATCAGAGGGAACATATTTCCCTTCTGCCCCTCTCCACATTTCCTGTTTCTTTTTCCCCTTTGGGTGTTCATGCTGACAAACATTAAGCACATCAGAATGCTTAATTCTTGATAGTGGTGGAGAGCCTAATGCTTTCTTGTGACTCCTGAGCTGCAGTAGTTTTTTTTCCTCCCCAAATACTCACGTACCTTCCATTATCTTGGGATCTAAGCAGTCAGCCCATAGTCTTTAATGGGTTTGTTGCCTCTGTGAAATAGTACGGTTATCCCCATTCTACAGATCAGGAAACTGAGGCACAGGCACACTAAAGATGCAATCTCATTAGGAAAAAAAGTGGCTGAACCCATTCCCCTCCCATTCCTGTGTGAATAGATTAGTTTTCAGGGTGCCTTGCTTATGATTCATGTGTTTGGACTCAAACCAAGGTTTAACACTGGTGCTAATTCCATCCTGCACCTTTCTTGTAACATGAAGACTCTAGTCCACCTCATGCGTAAGAAGTGCCCTACTATACACTGCGCCAAAACCAGCCATGCAGCATTATGGGATTGCTAGCAGCAGCTGTTAGGGGTGTCCACCAGGCCCCCATGTAGTTTTCAGTTTTTGTTTTCATTTTCGTTATTCAAAAATGTCATTTTTGTTACCGTTATTAATGACAACGTCGTTTTTGTTGTTTTTGTTATCGGTGTCTGTATTAGTACTGTTTCAAATGAAAATTTTATTTTTTGTATCGGTATCTATTCCCGTGCGCAACTAATATCTATCTAAATCTAAGGGAAACGGGAAAGGAAAAGGAAAACTATTATCAATTATCTATATCTAACCGATAGTATCTATCAAATATTTAATGTACGGTGGGGAGAAGGGTAGAGAAAGGGAGAAGGTAAAATGTAGGGTAGGAGGAAGGAAAGGTATTGGTAATATAATGAGGGCTAGGGAGGATTTTTTGTGTGCAAGCAGCACAGTTCTGTAAACACAACCTGACAAGCAGAGCTCTCACAGAAAAGAGAGAAAAAGCCTGGCCCTCCCATTATAAAGGGTTACAGTGCCCTCCCCCAGAGTCCCCCTGATTGGTTGTGGGAGACAGCAGGCACTGAGCAATCACAGAGTGCCATGAGACTGCTGGGGCCTGCTTGCGCTGCTCATTGGCCAGCGATACATCCATCAGATACTGCTGAGCTGCTCGCCCCTCCCATGGGCCCAAGTGGATCCGCAGTAACGAAAACTTTGTGTCGAGGAATTTATATGAAATGGAGAGGATTTAGTTTTGTCCAAACCCTGAAATGTGGAAGTATAGAGAAAGGGAAGTACAGAGAATTGGAACAGAGAATAATTGAGTGATATGCTGAAATGTATGTAATGGAGGCTGTTTCGCTTCTGGCTTTTTTGTCTTTATTTCTCTTTTAATTCTAGTTTATATGTTTTGGTACCATATATCACAGTTAAAGGTATATGAGGGTTGTATATACGTACTTTGGCCTAGGTGCACTTCAAGAGTTCAACCCTGTTTAGGACTTCGAGATGTCTGATCCCTCCAAATGGTAAAACACTTATTATTAGCCGTTGGCTTTAACAACATAAAACATATAATAAAACAAACTAGAAACAAAAGGGAGATCGCTTTGGCACTTTGTCTCTACGTACCCTCCAGCATAAGTAAGCCATGTACCAAGAACCCTCCTGGCAAAAGCATGCCACACAAGCTAACCCTGGTTACAAATCCAAGAAGACCCCCAGAACAGACAACAGTAGCTCAAACACGCATACATTCACTTTTTTGTTTGTAGAGTATTATACAGACACAGACCGCAGCAACAGCTCTGGAGCGTGAGTATCAGCACCGTCCAGGAGGTGCTGGAGCACCTGCCCTTCATAGAGATCCTTGGAAAATGACTTAATATACATCCCTATATATTTCTCTCTTAACTGACCAAACAATGGACATTCAAGGATTATATGCCTGTTTGATTCAGGAACAGCCATGTCACAATGGGGGCAAATTCTGTCCTCCCTTGCATTCCTCTGATATCTGCCCTCTAATATTGTGGATGATCCCTCCAAATGTCTCTCCACATTTTCCCTCCAAAACCCAACTGTCACAGCACTAATAATGACAATGATAACGACATTGTCCATTTCGGTATTTGGTATCAGTATCGGTATTGGTATCGTTATTCTTGGTTGTCATTTTCATTATCGTTATTCTTGGTTTTCATTATTGCAATAACGAAAACAACCATTTTAGTTATCGTTATTGTAATAACAAAAACAACATGCACACCGCTAGCAGCTATGACAATTCTGGTTAAATTTACAGCATGTGGAAAACCCAGAAGGAAAAATAGCTACCACCCGTAAGAAATTGAAAATGGGGAAGTAGAGACTCCTGCAAACGTGCCCTAAGTGTTCATAGGGGGTCGAAGACCGAACAAAGAACGGAATCTAGGTTACCCAAGTATCGAAATAGTCTTACCCATTGGTCCAGTCTCCCCCATTTTGTGTCAGGGATGTTTTAAAGGCATGGAGTAAAATGGATTTTTGAGAGGAGAATGTGTTTTACACACACATCCAGGAGAAATGTGTGTGTAAAAACACCCAGTCACTGCCCTGAGGTGTTTTTACACACACATTTCTCCTGGATGTTTGCTGTAACATCCAGAACTTTCTGTGTCTCTAAATCACTCACCCAGATCTTAAACATCTGGGTCTTTGAACTTCTGCCTAGAACTTCTCCCAGAACTTTTGTGTGTAAAAAGTTCTCCTGGTAAACTGCTTTACTCCAGGCAGCTGTGGTCACTTGGTTTCCATGCCAGCCTCTCACATCTACAGCTGCGGCTACTTTAGGCTGCCTCAGGGCAGTGTGTGTGTGAAGAATGCATCCAGGAACTGCCTCAGGGCAGTGTGTGTGTGAAGAATGCATCCGGAACTGCCTCAGGGCAGTGTTTGTGTGAAGAATGCATCCAGGAACTGCCTCAGGGCAGTGTGTGTGTGAAAAATGCATCCGGAACTTTCTTGTGGACTTGTGAACCCAGAAGATTGAAACATCCGGAACTTTAACGTGTGTCTAAAAATGCCCATTTGTCTCTGCCAGGTTCCTCTCCATTGCTAGGGGACGCTGCACAGGCTGCTGTCCATGTCAGCAAAAGCCCTGGTAGCTCTTGCCATGACCCCTGTCCCAGGACCCAAAAGACGAAGCAGAAGCAACACTGGTCCCACACAAGGCTAGGGTTGTGTCACCTCTCTGGGTTTTTCAGGTAGACTTTGGGTTTTGACCCAGAGGTTCTGGGGAAGCCCTGATATCTCTACATTCGCTGTAGGTGCCCCTCAGCAACCTGGAGCTCAGAGTGCGGGGAAGGCCATAGGCGTCCCCGCCCCTGTGGAATGTCATGATGCTGGGATGACAGCTGCTTTTACCTCTCCATTTGTCAGTGTGTGTTCTGCGTAGTTGCTCCATTTTCTCCATCCAAGACCAGCCTTGGATTGAGCCAATGGTTCAGCTAATTCAAACTTCTCTTCCATGGAAATCCCCTTGCAAGAACTTCTAGGAACTAAAGTGAGGCCACAAAGCCACCCCAAGAGTGTTCTCTTTCCTAACTCTGCACAAAACAATGCTGATCTGCTGCACTTATAGGACATTTGGTGGGCACCTACCTGGTTTTTAACCCTCAGATGTATTTTGGGGTAAATTGGGCCCCAGAGGGGTACCAAAAAAATCGTAAAACTTTTTTTTGCAAACCCGTACCATTTCATACTCCATGTGTTCCTCCACAGTAATAGGGTCAATTGTCCTGTGTTGGTTCATCCCCCCCGCCTTCCCAGTTGTAATTTTTTTAGATTGAGAATTTCACTAAAATGGTAAACGGGGTAAATTTGATCCCAATTGTAATTAATGGGAAAATGAAAGCACTACACACCTAAGGTACTGTGGGGTCATATTCACCCCAAACATTCAATTCAGTCAATGCAACAAACATCTAGTACTGTAATTTTGGGAATGTTGAGGTACTACCCCAAATACCTTTTGTGTTAGTATTGTTTCTGTACTGTACAAAATAACTATATATATATAATTTTCAAACCACTCACATTAGGTTTTCCCCAATTGTGACTTAATTCGGTTTTTTCCCCCAATTGTGACTTAATTGGGGTCTATTTTACCCCCCAGATTAATACTATGCATTTTCAGTCATTTGAGGGTTACATTTCCAAGGTTCATCTGCATGATTATGATGATGATGATGATTATTATTATAAACATTTATATAGCGCCAGCCATGTACCTAGCGCTGAACAGAACATAGAAATAGATGCGGTCCCTGCCTGTGGCTTACAATCTTAGAGAGTTCTCCTATGAATTACTGCTGCAATTACAGTCTCCTGAGCTTTCCATTTAATTAGGCAATGCTCCCACTCCTTGTGTGTGTGCTTTCCCCGCTTCTTGTCTCTTAGCAGGTAATGTATGATAAGCAGCTATGCATGGCATCATAAAACATAATTGATTATCTGCCCGAACAACCAGCTTATCCAACCAGAGATGAAAGGAGGGAGAAGCCGTACTAGGCAGGTAGGATTGTGGGGAGAGAGAAAAAGGAAGTTGCTGTGAACAGCAAGGAAATGGATGCAAGGTTATTTAACACAGAATCATAGAACTTTAGAGTTGGAAGGTCATCTAGTCCACCCCCGCTTGGATGCAGGAGGGCTACAATTACAACATCACCGTCAGGTGGCTGTCCGGCCTCTTTTTGTAAAAAGCCCTGTGATGGAGAGTCTACAACCTCCCTAGGCAACTTGTTCCATCCTCGCACAGCTCTTAGTGTTAGGAAGTTTGTCTTTATGTTTAACCAAAATCTACTTTCCCGTAACTTGAGCCCATCATTTCTAGCAGCAGTTTTTCTTTCTTTCTTTATTCATTTAAAATTTATATCCCGCCCCTCCTGCCCACAAGGCAGCCCGGGGTGGCGAACAGCACTCCATAAAACAATATAAAATTTTAAAAAGAATTTAAAAATACAATATGTGGGGAATACCCCCGCCCCACTCCTACCCCTCGCCAAAAGCCTGACGGAACAGCCAGGTCTTACATACACACCAAAACAGCAGGAGAGTGGGAGCCAGCCGAGCCTCCTCCGGGAGCAAATTCCACAGCACAGGGGCGGCCACCGAAAAAGATCTAACCCGCCTCGCCCAGGGAACCTCCAAAAAGGCTCCCACGGACGATCTCAAGACCCACCCCCGTCAGGAATGAAGAACAGTTCCCGGATGTCGTCTTTGTGCCAGCCCTTTAGATTTTTTGAAGCTGGCTAACATGTCTCCCCCTTCGTTAGGCTAAACATACCCAGTTCCTTCATCTTTTTCTCATAAGACTTACTTTCCAGACTCTTTATCCTCCTGTCCTCCTCTGAACCTGCTCCGATTGGTCAATGTCCTTCTTAAAATGAGGCACCCAAAACTGGACAATATGCCAGGTGAGGCCTGACCAGTGTAAAATAGAGCGGAATTATCACTTCTGCTCACTTGGAAACAATGCTTCTGTTAATACAGCTTAACATTGCAGTCGTCTTTTTTGGAGTCACATCCCATTGCTAACTTATGTTCAATATGTGAATATGAGCCACCCAAGAAAATCATGGCTGCGATCCTGAACCCATTGAAGTCAAGTTTAAAACAAACCAAAAGGAAATACTGTTTCACTCAATGTACAGTTGACTTGTGGAACTCCTTGGCAGAGGATTTTGTGACGGTCAGTGGTGTAACTGGGTTTAAAAAAGGATAGACCCGTAGCTATCACTCAAGTTGGTCGGTAACCTCTGACTATTAGCTGCTCGGAGTAAATAACAGGGAATGGACCTTTGTGACCTGTTGTACGCTTCTCTGTAGCAACTGAAAAGGAGTGCTGTTGGAGACAGGATGCTGGGCTGGATGGACCATTGGTTTGACCCAGTATGGCACTACTTATGCTCAGTTTGTTAAGGACAGGTATGACCTATGTGATCCACAAGGCAATTCATGCTTGCAACACATAGAAACCGAGCATGGTCCTCCAAAATGTGTGAGCTCCATTGAGGTGAGTGGGATTTGTGCTCACATTAATGGCTAACATAGGTGCTATCTGCCTGAAGGATCATGCTGACAGTATTCATGGACTGGGATGGGCGAGCATGCTAGCCTGCGAAACTGGGTTCTCTCCTGTGCTCCCACATAAAGTTCCAGTGTGGCACTGGCTATGCCACTGCCTCGTTTGGTGCCTCAGTTTCCTCTTCTGTAAAATGGGAATTATAGCCCTGCCTGCAACAGTTCCCTCCTAACATATGCACAGGGAGAGGTCCTGAATTGTGGGCTGCCTTAAGTAGCTGTAGGATGTGGTCCTTTCAGGAGATAGTAATTTGCAAAAAAACATGGCTAGTTGGTCCAGCTGTGAAAAAGAGGGTGGGAGGAGCAGGGGGCTTGACCTGGGGTGTAGCCATTCCCCATAAGTCAGTGCGAGATCTGGTCCTAAAGAACATTACACCAGAGTTTCTCACTCTGTAGTCCTTTATTCACAAATTCCACATCACCGCTTGCTGCTGCCCTTGGATTTGACACCCTGGCCAGCTCCCGTTCTTGCTGCAGCAGAGTTCCTTGCCTGCCCCTGGCTCACAACAGACTGACTTGATTTCAGAGCTTGCTGTTCTTATAGTGCCAGAAGGGGTGTGGCCAGTGAAATCAGCAAGCTCCCTTAAAGGGGCAGAGGTCCTTGCATTGCATGACTTCCATCTCTGCAGGTACTATAACAGGGCCTAGTCCGGTAAGGACTTGTGATCTTATCACTTAGATAAGCATGAACTGAGGAGTCAGGCTGAAGGCCACCATGGAAGAGGCTGAGCTCACCTCAGACCAGGTCACCAAGGACCTGTTTGGGTAGCGGTGCTAATTTAGAGACATGGACTGGCCAGGTGTCCAATTAGTGGGGCCCAAGAGTGGGAATGGGGTTGAGGGCTGAATGAGGAATCTTGTATGATGGACTGTAAATAAACCATAATTGGCAAGTGAAGGGACCAAAGATTTCATTTGGGAGGTGTGGGGGTGAAAGAGTCAGCAATGACTTACGATGGATTTCCCGCCATTTCTACAGTCCTGCCTCACAGGGGTGTGGTGAGGATAAACACATTTGAGATTCTGAGGCAATTAGATACCGAGGCAGAGGGGCTATCCATATTGGAGAAGTAAGATTGTTCTGAGAGACTAATGCCCCATCTTGATCTGAATGTGACTGGATACACAGCCATCCTGCCCAAGAGTGGAGACTGGGCACAATCTAGAACTCTCACAGATACGGCTTCCATGCAGTTTGTGTGCATTCCACGGTCCCCGTAATAGGGTGTGCACGGGTTGCATGCGGGAAGCACGCATGTGCTTATCTACAGGGTTTGGCCCCACGGTTTGGGTTAAGAACACCAAACACTAGAGCAAACTGGGTTATTGGCTCATGCAAGACAAGCTTGCAGCTCCTCTGAAGAGAGGCTGAAATAAATAAGTTTAACTTGGAGAAGACTGGTGAGGGGGAGGGACATTTTTCATGGGCAGCATTGAGCTGGTGGGGCTTGGGGGTGGGAGGAGTCCTCTCGTGCATTTTTGTTCTAGTATATAAATCCAAAGGACAATGGGACTGCTTCCTTTGACTTCCATAAACACTAGCCATTCCCAAATCGACATGAATTTTTGTCCTTTCAGGAACCTTGCTAAACATTTGGGCTATTATTCACGTTTGGGATTCTTTTTGCTCATTCACCTTTTTGGTAGTTCCACGGGTGAATTTCCATAACTTTCGTTGACACCTTTGTCGGTTTTGTTGTCACTGTTGGTACTTCTGGAAATGCCAGATGGAATCCCGAGCAAATGGGGCAAGTGTTCCTGATTCATCAGGAAGGAGGCAAATGGGCTGGGGGTTATTTTTTTAAAAAAAATTGAAACCGTTTTCTCTATGATTCACCGTTACCGCTCGAACCCTAACTCAGTGGTCTCTGATCACTACTCTGGGGTCAAGTTTTGCCCATCCATGTCTGAGTTGGATCTGGGATGACACATCTCCATAGCTGCTCTACCCCCTGAAGCTTCTGCAGCCTTGACTTCCAGCTGCTAGTCCAATAGGAGGAGAACAAGAAATAGGGTGGGACTTCCTCCAAAGACCTCTGGCCAATTGGGACTCTGAAAGATGGGACATGGAGGGGACAGCTGGGAGAAGGTCTGGCCTTCACAGCATTGCTGCAAATAATACATGGAACATGTATGGGGTTAATAACCTTGTCTTGCAGTGGAAAAGGCTGGGAATTGCTGCTCCAATCAGCTTGTTGAAAACAAAAATAACTCTATGCAGAGCTCAAAACAGGATCCAAAGGATTCCCCAGCTTTTTGCTTTGACTGCTTGACATCCTCCTGACACGTAATGGGTTTTATGATGTGAACACTTGTCCACCAGGAACAAAACTGTGTCTTGGAACTCCCTCTTTACATATTTACCTAATTCAGTCAATAGGCTGCTGAGCAGAGTACTGAGCACATATTGACCTAATTTTTAATATATGTATAATGGTAACGACGTATTTGTTCAAAGGGAGATAACTTGGCGTGCCAGGTAAATATGTAGCCCCCTAGCTTAGAGCTACACAGAGTTTTCAACAAAGGAAAGCCATGATTTCTATCTTGGGCAGACAACAGTGCCGACTTTTGTTAGAAAATAATTTGCGGCATCGTCAATGCATGCGGAAGATTTATTTATTTATTTATTTATTTAATTAATTCTACTTTTATACTCCCGCCCCCCCCCCCCCCCCCCGCCAAGGCAGCTCGGAATAGCTTACAACAATAAAATTATATAAAACAACAGCAGTAAACAATATTAAAACACACAGCAATATAAAATAAATACAAAACCACAGGTGGAGTTTAACTCTCCCACCCCAAACCCCACCACCACCCATTTATCACCCGCCCCCCTCTCAAAAAGCCTGGCGGAACAGCCAGGTCGTACAAGATCTATAGAAAGAGGGGAGATCCAGAGCCAGGTGAGCCTCCGTCGGGAGGGAGTTCCACAGCCTGGCTGCGGCCACCCAGAATGCTCCCCATTGTCCACCCAGAATACCCAGGGGACACAAAGGAGGGCACCCTCAGCTGACCTCAGGAGCCGCTCCAGGTCTCAGGAGATGAAGCAGTCCTCCAGGTCCGTGGGACACCCGAGATAGTTTGCACAGGAAACCTCCTCACCATTCAAGTATCCTTCAAAAGATTGGCTACGCTGCCTCCCCACCCCCACCCCCTCCAGCTGAGGCCGATGCTGTATGGAGTACCCAGCTGGAACAAGGTCAGCCAAAACAGGTCCTGACTCAGTGTCCAGCCAGGTCTCTGTTTATACACATGAGGTCGGTTGCCTGGTCCAGGATTAATTCCCGGATTGTAATTGACTTATTTACAACCGACCTCGCGTTAAGCAGCATCAAACCCAGGCCAGGGGCCCTCCGACTACCGACCACTTCACCACCTGCCCGGGGGCCCGTAGGCACCAAACACCTCTCCCATCTAAAAGGTCTAACACACACACCCCCAGAAGGACCATAATTCCCCTGGCCCAGAACAACCCCAATGGATGCGTCCTCCAACCCCCTTCCCCCGGTGGCTAATATAAACCGAGATGCGCTGGCCACTCCAAAGAAATTTTGTAATGGTAGTGTGGCGCGAAATGGGAGATGGTAAACAAGTTCATTTGAGGAGAGGATCATGGGAGAACTGGATCCAGGCAAATGTAGACTGTGCAAAGTCATAAGGGTCCACAGCCAACTCTCCTTTTCCCTACCTCAATTATATAGGGTTCATAAATGAACTTGAAATTTATTTATTTAGATTTATATTCTGCCCTGTCCTGCTGACTCAGGGCAGCTTTACAACCATACGAAAATCTAAAAACCAGTTAAAATGAACCATAATAAAAATCAATTAAAACCCCTACCATCCCAACCTGCTAAAACCCCAGCCAAACAAGTAGGTCTTACATTGCTTTTTGAGGATGCTCAGGCTTTGGTGAACCTCCAGTGGAAGGGAGTTCCAGTGCTGTGGGGCAGCTATTGAGAACACCTCTCTGCGTTTTTATGGAAGCGGGCGCCCTCAGCTGACCTAAGGGAGTGCGATGGAACATGGGGGGGGGGGCAGGCAGGACCCAGGCTGTTGAGGGCTTTCGGTCAAAGCCAGCCCTTTGACTTGTGTTCAGAATGCTGTGGGCAGCCAGTGAAGATTCTGGAAAGGACAATATGCTTGTAGGAATCACTGGTGCCATGTTGGAGTGTAACCGCACAGGCCTGTTTAAAGCAGAGAAGAGGGAAACGTCCTCATGTCACTTCCCTACTCCGGTGGCCTCTAGGTTGCTCCACTCCTTTTCCTAAGCAACCAAAAAAGACACTCAGTTTGGCTCAGGGGTATAGGGAACCCTTTTCCTCCTACGGGCCAGTAAATTAGTCTAAACTCTCTGGGCTGGGTAGGAATTGGGGGCAGGGTGCTTTAGGAGTCTGCTTAGTAATGAGAGCAAGTGTTTCCTTCGGGAAATACGTACCTTCCAGGAGTCCTGGCAACCATTAATCAGTATTTCCCTGCTGGTAGGGATGTGCGTTCATTTTAGTTATTATGAAATAACTAAAACTATAAAAATAATTTTCATTTTAGTTATTCCTATAACTAAAACAAATGGGCTAATAACTAAAAAAATTACTAAAATGAAAAACATTTTAGTTTTATTTATTGAAGGACCAGCAGGTGCCTGGCACTGGCTCCAAGCTGTCTGCCTTTGCTGGTAAACAAGAGTTCAGAAGGGAGGGGGAAAGCCCTTGGGTGAAGGTACCAGGTGTCCAAATTTCATCTAAATTGGATGGGAAGCAAAGAAGTTACATCTGGAAATGCATGCACAAACCATAATGCTTATAAAATTGGGACCTTTTATCCAATCTTTCTGAAATTTGGGAGGGATTATCCCTTGGGTGAGGGGAATAATCTATCAAAATGTCATCCAGAATTGGATGGAAAACTAAGGGTGAAAACAGACATGACACTAACCACCCTTTAACCACCCTTGGTGGTCATTTATGCATGTTGCAGGACTGTATTGGTGCCCTATGTGGCCCTGCAACATGCATCAATGACCACCAACGGTGGTTAAAGGGTGGTTAGCATCATGTCTGTTTTCACCCTAAGATGTTCTAGCTGGGAGTGTGTCTGCAAACTACAAATTTAAATTGCTTATAAAATCAGAACCCTTTATCCAATCTTTCTGAAATTTGGGAGGGATGATCCCTTCATTACATTGCTGGTGTACATCCAAATATTTATTTATTTATTTTATTAAATTTATACCCCGCACCCTCCTGAGCACAGCTCGAGGCGGCTTAAAATATCATGTAAAGTGGATGAAAAATGAACACAATAAAATGAATTCAATGAAAAAATATTACAGTCGGAAACCACTGTGAATAACTAAAATAGTTACTAAAATGAATGGGAATAATTAAAATAACTAAAACAAATGGAATTTTAATAACTAAAACAAAAAAATTTTTGCGCACCCCTCTACCCACTGGTCAGCGATTCTGTGCTTCTCCTATTGTGAGATTTTGGCGCTAGCAGCTTTCCATTATTTACATAACTTTCTGGCACTTTGGGGGGTTTACAGGAATTTTGGGGACTGTACGGGATTTTTCAGGACTGTCCTTTAGCGTCCATTTCCAGCACTTTTCCGTTGCTTAGTCGGTATATAAAGCATGAGCTGCTAAGTATAGTTGGTTGAAGCTTCATTCATGTTGTGTTCAACTAGCAAGAAATAGCAAAAAAGCTGGTAAGTTTCCTCGTCACGCGAAGGAAGGTGAATGACCTGTTTCTGATGGAAACGGCATTCACTGTGATTGCTTGTTTCAGGCCTATGGCTCAGAATGAGGGGAGGAAAAAGATGGCCCAAATCATGGATCTATCCTCTCTTCTTGTGTGCATGTCCTCATCTTTTCTCCCTTCCCCTGAGCTCACTTTTTTCAGTTCTTGAGGGGAGGGATTGGATCAACAAGCCAGATCCAGAAATGTGAAAGCGACCAAATAAAAGACTGACACAGGCCTGACTTGGCCCATGGGCTTGGGGCTCCTCACCCAAGGCCAGACTTAGAATTTGAGGGACTCAGGGCAACGATAAAATGTGGAGCCCCTGGGGGCCCCACCCCCTTCCCCATGGTCCCTCTTGCTCAAGGGCATCCTTTCAGTAGCCATGTTTAGGGACCCACTTTGAGAAAGTGGAGACTCCTACACCTTGCCCTCATGAAATCAGGGGATACTGCAGGGTCCCCAGAAGAGTGTAGGCCATGGCGGTTGCCCTGTGGTAAGGCTGTCCCTGTCCCCACCCAGGTTTTGACTGGTTTACTGTTGGCCCCAAGGAGCTCCTTTTTGTTGTGACTCCCCTGAGGTAGGAAGAGAATTAACAGGCTCTCTGTATTGTTTCCATAGGCAATGGGCTTATTGCCCGAGTGCTCCATCGTGCTGGCCATCGAACAGGAGCGGGACAAATGTCGGGAGGACTTGGACCCGGAGAATCAGACTTATGGTAAAGGAAACTCTCAGCCTGTCTTACTTTGGGCCCAGGCATTGATTTCTTGTCTCTGCTGCTGGTATAAACCCACTATTGTCTCTTGTGTGGAGGGGTTTAAGGATTGCTGCAGTACAGATAGGACGAACAAGGTAGACACAGCGCTCTTAGGATCAGTAGGCTTTTATTGCTTAGGGACTAGAACAGGGACAGTGGATCCAGAACTGTCCCTGCTGCCCAGGAGAACCAGCAGCACAAGGCGACAACAGCCATAATGTTAACTCTGCTTTAACACCCCTTTAACATTTCTTACGCATGTTGCAGGGCGGCAGATGGCACCAATACAGCCCTGCAACAGGCACAAGAAATGTTTAAACAGGGTTAAAGTGGAGTTAGCATTTTGTCTGTTTTCACCCACTGACCCTTCTAGCTAGCCAAGATGGTTGTAAGGCACTATACAAATGAAGAGTCTCTTATACAGCTTGGGATAGCTTCAGGCAATGGGAAAGGGGAACAAAGGAGGAGGGGTGAGTCAAGATGTTAATTCAATAATAGCTATTAGGGCAGTGCAAATAGGCTGTGCATCTGCAGGATCAGTAAACAAAGGATGCTCAAGCCAGGGAGGTGTCCTATGACCTTCCAGGCTCATCCAAGGACATTTGTCCTTGCAAGGCCTTCGCTGATTGTAGCCTTCTATATGGAGCTGTAGGCTGTCCCGGGCACGTCAGAACATGCCAACGCCAACCATGTGCTCCTACAGCTGTCAGCGCCTCCAAGACACACGAGGCAGCCCAGTTATTCCACCTCTCTAGAGCCGTGTATTCACACCAGTTTAGTCCCTTTCACATGCCCTTCTCCTAATATTAAACTGAGACATTTCAGCGACAACTGTGACGAACAGAGGCCTTGAACCAGTAGCCCTGGGATTTCCAGGAACCAGCTGACTCCATTGAACCACTACCACACGTGGGCTTAGGTCCCAGATCCTAGTTGAGATCTTTTTGTTCCTTGCGTGTCACAACCCTCCCTGTTCCCTTGCCTGCTGTTTGGCTCCAGCCAGATATCTAGGCCCATCTTGTAGAAACAGGAAGTGTGGTAGAATAATGTCATTTCCTGTTCCCACTGAGACAACCTATATGCCTGGCTGAATCCAATCAGCAGGCAGCGGGGGGTGGAATGCTAACACATGTGATATGTGAGAAACATGGGGGGCCTCAAGTAGGCTCCTAAATCTGTACAGATATTTTTATTTATATAGTACTAGCAATGTACCTGGCACCAAATACACATTACATTGAAGACCAGTCCTTGCCCTGAGAGGCTGGGTATTTTCAGACGTTACGAGATCACGCTCAACCACGGTGAACTCCCCGTGGGAGAGCATGATCCCGTAACGTCTGGTCAGTGTTACGTCAGATGGTCACCCCCGTGAATCACGGGGGGGAATCAGATTTACCACGCTTCTGTCCCTCCTTCCCGGAGGAGGAACGGAAGTGTGGTAAACCTAATTCCCCCCCATGATTCACAGGGGTGACCACCCGGAGTAACACTGACCAGACGTGATGTTGACACACTGTTACGTCAGATGGTCACCCCCGTGAATCACGGGGGGGAATCAGATTTACCACGCTTCTGTCCCTCCTTCCCGGAGGAGGAACGGAAGTGTGGTANATTGAAGGACCAGCAGGTGCCTGGCACTGGCTCCAAGCTGTCTGCCTTTGCTGGTAAACAAGAGTTCAGAAGGGAGGGGGAAAGCCCTTGGGTGAAGGTACCAGGTGTCCAAATTTCATCTAAATTGGATGGGAAGCAAAGAAGTTACATCTGGAAATGCATGCACAAACCATAATGCTTATAAAATTGGGACCTTTTATCCAATCTTTCTGAAATTTGGGAGGGATTATCCCTTGGGTGAGGGGAATAATCTATCAAAATGTCATCCAGAATTGGATGGAAAACTAAGGGTGAAAACAGACATGACACTAACCACCCTTTAACCACCCTTGGTGGTCATTTATGCATGTTGCAGGACTGTATTGGTGCCCTATGTGGCCCTGCAACATGCATCAATGACCACCAACGGTGGTTAAAGGGTGGTTAGCATCATGTCTGTTTTCACCCTAAGATGTTCTAGCTGGGAGTGTGTCTGCAAACTACAAATTTAAATTGCTTATAAAATCAGAACCCTTTATCCAATCTTTCTGAAATTTGGGAGGGATGATCCCTTCATTACATTGCTGGTGTACATCCAAATATTTATTTATTTATTTTATTAAATTTATACCCCGCACCCTCCTGAGCACAGCTCGAGGCGGCTTAAAATATCATGTAAAGTGGATGAAAAATGAACACAATAAAATGAATTCAATGAAAAAATATTACAGTCGGAAACCACTGTGAATAACTAAAATAGTTACTAAAATGAATGGGAATAATTAAAATAACTAAAACAAATGGAATTTTAATAACTAAAACAAAAAAATTTTTGCGCACCCCTCTACCCACTGGTCAGCGATTCTGTGCTTCTCCTATTGTGAGATTTTGGCGCTAGCAGCTTTCCATTATTTACATAACTTTCTGGCACTTTGGGGGGTTTACAGGAATTTTGGGGACTGTACGGGATTTTTCAGGACTGTCCTTTAGCGTCCATTTCCAGCACTTTTCCGTTGCTTAGTCGGTATATAAAGCATGAGCTGCTAAGTATAGTTGGTTGAAGCTTCATTCATGTTGTGTTCAACTAGCAAGAAATAGCAAAAAAGCTGGTAAGTTTCCTCGTCACGCGAAGGAAGGTGAATGACCTGTTTCTGATGGAAACGGCATTCACTGTGATTGCTTGTTTCAGGCCTATGGCTCAGAATGAGGGGAGGAAAAAGATGGCCCAAATCATGGATCTATCCTCTCTTCTTGTGTGCATGTCCTCATCTTTTCTCCCTTCCCCTGAGCTCACTTTTTTCAGTTCTTGAGGGGAGGGATTGGATCAACAAGCCAGATCCAGAAATGTGAAAGCGACCAAATAAAAGACTGACACAGGCCTGACTTGGCCCATGGGCTTGGGGCTCCTCACCCAAGGCCAGACTTAGAATTTGAGGGACTCAGGGCAACGATAAAATGTGGAGCCCCTGGGGGCCCCACCCCCTTCCCCATGGTCCCTCTTGCTCAAGGGCATCCTTTCAGTAGCCATGTTTAGGGACCCACTTTGAGAAAGTGGAGACTCCTACACCTTGCCCTCATGAAATCAGGGGATACTGCAGGGTCCCCAGAAGAGTGTAGGCCATGGCGGTTGCCCTGTGGTAAGGCTGTCCCTGTCCCCACCCAGGTTTTGACTGGTTTACTGTTGGCCCCAAGGAGCTCCTTTTTGTTGTGACTCCCCTGAGGTAGGAAGAGAATTAACAGGCTCTCTGTATTGTTTCCATAGGCAATGGGCTTATTGCCCGAGTGCTCCATCGTGCTGGCCATCGAACAGGAGCGGGACAAATGTCGGGAGGACTTGGACCCGGAGAATCAGACTTATGGTAAAGGAAACTCTCAGCCTGTCTTACTTTGGGCCCAGGCATTGATTTCTTGTCTCTGCTGCTGGTATAAACCCACTATTGTCTCTTGTGTGGAGGGGTTTAAGGATTGCTGCAGTACAGATAGGACGAACAAGGTAGACACAGCGCTCTTAGGATCAGTAGGCTTTTATTGCTTAGGGACTAGAACAGGGACAGTGGATCCAGAACTGTCCCTGCTGCCCAGGAGAACCAGCAGCACAAGGCGACAACAGCCATAATGTTAACTCTGCTTTAACACCCCTTTAACATTTCTTACGCATGTTGCAGGGCGGCAGATGGCACCAATACAGCCCTGCAACAGGCACAAGAAATGTTTAAACAGGGTTAAAGTGGAGTTAGCATTTTGTCTGTTTTCACCCACTGACCCTTCTAGCTAGCCAAGATGGTTGTAAGGCACTATACAAATGAAGAGTCTCTTATACAGCTTGGGATAGCTTCAGGCAATGGGAAAGGGGAACAAAGGAGGAGGGGTGAGTCAAGATGTTAATTCAATAATAGCTATTAGGGCAGTGCAAATAGGCTGTGCATCTGCAGGATCAGTAAACAAAGGATGCTCAAGCCAGGGAGGTGTCCTATGACCTTCCAGGCTCATCCAAGGACATTTGTCCTTGCAAGGCCTTCGCTGATTGTAGCCTTCTATATGGAGCTGTAGGCTGTCCCGGGCACGTCAGAACATGCCAACGCCAACCATGTGCTCCTACAGCTGTCAGCGCCTCCAAGACACACGAGGCAGCCCAGTTATTCCACCTCTCTAGAGCCGTGTATTCACACCAGTTTAGTCCCTTTCACATGCCCTTCTCCTAATATTAAACTGAGACATTTCAGCGACAACTGTGACGAACAGAGGCCTTGAACCAGTAGCCCTGGGATTTCCAGGAACCAGCTGACTCCATTGAACCACTACCACACGTGGGCTTAGGTCCCAGATCCTAGTTGAGATCTTTTTGTTCCTTGCGTGTCACAACCCTCCCTGTTCCCTTGCCTGCTGTTTGGCTCCAGCCAGATATCTAGGCCCATCTTGTAGAAACAGGAAGTGTGGTAGAATAATGTCATTTCCTGTTCCCACTGAGACAACCTATATGCCTGGCTGAATCCAATCAGCAGGCAGCGGGGGGTGGAATGCTAACACATGTGATATGTGAGAAACATGGGGGGCCTCAAGTAGGCTCCTAAATCTGTACAGATATTTTTATTTATATAGTACTAGCAATGTACCTGGCACCAAATACACATTACATTGAAGACCAGTCCTTGCCCTGAGAGGCTGGGTATTTTCAGACGTTACGAGATCACGCTCAACCACGGTGAACTCCCCGTGGGAGAGCATGATCCCGTAACGTCTGGTCAGTGTTACGTCAGATGGTCACCCCCGTGAATCACGGGGGGGAATCAGATTTACCACGCTTCTGTCCCTCCTTCCCGGAGGAGGAACGGAAGTGTGGTAAACCTAATTCCCCCCCATGATTCACAGGGGTGACCACCCGGAGTAACACTGACCAGACGTGATGTTGACACACTCAACCACGGGGAATTCACCGTGGTTGAGTGTGTCAATGTCACGTCTGGCCGCTGACCACAGCCCGGAATTGGCGGCTGTGCTCGCCGCCAATTCCGGGCCATGGTCAATTTCCCAGGGGCGGGCAGGCGCAGCAGCTGTATTGGCCACAGCGCCCACCCGTCTCCGGGAGGGCAGGCTGCTGGGGGAGCGTGGGGGGCAGGTCTGTGCGGCCACACGTAGCGCCACGCAGACCCGCCCCCTCCCCAGATTCCCCGCCGGGATCAGCCGGCACATCTGTTGACATGCCAGTATTGATCCCTGCCGGGAATCAGTAGGGTGATTCCGTGACGGGGCGAATGCCGCCCCGTCACATCTGAAATCACCTGTTGACAGTCTAGGATAGACAAGGGAGAAGAGAGTCTAGGCAGAGAGAGGGATACGTTTGCTCGGCTTAATTATGGGGAGAAGGGGCCCCTGGATGAAAGAACTCAGAGCGGCAACAAAACAGAAAAAAAATTAAAAATTAATCACATCAAAGTGCAAAACCCGTATTAGAAATTACACAAAATTAAAAACCCAATTAAAATTAGACTTGTCCCTTCTCCCCTCTCATGACTCTTCTGTAATAGGGGAGCACCCTTGCCCTAATGGCTAACCCCAAGAGCCTTTCTGCAGCAGTCCCAGCTCCTCTCTCAAAGTGTGCCGGTCCCTGGGGGGCACAATCCCTCCCAGTCTCTGTGTCGGACCCCAGCTTCCTTCTCATAAGACGCGGTCCTGCTTGGTCCTTCCACACTGTGCCGCGGTTGCTGGGGACAGGGTTAACCTTCCTTCCCGGTGGCCCAGCCCTGTAGGCAAGCCTCCCAGCTCCGCTGTTGCTCCACTCCAGCTCCGCTGCTGCTCTCCGGCCGGCTCCCGCTGACTTCGGTCACGCTTCCTCTAAGCCATTCCACTTTGCCAGCTTCCCTGCTGGCTCCGGCAGCTCTGGGCCTGCCGTCTACCCCCCAGGTGCAGCCCCTCGCTCCCCTGTTTTCCGTGTAGACCTCTGGCAACCACTCTCGATTCCCTGGGGTTCACTCTTAAAAGGGTCATGTCCCTCAAACTAGCCCTGCTCTTAAAGGGGCAGGGTGGCCCCCACACCACCCTGTTACACCTTTCCCTCACATGCCCTCCATCCCCCTGCCTCGCCCAATACCACCCCCCTCACAGAGGGTCCAAGCACACTCCACCCTCCCATGCTTCCTCCCTGTAATAGGGCACTGGGCTCTGCAGTAAGTCTCGTCAGGCTCTAGACCCAAAGACCCAGGCCCGCACAGGATCTTTGCTTACAAGTTCCCTTTATTCTCCACCAACAGGACTATTTACACACAGTCCTAAGTACCAGGTTAGGGATGCCTCTTCCTTAGGCCCCACCTGGCTGGTGTTACCCCAGTTCCTCCCTGCCAGGTATGAAAAACCCTGTAGTCCTCCGGGTACCATCTGGCTTCCCCACTCCTGGCCAGGCACAATCTCTCCTGCATCAGAGGCAGAGACACACCAGATTCATCAGGCCATTCACCGCCCGGAACAGCTCCTCAGGATGAAACTTTGCAGACACTATTATGGCAGAGAAGAAAGCTTTCTTTACAGTAGCACTATAGAAATAAGTAGTAGTAGCCATGGCATAGTCCTTCAAAAAAGATCTATGCTGCAATTGGTCAGCTTCATCGTGAGTCATGTGTCACCTGTGTTCTAACCACCTACCCTCCTGCTTCAGTTGCCTCAGGTCTCTTCTATACTAGGGGGATCTATGTTGTTGCAGCGGTGGGAGAAGATGCCAGGTGTGCAATCGTGTCAATGGCCATGGTTACGATGTCTTACTACAAGGCAACCATGTAATCACCAGAGTAGCCATCAAGATCAGTGGGCAAATTAGGGCTGTAGCGGAATATCGTAGTGGTAGCTATTTCCGCCAGAAACAGCGTTTCCGCAATTAGTGGTCTGGCGTGGCAGAGGCTTTCATTCCGCTAGTTTCATTCCACTACTTCCGCAGTTCCACTAATTTCATTCCACTACTTCCACAGGCTTCACAAAATAGCGGAAACATGACATTTTCACTACTTCCGCCATTCCGCCAGCACCACAAAATAGCAGAACAGTGGTTTTCTGACAGTTTTCACAATTTTTCCACAATTCTGCAATTTGCAGAATGCTGGTGGAATTAGCAGATTGTCCGCAGAAAAGCTGCGGTGTGGCGCAGGCAATTCCGAAATGGCGGAATGGAATCACGGCGCGGTAACAGCTGCTGCCGCATCAGCCCTAGGGCAAATCCCCCAGAGCGTTCTGGAAACCAATTGAATCTATTAGTCTCCTGGGACGGACCAGCCTAACTGGTCTGACACCCCAATGAGGGCATGGAAGGGCAGGGATCTGGACCTTCAAAAAGTAGGAATGGGACTATCGGGGAATTACCAGTTACTGGTTTTACCGGTATCAGTTTTATCCAATACCAGTTTTATCGGTATCGGCATATCAGTTTTTTAACATTGCCAATTTTCAAATCTTTAACATTGCCGCCATTTTTATTGGCCGCAATGTTAAAGATCCGAAAAATTGGCAGTGTTAAAAAACCCAATATGCCGATACCGACAGTATTGGTTTTATTGGATTAATCCGATATCATCGATTATTGGCATTATCGGATTAATCCGATACTGATAGGGATGAGACTATCAAAAAGTAATGGTCTGACCCACGACAATGGTGTTATAGCAACACCCCCGATAATCAGAACCCCTGTTTCCAGGCTGGTGCAAAACATTAAATCCAGTGTGTGTCCTGCCTTATGTGTCAGGTCAGATATTATTTATGATAGACCCATGGTTGTCATGGTGTAGGATATTTGATATGGTTTCTGGCTGACTTTTCTTGGTTATTTGCTCGTAAGTTAGCATAGATTGGCATAAGGCCTTTTAGGCCTAAGGAGGTCAATCATCCCGTTTGTTACTTTGACATTTTATACAATAAATCTGATTTGATTTGATTACCATAATGGCTTCGGCTGATTGGAATTAGCCTGATTTGATTTGATTTGCCATTTTACACGTGTTATTAATAACTTCTATAAGGATGAGGTCAAAGAGGTGGAGAGACTAGTGCTAGGTTGACTAATGAGCCAATTGATGCAGCACAGATAGTAGCACCAGATCTAGGGAAACTGAGGCTCTATGCAGCATGGTGGCATAGGGTCTCTTCCAGCATAGGGATGTCTGATGAATACACACTGACGCACCAATTGGAAAATGAAAAACGGTACGGTGATTAATTTTTTTGATATTAGATAAAACATAACATTCCCTTCAGGGGACAGGGTTCCCTACATGTCAGTTCTGGGAATGGAACACACATTCCTGTGGCCCAACCTGGCCTGGGGAGTGGGGGCAGGGAGTAACACGTGGCTGACTGGCTTTGCCCCATGCTGCAGCTGGTGCCCCACCCCCTTCCATGACGGGCAACCATCGCTGCCAATACCAGACAACCATGGCTGGCTGCCATGGCAACCCTGCACTCCAGTCTGGTCCAGCCTCCTACCCCACCAGGGTTTGAACCAAGCCCACATCTGGTTGGCCCAGAACAGACATCTAGGTCTGGCACTGGTCTAGGTGGGCCAGGGCGGGCTGAACCAGGCCAGCGTCATGTTTGAAAACATCCCATGTTACTCATGGCCCCATGTTTTGCCCCCACCCCCCTCCTCCTGAATGGCTATGGGTCCTCTATAGGCCAAGGCTACCTGCATTTGAAGTCCCATGGGATTGTATTTTACACCAGTGATTCTCAAACGTATCCATGGACTCCCTGTACTGGGCATGTGTGTGTTCAGTCACACAGTGCATCTGCACATGCCTGGATCCAGCCCAGCCAGCTAGCAGGGCTGTAACCAAGGGGTGAGGGGCTGGGAGGCCTGAGTCCCACCATTGCTAGTTGTATCTCTCCTCCCACCCACCCACCCCCACGGAAAGTGCCCCCCATCTGAGAGACTTTGTTACGCCACTGCCAGGTAGACCGAGTAGGAGATAGGCCCTTTTCCCACAGACACCCTAACGCTGATAAAAGGGATATTACATTTTATTATACATGTTGCAGGGCACCCATAGAGCACACATATAGCCCTGCAATATGTATAATAAAATGTAACACCCCTTTTATCAGTGTTAGGGTGTCTGTGGGAAAAGGACCATAGCTAGCCAGCTAAAAGCGCCAACCATAAGTGAATGGTTTAGTGATAGTGGGAACTTTGCAATAAGAACCAAAGTTATCATATAGGTCTTGCATGGGGGAATGATTTAAGTGTGAAGCAGACTCAACAGTTCATGCTGTGGATTAGAACAAAGCCCCCAAAGCAGAGCTGAGAGCAATCTTTCCACCCAGTTCCCCTTCCGTCAGAACCGGGTGTTTTGTTCGGTCCATTCAGAACTCAGACCGAGCAGTGAAAAACAAAAAAGCATTTTGTGAATGCACAAAACGGCACGCTGCCCCCATTTGGCACATGAACGGAATCACGACCGTCATTTTGTTCCGATGCACGATGGTTGAGCCAGAATTCCGCTAAGCCCATTCCAGTTTTGCAGAAGAGTTCCACAAAATCGGAACAGCTTCTCTGAACTAGCCCTACCCTGACGTTTCAACTGGTTTACGCCTGGGAAGCCTAGCCAGGGAAAGAGGCTCAACCTGAAGCCTGCCCCCACCCCATGGGGACCTACCCTGGAGCTACATGACTTAAGAGGTTCAGACCAAAGCGGTCCAATGTCTGGGAACTGAGGAAGGGGGCTCACCTAGATGTTAGCAGCTGGGGAGAGGCAAAGCTAGGTTAGGATGGGTCTTGGTGCAGAAGGTGGAATGGGCCCCCTGACATGCTTGCAAGTCTTCAGTGGGTGCTAATTACCCATTTGTCTATGTGTGCTTTTCACATGAGCATGATTCCCCTCCCCCAAGTTCTTGGGCCCCCATGGAACTGTTCCTCCTGCATCTATTCTAGCTACACCCTCGCAGCTGGAAATCAGGGACTGAGTGACACCTTGTAATAAAGAAGAGTTGTTGATGTGCATATGGTACTTGGAAATGATGCCCCCACCCCTTTTTTAACTGAAAATAAACATGGTTGTGGTGAAGGACTGTGAATGGTTAGCCCCAGTCCTGTTGCCCTGATACAGTATACCTCCCAACCGCCCCTATTTAGGAGGGA
This sequence comes from Sphenodon punctatus, assembly GCA_003113815.1. Taxonomy (NCBI): domain Eukaryota; kingdom Metazoa; phylum Chordata; class Lepidosauria; order Sphenodontia; family Sphenodontidae; genus Sphenodon; species Sphenodon punctatus. The sequence continues at coordinate 2,736,190 of QEPC01003143.1, read as the reverse complement.
CAGTTCTCCTTTGGGTGTTGAATCCCTCTGTCTCTCTTTCAGGGGTCAGTCCTCCTGCCAGGAGAGAGAGAGAGGACAGTATTCAAGCCGCCTCAGGCACCTCTTGCCTGATAGCCTCCCAATAGGGATGTGCAAACAGAACCGAGTTCGGAAGTTCAGTTTGGTTCAAAAATCGAGTTCGGTTTGAAAGTTCAGTTCAGTCAATCGAACTATTCGAGTTCGGTCGAATTCCAAACTTTCAAACTGAGTTCGTACATTCAAAACCGGGGTTTTTTGCCTTCCGAACTGGGTCGAATTCGACCAAACAGTTCGGTCGAATTCGAGTTCAGTTTGAAAGTTCGGTTCGGTCGACTGAACTAGAGTTCGGTCCGAACTCCGAACTTCCAAACCACGTTCGCACATCCTTACCTCCCAGGAGAAGCCCATGAGAGGAGAATGAGGAGAGGATGGCATGATAAGAAACCGAGTGAAATGAAAGCAAGAGAATGTCTGTTTCTCTTTATGCACTTGGAATGCTGAGACGTGTCTGTGCCACGTGGAAGTGTGTGTGAAGGGCTCTCCTGTTCCAGCCTAAGAGTCTCCTGTCAGCCACAACAGAAAGCATCCATTTAGGGTTGGTGAAGGGTATCCTCTTCCACACGCTGTGCATCCTGTTAACTGAAGTGGAGGATCGGCTGTGGTTAAAGGAGCAATTTGCTACCCTTGGTGAATTCAATGAACGGGAGAGAAACGAAAGGCAAATGTATTGGGTTCAAAACAGAAAACAAGAATAGCTTTGGGAGCCGTTATCAGCTGTATTGATGCGAGGGGATTAATCCATTTGACACGTTCAATCAGGCAAGCTTATCAGGAGTGGCTGGCATTGGCACCTCCATCGGCCGCTGCCTCTTTGCCTCAGCGCACTGGCTACACTTGTCGTTTCATACTAAAACAACAAGGGCAGAGCATTGGCTGGCGGTGGGTGGCCATTCATTAGAGCAGGTTTGTTTGTGCTGGTGGAGTTCAAAGCAATCCATGCATTTCCGTTTGAGTCACAACAAAGCCCTGTATTTTGGAGGCTAGGGAACTAAGGGGCTGAGCCGAGAGCCCTGGAGAGAGGAGGCCGTTGGTTAGCGCAGAACAAACAAAACAGGCCTCTGCCTTCCTTGCTTCATCGCACCTGAGTGTCTACAAAACCCGGAGTGGGGGAAACTCAAGGGTGGGGGACGTTTGCCTTCACGGGGCAACTTGAAGATTAGTGCAAGCTCCAATGACCATGTAGATTTGCAGGACAGGGATACTTAAGTCACCACTTAAGCATCCCCCGAGGAAAAGGAGTGTCCAGAGCATGGATCTGCGCCAGTAATCTGTCCCCCTATCCTTTTGTTCATGCCCTCATATCTACTCCCTAACCCTGAGCTCAGTTTTTCATTGCTTGGGTGGTAGGAACTGGATCCAGGAACTAGAAAAGGGCCACATAAATATTAGCAATGGGCTGCATTTGGCCCCCTGGGCCTGACGTTCCGCACTCCTGATGAAAACCTATGGTTGCCACTGCTCCACGTTTCGGCTGGAGACTCTGGGTTTTGATATTGAGATGCCAGAGAAATCGTGGCTTATGGGGGCAAAAGGGGCTGTTAACACGAGACCCCCTGCCACATGAGATTATTGGGGGGGTTGGTTCCCCAATATCTGCTCTATCTTTAAATTTAGGGGAATTAGCCAAATTAGGGGGTCCCTTCATGTTCAAGGGATCAAGCTGAGGACAGTATGCGCTACAGGCAATTTATGTACCCTCCCCAAATAGAAAGAGAGAGAGAGAGACAGGTATCCAATCATAACAAGTTTATTGATATATATATATATAGGTAACACAGAGAAACACAGCCCCGGTCTGGCTGGTGGGATTTAACAAGGGGAAAACACAAGCGGTTTGTGGGGATTGTAGGAGAAGAGAGGGGTGTGTGTTACAATGTTGGCTCAGCGAGGGGGAGCAAGAGAACGCAACAGGGAGAGAGAAAGAGACAGGGAGAAAAAGGGCTTCCCCAGTTGACTGGGAAAGTCTGGACCTGCGGTTACCTTTCCTTGCCTGTTGAGACAGGACAGGTNACATACAAACCATACAACAAGTTTACAAGTTATTAATCCAAGACCCTGGACTGCCTTTAGCAATCCCAAGTCTATTTCCAAGCTGCCCCAAACTTGTCTCTACAAGTTTAGGACCAAACACAAATCCCTGAACTGCTTCATACAGTCCCAAGATTTACAAATTCAAGACAATCCGCCTCCCCGCAGATGGGACCCACTGGTCTCTGGTTATCATACAAGGGCTCCCCAAACTGCCTCTTACAGTTTGGAGATCTGTTACAATTCTCAACAACCCACAACCCCAACAATTCCTTCCCAACAACCCAGACCCTGATGCATAAATCCACAGGTCCAGGAGAAGAGAAAGGAGATAAAAAAAACAACACAGGAAAGAAATAGAAATACGGGGGTTTCAGCTGGCTGTAGCTACATATGCCTCCATGGACAATCCTGTGTGGATTACCACGTGCTTGCCCGTATTCTCCACCAATCTGTTAACACGAGACCCCTGCCACGTGAGATTATTGGGGGGGTTGGTTCCCCACTATCTGCTCTATCTTTAAATTTAGGGGAATTAGCCAAATTAGGGGGTCCCCTCGTGTTCAAGGGATCAAGCTGAGGACAGTACACGCTACAGGCAGTTTATGTACCCTCCCCAAATAGAAAGAGAGAGAGAGAGAGAGACAGGTATCCAATAATAACAAGTTTATTGATATATATATATATAGGTAACACAGAGAAACACAGCCCCGGTCTGGCTGGTAGGATTTAACAAGGGGAAAACACAAGTGGTTTGAGGGGATTGTAGGAAAAGAGAGGGGGGGGTGTTCCGGTGTTGGCTCAGTGAGGGGGAGCAAGAGAACGCGACAGGGAGAGAGAAAGAGACTGGGAGAAAAAGGGCTTCCCCATTTGGCTGGGAAAGTCTGGACCTGCGGTTACCTTTACTTGCCTGTTGAAACGGGACAGGTGGCCCATGGATCCAGCAGAGTTCAGGGGATGGAGGAAGAAAGAAGGGGCAGACCAGAGTCTGGAAGAAATCTCAACTCAGACACGCACAGAGTGTGACCTGCACGTATCTGGGTCCCAAGATTTCTCAAAGGTTGAGGAAAAAACCAGGGGCAGTTAAAGGGTGCAGACAAAGGAGTTTTGGAGGCTACGAAGGGTCGTTTGGGGTGTACAATGGGCTAACAAGGGGAGGTTACTTCCATGACAAAAAGGGCTATATAAGATGGACAAGATATCTTTGACACAGGGGGAAACTATAAACAAAAGACGCAGGGAGGGGAGCCAGGTCTAACGACGGTCCTTTAGGGTACAATGGGTGTGTGTCTGGTTTCTCTTAGGGAATGCAGGGATCGGAGGTTGCGGCACTGAGTCATGGCTACCAGTCCTTCGTTACAACAGGGTGAGCCCTTCTCCTTGACGACCCCATTCTTTATTCAGAGGGCTCTCCCTTCCAATCTGTTTCTCAACCTTAGGCTGGTATTTTTCCATGAGTGGTCCCTTGTTGCTAGGGACTAGGGTGGTTGGGCCCGATCCTTCCTTTTACTTTTCTCCTGCAACACCCACCCACCCCGTTTTGCTTGTGCACCTCGTATGGGGGGGCTTCCCTGTCAAGCCTCTATCCCCATGTTGTCCGGCCTCTGTTGGTCCCTGGGGGCTGTTTGCATGCCCTTTCTCTCAGGTCCCTTGGCTTCAGTTTACATGCCAAGAGTGCGGGGGGGAGGGGGGAGTACCCATTTTTGGGGAATTTAGCGGTCCATTCTTATCAGTCCCCCCGTTGGGAACCTTTTAACCTGTTTAAAACGGTTCCCACAATTACATGGTGGGATGGGCTACACCTGAACCGCAGCCTACCTAGCTCAATACGTTGGCTCACAACATGTAAAAACACCAGCCGCTGGAAGAACTATGACCAAAGTAGTCTCTTAGGACACTGGTAACTAGAACCCCAGTTCAGCAAGACCCTCTTCCCCCCCATAATTGTGGGATGGAATGGCACACAACGAGATGGTGGGGGTGGAGCGTTCTGGGTGACGGAGGGGACAACCAATGGGGGGGGGGGAGAGTGGAAGGAAACAGGAAGAAGGAGGAAAACAAAATACAGTACAGACCAGGGTATTTAAAAAATAAACTACTAAACTATAAACATCTATGAAATACAAGGGGACAATATCTAAGGGAGTAAATTACTATAAAGATACCTGGGGGGGGAAATCAATACATACAAGAAAATCAATAAACATTATAGACATAGGTACACCTGGGAGCTGGTTGTTACATCTACATTCTGGCTAGAGTCACCTGGGTTTCCTCCGGAGGAGGTCTGGAGGAATCCAAGATATTACCACAGGTTAATCTAGTTTTATTCACATGCGCGCCTTGCCCATGGCCTACTAATTTTCTTGAGAGATCGTGTATGTTTAGAGGAATGGATTTCTTCTTAATTTTAGGTCCCAATTTCCAAATTATAATTCACCACCCGGCATTGATACCCCGTGGCCAGAAGGGCTGAGCCAAAATTATCTGTTTGTACCTTTAACAAGGAGCTCCGTTCAATGGGAAAGTTCCATCCAGGTGGATCCTATAAGGCATAATAGTCCATAAGCTTCAGCTGCTGGAAGGAACTGAGGCAACTCAAAGAGGACTTTGGCTAGTAGCCAGAACAACCGCTGTGGCCAGGAGTGTTGGAGCAAAATGCAAAGTTCCTCTGTTCGTGGGCCAATGTTATGTGAAAGAGTTCCGGGTGGCGAAAAACCTTCCCAACGCAAACCCAAGTACCCAACGTCTGGTGGTCCTGCTGGAGGGCTTGCTTCACATTTTGAAGCGGAAAGTTCTTTTGGCGCTGCAAGGGGGCCGCTCGTGCTGCGCGCCGCTGGCTGTCCTTGCTGGGAAGCTGCACGCGACAAGTGGGGGCTCGGGACTGGCTCCGGCAAACATCTGGTTTCCGAAGCTCTATTCCTGGCATGGACTCACCAACTCCACTCTTCCTAACCTCCGCTCGCTCCTGGATCTGCCTGATGAAACAAAGGAATCTGGGGGGCTTCTCGCCCGGAGGTGAGGGTTAACCAAGGACAAGGAGAAAGACTGAGGACATGGGAGTCCCTCCTTCAGAAAAAGGAAGGGGGGGGGGAAGCCAAAGGGATGGACAATTTTATGAACCTTTTTTAATTGTCATCACTGACATATCCAATAAGGGGTTCAAATTCCCACATTTCTCGGCGGAGGGGAACGGATGGAGGTTGGTTTCCTTCCAGGACTGGATACCTGTTCCCCGGCCTTCCCTTAATTACAACTCTGCCCATGATGAATTGTATCACGTGGGGATCTCCTCTTATAACCAGCTCCCATCTAGTGGAGCTGTTGTGGTAAAACTTTACAACCACTCTCTCTCCACAACTCCCCCCGTGGCTTTCCCAGTGGCCACCTCAATGAGAGTTCTGTGTGGCCCTCCAGCCTCGCTATAGTAAAACCTGAAATGAAAGGTTTGCCTGTTGATCAGGTTGCTTACCCGTGCTGCTAATCTCATAGCTGGATTGACTGAGATACTGTTCCAGTTGTGTGTCAAGTGGGGATACATCTATTCCCTTGGTCTCCTGGGCCTTACCCTCCTATTCATGGCTGCCTTGTGATGAGGCTGCGAGTTCTTCTACTGAGCAGGGGTGGAAGAGCTAACCAGATGAGGCGGGGGCTCCCCAGGAACAGGGGAGAGGGGGAGGCTCATGAACACTGTATTAGGTCCTCCCATCCCTTTCCCGAGACTGTAAGCAAGCCTTTTCACGGGGGGAGGGGAAACCTGAAAGAACCACAGGGGGGACCGAGGAGGCCCCTCCTCCCAAGGTACAGTGTTTGCTTCACTGATCCTGGAAGCTAGGGCAGGGTATGGAATCTGGGGGCATTCAAGGGAAGGGAAAAAAGAACTGAAAGAGGAAAGGGTGAGGGGAGTTTGTCTCCCCCCATCCTGCCCCAACTGGCTGCAGCTTCTCCATGGATCAAGCTGCCAACCCATACAGACCCTAATCATGCGCACACAGTCCCATCCTTCTCTACAACAAAACAAACCAAGCTCTTCAAGCTGCCATCCCATACATACACACCCAAGCCTTATACAAAACATACAAAAGGGGGAAGGGGAGTACTGTACCAAAAGGGGGCCACTCGTGCTTTTTTCCCCAAGGATGAGGGGCACTAAATCCTATGGCTGCCACAAGCTCCCACCCCAGCACCAATCTAAAACTGGCCCAGTGTGGTTGACTAAAATTAAGAAAAAGTCAAAGGTGACAGGGAAAATAAGAGGGGATCCCACACTACTCCAGTAATTGTGTGGGACACTAAGCCAACTGTAACAACCCAGCCCCCAGCCCCAAGGTAGGTCTACCGCGCCTCGGTGCTGTTTGGGATAGATCTTGGGAAGACAAAAGGTGAGGGAAAAGGCACAGTGCTATGGGGGCATTTTAAAGCCTATAATATCTCACACACACAGGAGTAAAGCAGGTATACATTTTCCCTTTACTCTGTTTCAAGCTGACATACCTCACCCATTCCATGGTCAAGAGCACACACAAATCCAGCTCACCCACATCCATGCATACATCACCACATCAAAGAGGAAGATCAGATCTCTTTCTTTTCACAGTGAGCTGATAAGCTTAATTACTCTACAAAGGAACCTCAGCACTACCTCTCTGCTAGCACAAACTTAAAGCCAGAGTGGAGAACAACAATCTCATGAATTCCTTAATTTCAGAGTCACTCACACACCTCCCCACATGGGGATACATGCACCCCAATATTCAGGCACACACACAAATAACTCATCTTTATCATTCACAAGCCAACCTTCTCTAAAACAAAACAAACCCAGCTCTTCATGAATCGCCCTTCCTCCAGCCCCCACACCTTCCACATCTCAGCTTACAACTGGAGCTATAGGCTCTTGTGCTTGCCAAGCGGGGTTGTGGGGGGCTTGGGGGATGGCGTCTATGGGCAGGTTAGACTCTCCTCTAGGGAACATGGACCCCACCCCAGGAAGATCTTCGACTCACACGGCGGCTACCAAGCCTTTGTGCAAGTCGAGTTCTCCCC
>QEPC01003143.1:2635436-2727401 GCA_003113815.1 Sphenodon punctatus | reverse complement strand
TATCTGGGTCCCAAGATTTCTCAAAGGTTGAGGAAAAAACCAGGGGCAGTTAAAGGGTGCAGACAAAGGAGTTTGGGAGGCTACGAAGGGTCGTTTGGGGTGTACAATGGGCTAACGAGGGGAGGTTACTTCCATGACAAAAAGGGCTATACAAGATGGACAAGATATCTTTGACACAGGGGGAAACTATAAACAAAAGACGCAGGGAGGGGAGCCAGGTCTAACGACGGTCCTTTAGGGTACAATGGGTGTGTGTCTGGTTTCTCTTAGGGAATGCAGGGATCGGAGGTTGTGGCACTGAGTCATGGCTACCAGTCCTTCGTTACAACAGGGTGAGCCCTTCTCCTTGCCGACCCCATTCTTTATTCAGAGGGCTCTCCCTTCCAATCTGTTTCTCAACCTTAGGCTGGTATTTTTCCATGAGCGGTCCCTTGTTGCTAGGGGCTAGGGTGGTTGGGCCCGATCCTTCCTTTTACTTTTCTCCTGCAACTCCCCCCCCTCCCCCCCGTTTTGCTTGTGCACCTCGTATGGGGGGGCTTCCCTGTCAAGCCTCTATCCCCACGTTCTCCGGCCTCTGTTAGCCCCTGGGGGCTGTTTGCATGCCCTTTCTCTCAGGTCCCTTGGCTTCAGTTTACATAGCAAGAGTGGGGGGGGGGAGTACCCATTTTTGTGGAATTTAGGGGTCCATTCTTATCAGGGCAGACATATCAGAAATGGGGTAAGTTATAACGATTTCCCTGACCTTTTTCCAGTTTGGGGCCGTGCCATCATGATGCTCTGTAGGAGGTGGCCCTACATCAGAAGGGTGTGTCCTGCCCTTTTGACATGGCGGCACTTCATCAGGGGCAGGATTATATCAGAAAGGGACATGACGGTCCCTTAGCCCCACCCTTGTCAAAGTGCCCCTGCCTACAGTGTTAACGGGGTAGACCGGTAGTAACCCTGTCTACACCATTCCCCGAGCAGGACCCAGCTAGGGCTGAAACAAGAGCAAGTGTTCCTGTTCCACAGGGCAAATACCGACCGTTTGGGAGTACTTGCGAGTGTTCATTGGTACTTCATGAGTCTCTGGTGATTCCATGTTTCTGCCATTATCCGTATTGGTGCCTGCGTGGTTTTTTTTTGTTTTTGTTTTGTCATTTTCTATCAATTTTGTCACTTTCTGGCATTTTTCATCATTTTTTGTCACATTCTGGCATTTTTTCATCATTTTTTGTCTATTTGGGGTCATTTTTCATCACTTCCCAGGAATTTTATGACAGTTCTATAGCACTTTTACAACACTTTATGGCAATTTACAGCACTTGCTTAGCACTTAGCCAGCATGTTTGCGTCTCCACATCCCCTTGGGGTGCGTGCGAGGTGCATGTGGGGCTTGGGATCGACTCTGCAACAGTTTTGTTCAACTCGCCAAAAATAATGACAAATGGCGAAAGCAGTGGAAAATCCACAATTTTCGTATCACACGAAGGAGAATGATCTGTTTCTGATGGAAACTGCTGTGATTTTTTGTTTCAGGCCTAAACGCAGGAAAGAGAGATAAAGTGATTCAGGTTGGTTTCTGTTGGTAACCTTGAACCCATAGACTTTCAGGTTGTGCCCAGCAAACAGTGTCACCACAGCTCCCTGATCCCCCTATTCCTTGATAGGAATTCAGAGGGGTTTTGCCCCAGAAGCCTATGCCATGCCCCCAGCCCTTTTGATTGGTCATTTGGTTGTATTTAATAAACAGGAAGTTGGGCGCAAGCAACTTCTAAGACCTCTTGCTTGGAACGTGTCTGCCCCTGCCTATCCCTTGACCACCCTGGGCTCTGGTTCTCCCCCTCCAGCCTTGCCCAGCCTCTTCAGTGTCAGGAACTGAGCCTTGACCCGACATCTCTGGGGCAGTGGCCGATCCACGGGTGACCGATAACTGCTGAGAGTTAGGGGCACAGGAGGGGGGGGGCTGGGAAGTGGGCAACGGAAAATCTGTGTGTGCGTGCGTGCGTGCGTGTGCGTGTGTGTAATATTTTATTTGGTTATGGTTCGATTAAATGGCTATATGTTGGTTGCTTGCTTGACATAAGTAAAAATAGGCTAACAGAAAGAGGAATAGGGAATAAGCACTACTAGGCCTAAGACTAATTTAACCTTGTCTTTAGTTGGAAGTATGCCAATAGAGAGAGAAATGGAGAAGGGGACTATGTTGTCAGGTTAGCGGTAGGCCAGAATAAGAAAGGGGAAGTGATATAAAGAGTCTGATTAGATGGAGCAGAAGGTCAACATATTTAGCTAAAATTATAATAAAATTGCTAAGTTTAATGAATATGGAGTTTGCCACATTCGTTATTCCGGTAACGATGTGGTCTGCAAAAGATTACCCAAATTGCTAATTTGCCAGCTGCGCACCTCGCTACCCTAGATGGAGACCCTAATAAGGACCCAAGTGGCCCTCAGACTTCCCATCTTTTTCTTCTAGTGGGTCTGATTAGCCAATTGAGGAAGGCTGGCCACCTCCCCTGGAAGAGGCTTCGCTAGCACTTCTAGATAACCTCTGTTGATCATTTATTATTCTTTTTGACTTTTGAAATCATTTATACGTACTGTGTAAAATCTTTAATGTATTATTGGGTCTGGTTCCTAATTCATTTCCCTGTATATCTAATCTACATTCTGCATCAAATATCCTTTCTTTTTGCCTTGTGTTTTGATCAATTGTTTCTCTTAAGTAAAATTTACTTCCTGTGAACTTGTCTGCCTGTGGAGTCAATTCCCATGTGGGGAGGGTAAGAGCATTTGTTGGTTGAATTCTGACTGAGAATTTTGCCCTGAAAATTGTGCCACCCACAAGTCACCTGTGGGTCAGCCTCCATAGCAGCCACAGGAAGCCGGGTGGGTGAAGATGCTGTTTCCCATTCCCTGAGCCTGTTTGGGGGATCCTGTTCCAGCCCTGAGCTCTGCCTCCACCGTATCTGGAAGGGTAGTCTCCAGGCTCTGGGGGAAACAATGACTTCTCTGGGTTTTCTCGGATACCCTGGAGAAATCTGGGACCCATGGGGCAGCCAAGACGGTTGGGGGAGGAAGCAGGGAGGAGACAGGAGGGGAGAGAAGACAACGCTTGAGATAAATAGGGAGAAAGGCATGGAATGGCTTCCCTATGAAGGAGAGGCCCACTTAGTACATTAGATCTCTTCAACTTGGAGAAGAGACAATGAAGAGGATGGAATATAGTGGAAGTTTACAAACCCATGTTGGTGCAGTGCTGGTAAATACTAGGGGTGGGACTACCGGATCATCCGGTATCCAATACTGCCGGTATTTGGTGTACCGGCAGTATCGGATTAAACACGGTAATCCGGCCCGTTTACCGGATTCTACCGTACCCGATTTTTTACATTGCGGCCATTCAAATGAATGGCCGCAATGTAAAAAAAAAAACCCAAAAAACCCCCCACTTTACTTTCCCTCCCCAGTCCAGGCTGCACGGGTGGAAGGGGGGACACCCCCTCACCCACCCTGCCCAGCCTGGCTTTAAAATCCCTGGGTGGGGAGGTAGGGTGATCCCTGGGGTGGGGTGTGTGTTAAACCACCCACCACCCCAGGAATCACCCTAGTATCTGCTGGTGCAGGCTCTAGGTCGCCGGCAGCGTCCCGGAGCCCGCACTAGCAAGGACGTCGGGGGAAAATTTATTTTTTTTAAAGCCAGGGTGGGTGGGGGGTGCCCCCCTTCCACCCGCCCAGTCTGGGAGGGGGAGGGGGGAGGTTTTTTGTGTTTTTTTCCATTGATTTCAATGGGGACAGTTCCCCATTGAAATCAATGGAACAAATCCGGTACCGGTAAACAGGTACACAGATCCGGCAATCCGGTTTTTTAAAATCCGGTAACCGGTATTTGACCCGATGTCCCACCCCTACAGTGTTTACCCCTTCTCGGAATACTAGAATGCTTGATCCAGACAATGGGCATTTTTGCCCACACGTTAAAGTTCCGGATTTTTCAATCTTCTTGGTTTAGAAGTCCACAAGTAAGTTCCGGATGCATTCTTCACACACACACTGCCCTGAGACAGGCTAAAGTAGCTGCAGCTGTAGACGTGAGGGGCTGCCATGGATTGGAAACCAAGTGACCACAGCTGCCTGGAGCAAAGCAGTTTACCAGGAGAACCTTTTACACACAAATGTTCTGGGAGTTCTACTCAGAAGTTCAAAGACCTGGATGTTTAAGATCTGGGTGAGTGATTTAGACACACAGAAAGTTCAGAATGTAACAGCAAACATGCAGGAGAAATGTGTGTGTAAAAACACCCAATGTCTATGCCCATGAGTCTGTCTAGTCCCTTGCCTGCCCTTATGAACCAGATACATTGGCCTCCGTTCCAAGTGGGATCCGCGTGGGATCCATACAGTTTCCGTGCAGCTCAATAAATCCCTATGGAGATGTGTATGTGTGCAGCGCATGGGATCAGCCCCACTGATGGACACCCTAGACTCTGATCCTAGGTCTTGTTTAGACACTCACCCTGGCGATCTGACTATACCCCATGCTTCGCATCCTGCTGGTCACTTCTACACTTCTGAAAATGTAACCTTTTTGTGCTTCAGTTCCCCCCCTGTAAAATGATCACAGGCAGGTTTTGCCACCTCGCCTCGTTTCACTCAGAGTTTGGACTCCAGGGGAAGCCCCTATTTCTCCAAGTCAGTCAGGGATGCCCATGTCTAACCTAGAGAATTGGGACTTCCCAGGGGCAGCAGGGAGCGGCCATGTCACAAAGGGAGCAGGCCATAGGGAATTCTCTGCCCACCTTCCAACATGGCCCTGTGGAGCATCATGATGTCACCATGCTCCACAAGGGCAGGGCTATGTCAGGAAGAGAGGCAAGAGGCCCCTTGTCCCTGACCTCTTCCTGATGTTACCCTGCCGCCTGCAGAGCATCATGATGCTTTGTCAGGGGCGGAGTTATATCAGGAAGTGGCGTGGCATCCCCTTTGGCCTGCCGCTGTCCAAGAAGGCGCAACCCCTTCCAGGTTTTCTACCATAGTGAGGTGGCTACCCCTAACCACATGCAGAGATGCACTGAAGTCCCATTCCGTAGTGACCCCACCTCTCTGTACAGACGAGGTACTGCCATGACAAGGAGACTCCTCCTGCTTCCCCCATCTGCCTTACAAGGACTCAAGGTGCTGGATCTCCTGAGTTTCTTCCACCTTTTGCTTTGGCCTTGTTGTATTCCGTTAGTTGCTAGTTATCAGTGCTAGTTGTTAGTTATCAGTGTGTAGGTTTGTCCCCTAGAGGCTCCTGTAGCTTAGGCTGCAGGGTAGATGGAAAAAAAGGAGAAGGGACAATGGGGTTGGGTGGGGGGAGAAAGACAGACAAACAGACTCTGTATGAGGTTGGAAATAAAGATTCCCTGCTATAGCTAAAGCATGTCTGCCAGGATATCAAGCTGGCTCCTAGGTGTCATCTATGTGGGGGGATGAACTCAACCTCCCCCCCCCCCCCCGGGATAATTCTGGACAACTGTCTCTGCACCACCAGTCTTTCTGAGGGTTTTTTTCCCCCTCAGCCCGGGCCCCGCTGGCTGCTGCGTGGGACCCACCTCCGTCACCGAAGTGGAATTGTGGGTGGCCTGAAGCCCCACCCCCTGGTTCCTGTGCAGTGGCTGCAGCCCTGCCCCCTGCTACACCGCACATGGGGAACGTTGTGCGCAACTGCGTGTGCGCCGGTGTTTTTCTCTGATGTGGCACATCTCCACCGGCGTGGCGGCACACCCGTAGCCTGGAGCAGTGGGGACTCAGAAGCATGTGGCACTGGTGGATCCTTAGCCACTGCCTCCTCATCGCCGCTGCTGTTCCTTCCGCTGCCGCTTGGATCCCGAGGTTCTTCCTCACCGCCGCTACTATTTGTAATGCTGCCTACTCCACGTGGATCCCCGGGCTCCTGTTGCCGCCACTATCACTGCCGCTGGGATCCCCGGGCTCCTCCTTGCTGCCACCGCTGCTTCCTTTCCTGGGTCCCAGTCTCCTTTTTGCTGCTTCTGGTGCTGCCAGTTCCGCTGCCACCGCCTCTGCTGCCTATCTTGGTTGCAGAGGTAAATTGGGGGGGGGGGCGGAGGGGAGAATGTTGGGTTTGCCCCGGGCCCTGCGCACTCTGCATTTTTATTTGGTGGGGGTGGGCACTGGGGGGGAACTTCTACTTGGTTGGGGGTAGGTTGCCCCCGCGTGCTCTGCTTTTATGTGTTTGGGGGTGCCCTGTGAGCTCTGCTTTGCCATGTGTCCTGGGGCAGTGACTAGCTTGTGTTTGCCCCTGCCAGCTACGCTTTGCCATGTGTCCTGGGGCAGTGACTGGCTTGTGTTTGCTCCCATGATCTAGTCCATTTATCATGATGATGTTAGTGTGCAGTTTTAGGGTTAGCTCCGCCTACCATTGGGTTAGCCCGCCTACTGTTGGGTTGGATCTGCCCCCAGTATATAGCCTGGGCTTGGCCCCAGCTTGTCCTGGGAAACAGAAATGTTTACACCAGGACCTCTTGTGACTGCCTCCCGTCCCACCTCCTCTTTTCCTTCATGGGACAGTTGGACCTGAAGCTGGGTGAGGAACAGGGTAAAGGAGGAATGGGGCTGGGCAAACCTAAAGTGATAGTTGACTAACCCTGAGAATCGGACGCGCAGCATCCATTGAGTGACCCTGGATTTATGCCGAGGGCCACCAGGTGCCACTGCCAGCGGCCGCCTTAGGAAGCCTTGCCTAGCTGCTGCAGTCCGGTTCCCCCTGCGGTGCTGTGACTTGAGTTTCTCAGGGCCTCAGTGGCCACCTAAACCAGCTGTTTCTGGCTCCAGCTGGAAGCAGCTGATCTAGGCAGCCACTGGCAGCCTGTAAATTCAAGCTGCAGCACCGTGGGATGGAACCGACTGCAATAGCAAGGCAAGGCTTCCTAAGGTGGCTGCCTGCCGGCCGGCCTCGGAAAAATAGAGAGTGGCAAGAGTGGGCGGCCCACCAGAAGCAGTACCGCAGCCCCAGCCACCGCCAAGCCAGCCCACATCACATGGAGATGAGGGGGAAGTGGGAGTGGAGGGAGGGCTTGTTGGGCAGGTGGGCGGGACCCACTGCTGCTCTGCACAGTTTGGGGGGGGGCTGGAGCTGGCGAGGTGGGGCAGCATGAACTAATTATGGGGCTGGGGGTACAATGGTTAGCAGCTGATTATTGGGGGCACAAATGAACTGGTTATGGGTGGGGGACATTATGAATTGACTATGGCGATGCAAATCACTATGGGGTGGGGGCACAAATGAACTGATTTTGTTTGTTTGTTTGTTTGTTTATATCCCACTCCCTCCAGCCTTACAGCAGCTCGGAGCGGCTCACAAAATATTTAAAATAAGTTTTACAAAAAACACAATATACAAAAGGGGATTAATAAAACATTATAAAACAACAATAAAAGAGGTAAAAAAAACCAACACTAGCAAACAACCCCCCTCCTCCCCCCCCTCCCCAAAGATCTGGACAAGCAGCCAAGTCTTACAGGCCTGATGAAAGGCCAACAGACTGGTAGCCAGGCAGGCTTCCTCTGGGAGGGAGTTCCACAGCCGTGGTGCACCCACCGAGAATGCCCTCTCCATATCGTGGCCCCAAGAAGGCCCCCCCGGCAGATCGCGGAGGTTGCTCCAGGGCCCAGGGGGTCAGGCGGTCTCTCAGGTAGGCAGGGCCTAGACCATGTAGGGCTTTTAAAGGTCAAAACCAGCACCTTGAATTGGGCCAGGAATGCTATAGGCAGCCAATACAGAGCCAGGAGCACTGGTGTAATGTGTTCCCTGAAGTCCATCCCCGTCAGGAGATGGGCCACCGCATTCTGCACCAGCTGCAGCTTCTGAGTCATCACCAAGGGCAGCCCCACATAGAGCACGGTGCAGTAATCCAGCCTTGAGGTGATGAATGCATGGATGAGGGCGGCCAGGTCAGAGTTTGAAACATATGGCTGGATCCTACACACAAGATGTAATTGGTGAAAGGCTCCCTTTGCCACCGCCTCCACCTGACAATCCAGGCGGAGGCCAGGGTCCAAAAAGACCCCCAAATTCTGCATCTGCAAGGCCAGTGGTTGGCAGATTGCCTCCACAAAGGGGGGACATCACCTCAGGTGCTTTACCCACCAACATCACCTCTGTGTTATCAGGGTTCGGTTTCAGTCTGCTCAGCCTCATCCGGTCACTCACTGCTAGCAAGCACTGGGAAAGCACCGAGACTTCAGGACCTGGGTTTGTTGAAAAAGAGAGGTAAAGCTAGATGTCATCAACATACTGGTCGCAATGCACACCATAGCATCTCACGACCGCACCCAAGGGTTGTATATAGATGTTAAACAACAATGGAGACCGAATCGAACCTTGCGGTACGCCACAAGCAAGATCACAGGGGCTAGATGTTTCTTCCCCCCCCCCCCCAGCACCACCCACTGGCTTCTCCCCGAGAGGAACGATCGGAACCATCCTTAGATAGTCCCATCCACCACTATCCCCGGGGTCCACAACTGTCTCAAAAACAACCCATGATCAACCACATCAAATGCTGCAGAGAGATCCAATAGGACAAGAAGCTTTGAATGTCCTAAGTCCGTTTCTCGAGGGCCACCAGGGGGCATGCGTGGAAAGTAGTTGCACTTGGTGAAAGCTCCAGTGAGGCCCATGCTATTACTCCTTTTTTAAAGGGATAAACTAAAATTTACATACCCCAAAAGTAGAGCTGATTAAACCGGAACCAAGAAGGAGCCAGGAGGAACAGAAAAACGGTAAAATCCTTGCCCGGAAAAGGTAACTCGAAAGGGGAGACTCCAGGGCTTTGCTGTGACTGTAGCCCAGAACAGGCCGAGAACATGGCAGCAGAGGAAGGAGAATGGGAGATGGCGGGGGTGCGCACCAGCATTGCCAATATAGAGGCACTGATGAAAGATATAAAGGCGGATCTCAGGGAAGTGAGGAATGATCGCTTATTGCTTAGGGAATGTGTGCAAAAACTAGAGGCTTCCCACGAGGCAATGGACAGGTGCACACCCTGGACAATAAAGTTGAAGTCCTAGAAGTGCGGTTAGGTGCCCTAGAAGACAAGGAAGTTGCACGGGACAATCGCCTAGGTGCAGCCAAGAAACACCTCATAAACTTGAGGAGGAGAAACCGAGGATTTAGAAAACAGGGGGAGGCACAAGAATCTAAGGATCAATGGGGTCCCTGAAGGGGCTGAAAAGGAGGCCATGCCTGCTTTGGTGGAAAAAATACTGCTCATGCTCTTTCCTGACAATCCAGACATGGGCAATGTGGAAATAGAAAGGGCACACCGGGCACTCAGAGCCAAACCCAAGGAAAAAGACCCCCCTAGATCATCAAGTTCCTGAGATTTGTGGATAAAGAAAATATTTTGGCTGCTGCACGCAAGCAACAAAAACTCGAATTTCTGGGGCAAAAACTCAAGATATCCCAAGATTGGTCTGCTGAAATGATGGAGAAGAGAAGACGCTGGCAAAAGTACTTTGAGGTCTTCTTCAAAGAAGGGATTAAAGCGCAGATGAGACCCACCGCCAAATTCTCGTTCATGCATGCGGGAGGGAGACGTACATTTCAGGAGGAAAAGGACCTTCTCCTGTACATTGACAGACACCTGCCACAGTTGAAAGACTGAGGAGATCAAGACCCACATAAGCTACGGTGAAGCGGAAATGCAAGTTGGAAAAGCGACAGACATGAACGCGAGCATTTTTATGCTGTGTTGTTAAGATGTAATAATTCGGTTGGGTCAGCAGAGGGCGGAAGAGTGCAATGCATCCAGGTTCACACAAGGGACTATAAGGGGTGGGGGATGTACCCTCTATAATGATAAGAACCTGGCAGAAACTGAAGGACCGCTATTGGTGAGACCCTTTTTCTTTTAAATTAATGCAGAGATGTCCATTCCCGATGGAAGGAAGGAGAGTTTCAGTTTTCGTAAACGTATAAAACTGCTCCGGATTGTAAAGTTTCCTTAAAGTTTGGCGGAGTAACTGTTGTTGTTTGTAATCACAATGTTTAGCGGGGGTAGTAATATAAACAGAAAAGGAGTTTAGTAAGGTAATGATTTTTCGAAGGCAGGTGGGTGTGATTCCACTGTCTACAATGTTATTGGGCAACCACTGAAAGCTCAAGGCCTGGAAGGTGCAGGACCACTGGTGGACTCTCAGGGTGGTGGGGGTTGGGGGAAGGGTGGGAATGGGGTATGGTTAGGATGGAAGTTTTCTCTTTTTTCTTTTTTGTTTTTCCCTTGATTTTTCTTTTTCCTCCCCCCCACCCCTTTGCACAGGGGTCTTGTAGAAGGGTAGGATGGAGAACAGAGGGGTGTCGTGGATCACTTGCCGTCCAAAACATGGGGCACAAAATGGGTGGAGAAATGGTGCATATAACAGGGATGGGAACTAGAGCAGACCAAAAAGACCCAGATGACTGAACTACAAAGTAGTACCCTCCATGTTAGAGGGCTAAACTGCCCCCAAAAAAGGAAGAGAGTCTGGCAGTGGATAAAAAGAAATGTTAGAGATAGTGGCGCTGCAGGAATCACATCTATTGCAGCATGACCAAGTCAGATTTCAAAGTAAGTTCTTTCAACAGATATTTTTTTCATCTTCATCCAGGAAAAAAGCCGGAGTGATATTGGGATTCGCTAATGCAGTTAACTTTAAATGCTCAAAGCAAGTGAGTGACAACAATGGGAGATTTATGCTAGTAACTGATCAAATTGAAGAAAAAGATGTAACGGTGGTATGTGTGTATGCCCCCGATAAAGAACAATTGCCCTTTTTTAGAGAACTTATTCCTGTAATTACAGAAGAAGCTAAGGGACAACTTATTATTCTGGGGGACTCTAACGTCCCACTAGATGTAGCCGATAAACTCCCCAAAGTCCAATTGACTGCAGCTAACAAAAAGATAGGAGAGATGTTCCTTGACAATTCATGGATTGATGTATGGAGGCAACTTCACCCTGCATCGAATGAATTCTCCTTTTATTCTGCCCCGCACAATACCTATTCTAACACTGACCACATTCTGGTGGATAAACCCAATATATTGGACTGTACAAAATGCAGGATAGAAAATATTGTTTTTTTCAGACCACAACGCTATGATATTAACATATGATGTTGGAGGGGCAGAAAAACCTGCTAGACCAATGTGGAGGCTTAATAAATATTATCTCAAGAATATAGAAATTCAGGAAACCATAAAACAGAACCTGATAGAATTTATTGAAATAAATGATGTAGAAGATACCCATCCACAATTGCTATAAGAGACAGCAAAAGCCTATCTAAGGGGGATGTATATTTCTGCAGTTGCTAAAAAAAGAAAAAAGACAAACGACTAGGGAATTGTATACACAACTCAGACAGCTAGATCGAATTAATAAAACCCACCGTACTGTAGAGCAAAAAGAAAAAATTATGACACTTAGGCAACAGATAAATGTGGCTGAAGTAGAATCAATTGTGCAGGGACTAAGATACACCAAACATTATTATTACAAGAAATCAAATAAATCAGATAAAGTATTAGCATTCATGGTTAGTAAAGAAAAAAAGGTCAAAGGCTCATATAGATAAGATACGTCAATCGTCAGGCACTGAGGTGATGCAAACGGAGCAGATTAGAGACTGCTTTCCCCTCATCTATAAAGAGCTATATACTACAACCAAACTGGAGGAGAAAAAAAATGAGGACTTTTTACAAAAATTGCCATTACCCAAACTTAACAATGAGCAAAGAGGGGTGCTGGATCAGTACATTACATGTGAGGAAGTGGAGGAGGCTATAGCTAGCTTCCCTAAAAATAAAGTGTGTGGACTGGAAGGTTACTGCTCGGAATTTTACGAGCAGTATACAGATATAATTGCCCCAATACTAACGCGGGTATACAACTCCTTCCTAAACACAGAAGAACTACCTACAACTTTTTATGATGCGCTGGTCACACCCTGCCCCAAGCCTGAAAAAGATCTGGAACTGTGTGGGAGCTACCAATCAATCTCTCTCCTTGACCTAAAAATATTTACTAAAATCCTCACCAGTAAGCTGCAAAAAGTTATTAAAAATTTGATTACCCCAGACCAGATAGGTTTAATACCTGAACGCAGAGGAATTGATAACATCAAGAAAGTGGTGGACTTAGTATATCACATTCAAAACAATAGAACACCCGCCATACTGGTCTCTCTTGATGCAGATAAAGCGTTTGACAGGACGGAGCATCGTTACCTGTTTAGGACGCTGGAGTTGATGGGAATTTAAGAAAATTTGTTGGAATGGGTTAAGAAGCTGTACTTGCACCCTCGGGCTAAACCTTTAGTGAATGGAACATGTTCGGAGGACATAAAGTTGGAGCGGGGCACCCATCAGGGTTGCCCCCTCTCTCCTTTATTATTTGACTTGGCGGTGGAATCACTCGCCATTGCGATTAGACTGGATGCCAATATCAGGGGAATTGGGATTGGAGAAGTGGAACATAAGTTGTCTATGTATGCGGACGATGCCATAATTTCTATGTTAGACCCCTTAAGCTCGGTGCTAGACTAATTGAATTACTAACAAAATGTGGGGAAATTTCTGGGTACAAAGTCAACCTAGCCAAATCACAAGCATTACTCTTTCATATTCCAAAAAATCAAAGTCATGGCATTAGTAGTCCTATCCCCTTCAAAATTGCTAATGAAAGGTTCAAATATTTGGGTGTCCAAATATCCAAGAACCCATATAAGTTGTACAAAGATAATTTGCTCCCCTTGCTAAATGAAATACAAACAAGGATAGAAAGCTGGCAAACACTGCAATGCTCTTGGCTAAGGCGTGTCAGTTTAGTAAAGATGGTGATTTTCCCTAAATTATTATATTTAATTTCAGCCCTACCAATAAAAATATTGGATGATTACTTTTAATAAAATAAACAAAATGCTTTCCTGTTTCATATGGAAAAAAAAGAGACCCAGAGTGCGCAGGTCTATTCTTTATTCTGACAAGGCAATGGGGGGGTCTGAACTTTCCAAATGTAAAATTATATTATTACGCGGCAACAATTAGAGCCGTTAAAAAATTGTTTTGGGGAGCTGCAGACCCTAGTTGAACTACTATTGAGCGAGATACATATGGTATGTATCTCTTTAAACCTTATGTACTTGGAAGTAATAAAATACCATCACTGAGAGTTCATTCCCCATGCATTTCAGGTCTGGAGACTTATCCAGCATAGGGCTGATATTGACATAGAAAAATCACCATACGCACCCCTCAAACTCTTAACAGAGGGCATGGGAGATCCCTTGTGGCAGCTCTTCACTAGAATGGAAAGGGGAGGAAAGTTTCAGGCTAGGCATCTGTATAAGAATGGCCACCTTATGGAAAAGGATGAATTGGAAACATGCGCAGGTGTTAAAATAGATTTTTTAATTATATGCACGAATAGTGAGTATTTTTAAATCCCGAGGCAGTGGAGCAAAAATCAGTAGGCTCCCAACCTCCTTGGAGGTGGTCCTCTTTGACCTTGGAGTGGAAAAGAGATTCTTTTCTATCCTGTACAAAGAAATAAAAAAAGTTTATTGCAGACCTGACTATGGGTACTTGGGGAAATGGGAGGAGGAATTTCATATAACTATTGGGGACAAAGAACGCCACCAATATGTTTAAAAGTTCACAGTCCCTTCTAGTGAAAGAAGAACAAATAAAGCTTTGCATGAGATGGTACATGATGCCTGAGGGTATCAGGCGGACTGACCCGACTGCCTCAGACCTGTGTTGGAGGGGATGCGGGGTAGTAGGCTCCATGGTGCATTGCTGGTGGAGCTGTGCATTGGTGAGGCCCTTGTGGCTGATGGTGTGGAAACTAATGGAGGAGATTACTGATCTATATTTTCCCTTCAGACCAGCCCTAGCGTTGCTCGGAATCTTTCCTAGTTTCTCAGTTCATAAGAACAAAAAAGCATGCTATCAAATCAGACTGGCAGCTTTGCATGCCATAGCCTCTCACTGGAAGACAAAGCGAGTCCTTGCAAAAAAAGATGTATTGAGCCGCTTATGGTACCTAGTATCAATGGAAAGGATTGCTGCTGATCTAAATAATAAGTTGGAAGTCTTCTACGCAGTCTGGATGCCATGTTGGCTGATTCTTTCCTCCCACGTGATTAAAACAAAGACTAAAACCACAATTATGCTACAACTGATTTAGATTAAATTAGATTATAGAGGGCCCCTGTACGGGGAGGTTTTCCCCTCCCCTCCCTTCCCCCCCCCTCCTCTGTTGAGGATGTAGTTTGTCAATATGTCTTGAAGGTTACTAGGGTGTGGGATAGGGTGGGAATAAGGAAGGGTAGTGGATCAATGTATAACTTTTTTATGGAAAAGCAGTTGTAAATGGTCAGAAATGTGTAACAGCCTATTGTTAAGAGAGATTGGAGCCCAGCTATATGCCAGGAATTGGGCACTAATCCTATTGGTTTGTACCAATGTATAATTGGTACAATGTATAATTGGTTATAGCAATGTATAATGGACTGTTCACTGAAATCTATACACAATAAAAACAAACATTGAATTTTTTTTTTAAAAAAGGCCCTCTCTCAGCAAAAGTCATCTATGAAGGCCACCAATGCAGTCATGGTACCATATCCTGGATGAAAACCTGATTGAAAAGGGTCCAGAAAGCCAATGCTGTCCAGATGGTCCTGGAGCTGCCGGGCCACCACCCATTCAATAACCTTCCCTAAAAAGGGGAGGTTAGAGACAGGCCAGTAGCTAGTGGGCAAGACAACGTCCAATGATGGTTTATTAAGCAGGGGCCGCACCACTGTCTCCTTGAGGCAGTCCGGCACCCTGCCTTCCCGAAGGGAGGCATTGATCACTCCCGCCAGCACTGGCCCCAAAGTCTCCCCGGAGGCTTTCACCAACCTGGATGGGCAAGGATCCAATTCAGAAAAGGTGGCCCTAACAGACCCCAGAACCCCCTTGGCATCGGCCAGCGCCACTTCCTGAAACTGATCCCACAAAGATGGACCAGACGGGGCATCCATAACCCTCAGCTCTCTTCCTTCTCCATCAATCCCGGCCCCGAAATCATGCTGGATTTGAGCGATCTTATCTGCAAAGTAGTTTACAAACTCCTCACAGCGGGCTTAGGAAACCTCCCCCTCCAGGCAGAGGGAGGCCAAACTGACCAGCCCCCTCACCACCCGGAAAAGCTCCGCTGGACGCATCTTTGCAGCAGCTATGAGAGCGGTAAAGAATTCATTCTGAGGACCGCAAGTGGGTCCGATGCTGCAGTCGATCAAATTCAGCACGAGAATGGTGCCAGCGTTGCTCTAACCACCGCCCTTCCCGTTTCAGACACCACAGCTCCTCAGTAAACCAAGGAGCTCAACGGTGGCGAAGCAGCAGGACGGACGCCTCGGAGCCACCCAATTAATGACCTCGCCCAGCAAGGTATTCTAAGCTAGAACCAGGTCATCAACTGAGCGGCCTTCAAGGCCAAAGGACACCTCGCCCAGGGCTTCCTGGAACTGCTGCAGTGGGGGGCAGTGTGAATTGACTATGGGGGCACAAATTATGGTGTTGGGGGAGATGGGTAGTGGGCAGGGGGTTGGTTTGGGTTAGGGAGGGTTGGGTATGGGTTATTTTAATCTGGGGGTTTTAGGCTGTTTTAATTGTATTTTAGTTATGTTTTAAAATGTTGTTAGCCAACCCCCGAGATGCTTGTAGCAGGAGGGGGCGGCATATAAATTTTAATAATAAATAAAACAAATGAACTGATTATGGAGTGGGGCAACATGAATTGATTATGGGGGCACAAATGAACTGGTTATATATTTAGAAGAATGTTTCTTTGCATGACACAATGTGCTGAATAGGCTGCATTTTGGGGTGTTTTGTGTGTTTGATTGTGGCTTGGCTATTTGGAATTTAGTCCTCGGCATCTGCACTTTATTGCTTATGTTCTGTTTGTGAAATGCTTGTAGTTGGAATTGTGGGAAACACCCTGTTGTAAACCATCATTTAGGGGGCAGTGAGCACAGACCACCTCCATTTTGAGGAACGGCAAAAGCGCCTTTAAAGTTAATTCACATGCATACGAACCAGGCAGCACCCCTAGGCCCGCTGGAGACAAAGGGGACAGAGTGGGGTCGGGGGGGGGGAGCGGGGAGATCCATCTTGACTTCTTGGCCAGGGGCCCATTCCACCCTAGCTATTCCCCTGCTTGAAAACATGGCTGGTGAAACCCTACCTGTAGCTGATGCATATTTCAGAATGAGGGTGCGTTCTCCAGCCATCACATCTCTGTAGAAAACAGCAGCTATGCAGCTAGTAATGCTGCTACCAGCTGTGTTCTCCCTTCGATCAGAACAAGAGAAAGGTTTTGTTCTCGTTTTGCTTTTGGAACTCAGAAGCGCCGCCAAGGTCTCCCCCTGTGGAGCACTCCAGAAGCCCCCAGGGCGCGCCGCGAGCCACATGGCCAATCTCTTTCGTGTTTTCCCTGCTCACTGACTTGTGTGCTCATTCATTATGCAACGCTCACAAGACGCAAGCCAAAGGAGTTTGCAAAACAATAATTCCTCCTTTTTCTGACGTGGCTTTTTTGCAAAAGAGCTGGTTTTAATTGAAACGTCCGCTCTCAGCAGCAACAGAACAGGGTGGGGATTTATCAGCCAGACAGGCTGAAAGTGAGTGAGGCTGGGTCAGTCTGTAATCTGATTATCTCATTACTGCTAATCAATTCCTCTTCTAATCATTCATTCCTTAATGTGAATTAGCAACAGAGCTGAGAAATCTGTTGTAAGTCATTCGTCAGGCTGCGGCATTCTTGGTCCATTTCCCAAACAGCACAATGAAGCATGATAAGGTAAATAGAACTTGGTGGAGAGTTGTGGGACTCTCAGAGCACATTCCCACATACAGGAGACCAGCGCTTTTTTCTTTTCCCCGCATATTACCTTGAAGTGTGAAAGACTCTATGCACTTCTTTAACCGTCCTTGCCTTTGTTTTTTAAGCGCATTGACAAGCGACCGAAACCTACCTTTACAAGTGCGGGTTTGAAATGACCCGCCTAAATCCTCTTGTCAGAATGTCGGTGTCTGCATGTCAGTTACACAGCGCCTCGCTTCCCGGCGCCACTCCGCTCCCCTCTCTGGAACACAAGAGCCGGGGAAGCAAGGCACTGTGTAACTGACTGACTATCTGTCACGCCTCTCCGTCGGAGGCATTTGGGGGGGAGGGGCTGCACCAGCCAGGGGCCGGGTCCCGATGGGGGATCGGCTCCCCCAGGGCCATCGCCGCCGCCCCTACCTACGGCAACACCAGGGGATAGGTCCCCCTCGGCGTCTCGGAGCGGGCCGCCCCGTCCGCCGACATGGGGTGGGCGTGGGCTCCGCTGATGCGGGAGGGCCGGCTGCACCGCTGGTACGTGGATCAGCGCGTCTGCGGGGGCGCGCAGGGGGCGGGGCCTGCAGGATAAATGCCAGTGCCGAGAAGCACTCGGCGCTGGTGATTGAAACGGAGACCAGTCGATTGACTGAGAGAGCGGCGCGCAGGAGAGACAGAGCTAAGTTTTGTAGCCTTGGTAAAGTTTATAGTGTGTGGTTCCCCCACGAGTCGTGTTTAGTGTACGTGTGGTCCCCTGATACCCTTCCTTGTATGTGCATGTGAGCGATTGGGAGAGTGGCTGGAGTGAGTGAGAGACCTGTCCCTTCCCCCCCTTCTGCTTCCCTTGGCATTTAACCCCTTCTTCCCTGTCAGCATGTGAGCCCCCTTCTCCAGTCCCCTGTTCCGTGGGTTCCCCTCACTCTCTCCCTGTCACCATCCCTGCACTACTTGTCCATCCCCCCTCTTGTAGTGTGAGTCCTGGGTGTGGAGACGAACGAGTGGGGCCCCAGACTCCCTCCAACCGCTGGGGCCCTATGGTGATAGGGACCTGGTCTTGGAGAGGCTAATAGGTCCACATACTATCCTGACGGGCAGTTTTCCCCAGAGAGACCTCGCTAACATCGGGGGGCAGGGCCAGCCATTAGCCTCCCCTGGGTGTCCCCTTCGCCCCGCCAATCGCCCCCCTCCCAGTTACAGAATCACCAGCCCATCTCTCACCACCCCCCCTTTACGGGTGTAAGTCTAGATGGATATAGCCAAAGAGATAGCGGACCTAGTACAGGCAGTTCAATTCATGGCCCTCAAGGTCAGAGTGTTACAGGAAAACCAACGGACCCTGACTGGTGCAGTGACCCAACTTCAGGTGGCCCCTACGGTCCCGCCCCCCGCCGTGGCCCCAGTGGGGCCCCCTGTGGTGGCGGCGGCAGCGAGGGTGATCTCGAGGGAGCCTAGAGGCCCCCGGGTCAAAAATATTTGTGGGGATCGCAAGGCCTTTCAGGGCTTTCTGGCCCTGTGCAAACTCACCTTCTCCATGCAGCCCCTGACCTACTCTACAGATGCCCTGAAGGTGGCATGTATTATAGGTAATCTAGGCGGTGTTGCCTTGGAATGGGCCACCGCCCTGCTCAAGGGCAACAGCCCCCTATTATCTAACTATGAGGATTTTCTGAAGGAATTTTCACTTCGCTTTGACAACCCGCAACGAGTGCCAGATGCCGAAGCGGCTATCATGTCTTTGAAGCAAGGGCGGGGCGGGCTGATGGAATGCATTACCCAGTTGGCCGGAGGATGTTCTTCGAGTCCTGTTCCGGCGGGGGTTGTGTGAGGAACTAAAAGACCAGCTCACCTTCACCGCCCTCCCGGAGACATGGGAACAACTTGCGACATTGACCCTGCAGATTGATGATCGTCTAGTCAAGAGGCGACGCGAGCATAAGCAAGAGACCCATATCTTCACCCCCAGAGTCTTCACGCCATCCCCTGCCTCACCAGGGAGCTCTAAAACCCTGGATCCTGAACCTATGCAGCTCGGGGCAGCTCGAGGACCTTTGATGATGGAAGAAAAAGAGAGACGTTGACGGTCGCGGTGCTGTTTCTGTTGTGGGGACCCATCTCACTTTATCCATGAGTGTCCTGCCTTGCCCCCTCAACGACGAGACCAGAGAAATGCCAGAGGCTGGGAGGGACAGGGGGGCCCCCAGCCATGAAAACGGCCCCCTCTACACCGGGATCGGGACCGACCCACTTATGCCTTCCTCTTACCCTTCTATTGAACACTCATCGTTCCGTAGTCGTCTGGACCATGGTGGACTCCGGGCCTCAGGAAACTTCATTGACATTGATTTTTAAAATGACATCGCCATTCCAACGCACCCTAAGGCCGACCCAGAATCGGTCCACTCGATCGATGGATCACCGCTAATTTCGGGGACGATCACTCGCCAAACGACAGACCTGCCCTGTATAATGGGTCACCACCAAGAGACGTTAACCTTCGATGTTGTGTGCACTCCATTGTTCCGGATTGTTCTTGGTCTGCCATGGTTGGCCCGACATAACCCCTGTATCGACTGGAAAAACAAGCAGATACGTTTTTCCTCCCCCTATTGCCAGGCTAGCTGCCAGTACCCTAGGCTTGGTGGGGCCCGGGCCCTGGCTACCATTGAGAGGACCATGCATCCCATCTTGAGCATACCTCCTGAATACAAGGATTTTGCTGATGTCTTCAGCAAGATGCAGGCAGCGGAGCTGCCCCCACATCGACCCTATGACTGTCCGATCAAACCTCCATATTGTCAGGGGCTTGGGGGGTAGGCCACGTGGCACACGGGGTGATCGGAGACGGGGGCCCCTAAGGCAACCCCCACGGACCTTGGACCCACCTGGGAGCCCGCACGGGCGAGAAGCTTGCGGGGATTCCCCTCCGGTTGTCCCGGAGGAGACCCCGTCAGTAGGAGAGACCCCGACGGTGCCGGAGGCTATAGTACGCCCCCCGCACGCAGAGACAGAGAGGCGGGGAGCGGGAGGCACGCCTCCAGCAATAGAGAGCCAGGAAGGGCGTGTCCCAGAAGAGCAGGGAACGCCCTTAGGCAACGTGCAGGAGCGTCAGGCAGAGGCCCCGCCCCCTCCAAACACCCCAGCTGAAACTAATCCCCGGCTCCCGCAGCGCCGATCGGAGCGGCTGCGGGCGCGTGCGGGGGCGGGGCCTGGGGCATAAAAACCAGCGCCGCCTGGGAAACGGCGCTGGTGATTGTTGGAAACTGGCCCCCTTGTGTGAACAGAGAGAGAGAAGAGACTGTGTATCTGAAGGAGTTGCCTGTGTGTTTTGGACCCCCGCCTGATCCCTGAAGCCCGTGAACGTGTGGAGTTGAGAGTGGAAGTGTGTGATAGAGTGAGTGCCCCGCCTGTCCCTGTCTTGGTGTCCTGTATTTCGGAGGTGAGTGCCCGTGTCCTACGTTCCCTTCCCCGGGCCTGGGCCCCTGCACCCCCAGGGGTGACATCCCTACACCCCCATCCTTGGACGTACGTGGAGTGTGGGAAGGTGTGTGGGGCAACCGTGGGTCCGTGGTCAGCAGCGCCCTATGATGATAGGGGCCTGAACTTCCAATTGTGCTTGCACAAGGAAGGGCCCACACACTATCCTGACGGGCAGTCGTCCCCAAGCGTTCCTTGCTCTGACCACGCGCCTGATAAGGGAGTGGACGTGTGTTTGCCTGAAGCCTGTACCCCGGTAACAAATCACCAGCCCCCTAGTGGCCCTAGGACGGGCTCTAGTAACCATGGATATTTCAAAGGAAATTGCACAATTGACCCGGGCCGTGCAGTCCTTAGCTATGGATATGAAGGACCTACAAACCCAACAGGGCGGGCTAGCCGCCGCTGTGACTCAGTTACAGGGAGCGGCCGCCGAACCGGCAGCCCGGGGAATGGACGAACAGTCGCCACCCCCGCCTGCAATGGCGGTCGCCCCTCTTGGATCCCGAGAACCTAAAGGGCCCAGGGTGGAAAAATTCCTGGGGGATCGGCATGCCTTCCAGGGGTTTCTAGCCCTGTGTCGGCTGACCTTTAAAATCCAGCCAACCACGTACGCCGCTGATGACCAAAAGGTGGCCTTCATCATTGGCAATCTTGGAGGCACGGCCCTGGAGTGGGCAACCACTCTCCTAAAAGGAGACAGCCCGTTATTAAGTCATTATACCGACTTTGTAAGGGAGCTTACATTTTTATTTGACCATCCCCACCGTAAACGAGATGCGGAGACCCTTATTTTGACCCTCCGGCAGGCCAAGGGGGGAGTGCTAGAGTACTTGACGCAGTTTCAGCAGCTCGCCCTGGAACTCCAGTGGCCAAATGAGGTCCTAAAAGTTATGTTCAAACGAGGGTTGGGGGATGAAGTAAAGGACCAGTTGGCCTTAGTGGACACCCCAAATACCTGGGAAGCGCTAGCTAACCTTGCCTTACAAATAGAGGCTCGGTTGACGGAGCGCCGGCGGGAGCGGAAGCAAGAGACCCGACCCGGATGGGTCCGGCCCCTCCCGCTCCCTGGGCCTCCCCGGCTTCCTGACCCCGAGCCCATGCAGCTCGGAGCATCCCGTGGGCCCCTGTCCAAGGAGGAGCGGGAACGCCGTCGGGCCTCTCGTTCCTGCTTTTACTGTGGGGAAGCAACCCACTTTATAGGGGAATGCCCCGCCCTGCCCCCCTATCGGCGGGGGCCGGGAAATGGGCGAGACCGGGGCGGCGTGGGGGCACCCCGGTCATAGGAGTGTTAAAAACCCCACTTCTTGTCCCGCCGCGGGGCGCACAATTCCAAATCCCTGTGACCCTCGCCCTGGGGCCCCGGATATCCATCGTAGTATGGACCCTCGTGGATTCCGGGGCGTCAGGAAATTTCATCCATAGCTCCCTAGTTGCGAGGTGGTCCATCCCGACTCAGTCTAAAGTTCCCCCGGAGACCGTACACTCCATTGACGGGTCACCCTTGGTGTCAGGGCCTATAACTACCCGCACCGGGCCCTTGGAGTGTACTATCGGAAATCACTCCGAGCGACTCCCGTTCGATGTGGTATGTACCCCCTTGTTCCAGTTAGTGTTAGGGGCCCCGTGGCTCCAGACCCATGATCCTTGCATAGTGTGGTCCACCAAACAACTCCGGTTTTCGTCACCCCAGTGTGTCACCAACTGTCTCCGCCCTAGGCCCCGGGGAATTCTAGGGGGGACCATTACCACTGAATGCGCCCCCAGTGGGGGCACGCTGCCAGCAGCCTATCGGGACTATGTAGACGTATTCAGTAAGACCCAGGCCACGGAACTTCCCCCCCACCGTCCCTACGACTGCCCCATCGACCTTCTTCCAGGGACGGAACCTCCCTTTGGACGGATCTACGCCCTAGCGGCACCCGAACTCCAAGCCCTGCGAACCTACCTCGATGAGAACCTCCAACAAGGCTTCATCCGCCATTCTACGTCCCCCGCGGGGGCCCCTATTTTCTTCGTAGCAAAAAAGGATGGAGGCCTACGACCGTGTGTCGATTATCGAGGACTCAACCAGATCACTGTCAAAAATAGGTATCCCCTTCCCCTTATACCGGAATTGTTAAACCGCCTGCAGGGCGCACGAGTGTTTACAAAGTTGGACCTTCGAGGGGCGTATAATCTGCTAAGGGTACGTCCCGGGGATGAATGGAAGACTGCCTTCCGAACGAGGTATGGCTTGTTCGAGTATCGAGTCATGCCGTTCGGTCTCGCAAACGCCCCCGGGGCGTTCCAACACCTGATCAACGACATCTTCCGAGACATCTTGGATATTTACGTCATCGCCTACCTCGATGACATCCTGATTTACTCGTTGACCCTGGAAGAACACGTATCCCAAGTGCGAGAAGTGTTACAACGGCTGCGCCAGAACAGGCTGTATTGCAAGCAAGAAAAATGCTTCTTCCACCTCACCACGGTCAACTTCCTAGGGTTCGTCATTAGTCCGGCAGGGATTATGATGGAGGCGTCCAAGGTGGAGGCCCTTCAGCACTGGCCCCCACCCAAGGCGGTAAAACCCCTGCAACGCTTCTTAGGAAGCGCTAATTATTACCGCCAATATATCCCGAACTATGCAGAGATTACAGCCCCCCTAACACAACTCTTAAAAAAGCATCAACCATATCAATGGGGAGCAGTGCAACAACGAAGCTTTGACTTCCTCAAGCGTGCCTTTACTACCGCTCCCCTCCTGCAACATCCGGACTTTGAGAAGCCCTTTTGTGTGGAAGCAGATGCTTCCGGAAGAGCCATCGGGGCAGTTCTCCTACAGCCGGCGGCAGACCCAGATACCTTTCTCCCCTGTGCCTACTACTCGCGACAGTTGATTCCGGCCGAACGAAACTACTCTATTTTAGATAGAGAACTCCTGGCCGTCAAGGCAGCCTTTACTACATGGCGGCATTACTTAGAGGGGGCGCGGCACCCCATCCTCGTGCTTACTGATCATAAAAATTTAACCTTTTTACAGAGTGCACACATTGCCAACGCTCGACACGCGCGTTGGGCCCTTTTCTTCGCCCGGTTCAATTTCCGCATTCGCTACCGACCAGGCCGGCTACAAGTTTTGGCCGACGCGCTGTCTCGTTACCGCGAGGACCAACCCGACGACACCCGACCCCCAGAACCCATCTTAGAGGCCAAGACCTTTGCCGCGACCTACTTGTCCTCAAAAGCCCTCCGGGACGCCACCCAACGCGAACTAACCCCGGAGACAGGATCGGTGATAGACCTCGCCGATGGACTCCACCGGCACCAAGGACGTATTATAGTACCCCCTTCCTGTCGGGCCCAAATTCTCTGGGCGCACCACGAGGCTCCGACGGCCGGCCACCCCGGAATAGAGCGGACGCAACAGTTAATACTACGTTCTTTTTGGTGGCCCTCGTTGCACCAGGACGTGCAACGACATGTCTCGGCTTGTGCCACCTGTGCACAAACTAAGGTCCCCCGACGGGCCCCTGCGGGCCTACTGCAAATCCTTCCGTTGCCCGCCGGCCCCTGGCAACGCATCGGGCTTGACTTTGTGGTGGAGCTGCCCCCGTCCCGGCAATATACTGCTGTCCTGGTGGTGGTAGACCACCTCACGAAGTTAGCGCACTTCATCGCTTGTAAGGGATTGCCGTCCGCCAAACGTACTGCGCTACTCTGTATTCGCCACGTGTTTAAATTGCATGGTTGGCCCCGGGAAATGTTTAGCGACCGTGGCACACAGTTCACCGCACGTTTTTGGAGGGCCCTTTTTCAGGCCGTACAAGTGACCCTGAAACCAACAACAGCCTATCACCCGCAAGCCAACGGCCAGGTGGAGCGCGTGAACCAAAATATGGAACAGTATCTCCGATGTTATACCAACTATCTCCAGGATGACTGGTTCACGTGGCTCCCCCTGGCCGAATTTACCTACAACAATGCACCTAATGCCTCGCTTGGCACGTCGCCCTTTTTTGTCACATACGGATTCCACCCTCAATTAGGAACCTGCGACACCCCGGGGATCGATGTACCTGCCGCCGGGGCTCTCATCCAACGTATTCAGGAAGCGCAATCAATCGCCCGCCAAGTGTTGCAGCAAGCCCGGCAACGTTACAAAGACCAAGGCGATAAACATCGCCGCCAAGAACCCCCTTTCAGTCTCGGGGATTTGGTGTGGGTGGACCGACGCCATTATCCATCTACGCGTCCGTCTGCCAAGCTTGATGTCCGATATATTGGACCTTTCCCGATCAGCCAACAGATCAACGACGTAACCTACAAGGTACAATTCCCGCCGCATATACGACTACATCCAACGTTTCATGTATCGATGTTGAAAAAAGCAGATCAGACCCAAGGCCCCTCCTCAGCCGCACCCCCAGGGCCCACGAAATGGTCGGTCGCCGGCCCTGAGTTTGAGGTACGCGCCATTCTAGACGCCAAACTCCGCCGTGGACGACTACATTATCTGATCGATTGGCTGGGATATGGCCCCGAGGAGCGATCATGGGAACCGGCCTCCAGCGTGTCGGCCCCTCGACTGCTTCGCGCCTTCCATCTTCGTTACCCACAGAAACCAGGACCCGGCTCACATGGGCTTCGGCGACCTCGAGGGGGGGGTACTGTCAGGGGCTTGGGGGGTAGGCCACGTGGCACACGGGGTGATCGGAGACGGGGGCCCCTAAGGCAACCCCCACGGACCTTGGACCCACCTGGGAGCCCGCACGGGCGAGAAGCTTGCGGGGATTCCCCTCCGGTTGTCCCGGAGGAGACCCCGTCAGTAGGAGAGACCCCGACGGTGCCGGAGGCTATAGTACGCCCCCCGCACGCAGAGACAGAGAGGCGGGGAGCGGGAGGCACGCCTCCAGCAATAGAGAGCCAGGAAGGGCGTGTCCCAGAAGAGCAGGGAACGCCCTTAGGCAACGTGCAGGAGCGTCAGGCAGAGGCCCCGCCCCCTCCAAACACCCCAGCTGAAACTAATCCCCGGCTCCCGCAGCGCCGATCGGAGCGGCTGCGGGCGCGTGCGGGGGCGGGGCCTGGGGCATAAAAACCAGCGCCGCCTGGGAAACGGCGCTGGTGATTGTTGGAAACTGGCCCCCTTGTGTGAACAGAGAGAGAGAAGAGACTGTGTATCTGAAGGAGTTGCCTGTGTGTTTTGGACCCCCGCCTGATCCCTGAAGCCCGTGAACGTGTGGAGTTGAGAGTGGAAGTGTGTGATAGAGTGAGTGCCCCGCCTGTCCCTGTCTTGGTGTCCTGTATTTCGGAGGTGAGTGCCCGTGTCCTACGTTCCCTTCCCCGGGCCTGGGCCCCTGCACCCCCAGGGGTGACATCCCTACACCCCCATCCTTGGACGTACGTGGAGTGTGGGAAGGTGTGTGGGGCAACCGTGGGTCCGTGGTCAGCAGCGCCCTATGATGATAGGGGCCTGAACTTCCAATTGTGCTTGCACAAGGAAGGGCCCACACACTATCCTGACGGGCAGTCGTCCCCAAGCGTTCCTTGCTCTGACCACGCGCCTGATAAGGGAGTGGACGTGTGTTTGCCTGAAGCCTGTACCCCGGTAACACATATGGGCGCATCTATGCCGTCTCAACCCCCAAGCTAGAGACACTTTGACAGTTCTTGGATGAAAGTCTCAGGAACGGCTTCATCCGTCACTCCTGCTCCCCTGCAGGGGCCCCCATATTTTTTGTTCCAAAGAAGGATGGGAGTCTCCGTCCCTGCATAGACTACCGTGGCTTGAATGCCGTAACCATAAAAAACAGGTATCCCCTTCCCTTGATCCTAGAGCTATTGAACCGCCTCCAAGGAGCCACCATTTACATGAAGCTGGATCTTCGCGGAGCCTATAACCTGGTTCAAGTGTGAGCAGGGGATGAGTGGAAGATGACGTTTCGCATCTGGTATGGTCATTATGAGTACTCAGTCGTGCCATTTGGACTGGTCAATGTGCCCGCCACCTTCCAGCACTTCGTTAATGATATCTTACAAGACCTACTGAACATTTCAGTTTTGGCATACTTAGATGACATCCTCATCTTTTCTACGTCCTTGGAACAGCATTGCTCCCACGTCCGACAGGTGTTGCAGCGCCTCCGTGAAAATAAACTATATTGTAAGGGAGAAAAGTGCGCTTTTCACCTGACCACTGTTGAATTCTTGGGGTTCGTAATCTCCCCTACGGGGATCCACGTGGACATGAAGAAGGTGGCAGCCATCCAACAGTGGCCAGCCCCCAAGGCCGTGAAACCCCTACAACGATTTTTGGGCAGCACCAATTATTACAGGCATTATATTCCCCACTATGCGGCCATTACTTCCCTGCTTACGCAGTTACTGAAGAAAAATCAGCCGTATATTTGGGGAACCGCCCCACAACAAAGCTTTGCAGTACTGAAGCACGCCTTCATCTTAGCCCCCCTACTCCAACACCTCGACTTTGACTAACTGTTTTGTGTTGAGTCCGATGCGTCCAGCACTGCTATCGGAGCGATGTTACTACAAGACACTCCCACCTCAAATCAATCTCTTCCCTGCGCATACTACTCCCGACAACTTACCCCCGCTGAGCGCAATTACACCATCTTTGACAGAGAATTGCTTGTGATTAAGGCCGCCTTTAAAACATGGCGGCACTACCTCGAGGGGGCGAAACAGCCCATCGCCGTGATCATTGACCACAAGAATCTGACCTTTTTGCAGATGGCACAGATAACAAATGCCCGACATGCGCACTGGGCGGTGGTCTTCACGCGCTTTACGTTCCATATCCAATATTGACCAGGGCATCTAAATGTCTTGGTCGATGCACTTCCCCATTGCTATGATCAACCCAGGAACGACCTACACCAAAAAGGAACTCTCCTAGACCCCAAGGTCTTCACTGCAACCTACATAACTCTAGAGCAGTTAAAAGAAGCTAGCAGGAAAAAGATCCCTGAGGCCCCGAACCGGGACTGCCACATGAATTTGGGACTCTGGGCATGGCAAGGACAAATAGTGGTCCCACCTTCCTACAGGCCCCACATCTTGTGGACCCACCATGACGCACCTCTAGCGGGACACCCTGGCCCATGATGCAACCTCCACATGATTTGTCAGTCCTTTTGGTGGCCCTCCATCGTCACCGACATCCACCAATATATAGAACGCTGTACCATATGTGCCAAGACCAAGGCACCTCGCACAGCCCCTGTGGGCCTTCCTCAACTCACCCTACCCCCACTAGGGCTCTGGCAGAGGGTGGGTCTCGACTTTATCATTGAACTCCCCCCTTCACGAACCTATACCAACATTTTCGTTATAGTGGACCATTTTATGAATATGGCCCACTTTGTTGCTTGCAAAGGCCTACCTACTGCCTGCAAAATGGCCCTCCTCTTCATCAGACATATAGTAAAGCTGCACTGAGTGCCTCGCAAAATAATCAGCGACAGGGGATCCCAATTCACTTCATGTTTCTGGAAGGCCCTATTTGCAGCATTACATGTAATGCTTAAGCCAACAACAACCTACCACCCCCAAGCAAACGGGCAGGTTGAACATCGCAACCAAAACTTGGAGCAGTATCTTCGATGTTATCCCTGTTACCTCCAGGACGACTGATACACATGGCTACCCATTGCGGAGTTCACCCTAAACAACGCCCCGAATGCCTCTATCAGGGAATCTCCCTTTTTTGTATCACACGGGTATCGCCCCCAGATAGGGATCTTGGACATGCCCCTGTCACGCGTCCCTGCAGCGGGGGCTTTACTATGGCACATCTGTGAGGCACAACAACTCGTTAAAATTACCCTTTTATGGGCCCGAAAGCAATGCAAAAAGGCCGCGGACAAGCATTGTTCCTCTCCACCAACGTTTCAGCCTGGCGACCTCATCTGGGTCAACAGGCACCACTACCCCATGACCCGCCCGTCGGCCAAGCTGGACTTTCGGTATATTGGCCATACCCCATCCTTCATCGACTTAATGATGTTACCTATAAGGTCAAACTGCCTGCGCAACTTCGAATACACCCTTCCTTTCATGTCTCCCTCCTAAAGAAGGTGCACCCAATGTCATTAACACAAGATAACCCCGCTCCTCCACCCATTGCTACAACCACAGGTCCCGAATATGAGGTACGGGCGATCCTGGATGCCCGCCGACACTATGGACAGTTGCAGTACCTCATTGACTGGGTGGACTATGGACCTGAGGATCGTTCCTGGGAACCTACAGCCTCGGTCCATGCCCCCCACTTGGTGTGGGCATTTCATCGTCGCCACCCCACCAAACCTCGCCCCCTCCGCAGTTTTGGCCGGGGGCCTCGACGAGGTACTGTCACGCCTCTCCCAGCTCTTGGCTCCACTCCGCTCCCCTCTCTGGGACACAAGAGCCGGGGAAGCGAGGCGCTGTGTAACTGACATGTAACTGACTATCTGTCA
Organism: Sphenodon punctatus; assembly: GCA_003113815.1. Taxonomy (NCBI): domain Eukaryota; kingdom Metazoa; phylum Chordata; class Lepidosauria; order Sphenodontia; family Sphenodontidae; genus Sphenodon; species Sphenodon punctatus. The sequence continues at coordinate 2,698,567 of QEPC01003143.1, read as the reverse complement.
CGCATCGGGGGGTGAGGCTCCTGTGTGAGTCGGGGGCAGGGCCAGCCATTAGCCTCCCCTGGGTGTCCCCTTTGCCTGGCCAATCACCCCCCTCCCTGTGACACTATCCTAGTCAATATCATGTCGCTTCCTGCGTCCCGGAGAGGAGAGGAGAGGGGAGAGGAGAGGAGCCGAGCCGAGCCAAGAGCCAGGGAAGCGAGGCGCTGTGTAACTGACATGATACTGACTAGCCTAGTCAGTTACATGTCAGTTACGCAGCGCCTTGTTTTCTGGCTCTAGGCTCAGCTCCTCTCCGGAGTCGAGAGCGGGCAAGTGAGGCACACTGTAATGATACTGACTAGGCTACTCAGTAGTAATGTGGGAATGTGAAAGGTGCATTCTGTTAAATGGCTTGAATGCACAAATTAAATGCTGGTGTGAATAAATATAAGCGCATTTTGAAATTGACTGCATTTAGAAATACCAGCATTTTTGTGTATGTGGGAATGCCGTTCTGATGAGGCACAGAAAGATTGCCCACAGCGTAGGGATCGCTGTAATGGCCTAGAGGAAGAGCACCAGGGTGTGAATTCTTCAGTGTGGAGAAGAGAAGAGTGAGAGGGGATATGATCGAAGTTTATAAAATCACGAAGGGTGTGGAACGAGTAAATAGGGAACGGTTGTTTACCCTCTCAAATAGTAATAGAAGTAGGGGACACTCCATGAAACTAACAAGTAGCAGATTTAAAACAAATTTTGTAAAGGATTTTTTTTTCACTCTGTGCACAATTAAGCTGTGGAATTTGCTGCCAGAAGATGTGGTCCAGGCCAGTAGTCTAGCTGGGTTTAAAAAAAAGGTTGAACAAGTTTCTGGAGGATATAGGTCCATTAGCAGCTATTAGCCAGGTATGTTTTGGGGAGTGTAACCTCTTACTGTCGGGACCACCCGGTGAGTTCTCCCGACCAGGAACGAACGAAACCAGTCCAAGACCGTCCCGCCAATTCCGGCAAGGTCCCGCAGGCGAGTCACCAACACCTCATGATTGACTGTGTCGAATGCAGCCGAAAGGTCTAGCAGGACCAGTAAGGTCTGACGATCCTGGTCCAACGCCAGATGGAGATCGTCAGCTAATGAGGTGGGAAGCGATCCTATCGGCTTCGTGAAAATGGAAAAAATCCAAACCCCTGAAGCCAATGAAAATGGTATTTGTTCTGAGTTAGACGTGAAATGGGTACCCGCAAGAACGGGGTATATCTGTTGAATTCACAGTACCTGATTCAACTTGAATCTTTCTGGTTCTTTTCGGTTACCCAAAACGGTGTCCAATCAGGTACCTGAAATACTGACATGCCAAAATGCTGTGTTGTTCACCCTGTTTTTTTTATTTCTCGTACCGGATTTTGCGGGGGGGTGCTGCTATCTGTTGAGGTTTTGGCAAATTTAGGGTACTTGGAATCTGAAACGTTGAAATTTTGTGAGGTTTTTTTGGATGCACAAATGGCATTCAGGTACCGATTCCGATACTTGCAATGGTACCCAAAAATACAGATACTACCCACAGCTACCGAATCAGGTGCCCATTTCAGCTCTTTTTTTGAATATTCATTTCATCCACATTAAACATTCATAGCTACAGGCATGCCTGATTGCGCTCGGTGTTTTAGTCCTCCAGATCTGTGTAAGAAGCTCTGACACGTTGCTTTACAAGGAAAGACGTTGCAAACATACGGTAATTTTTAAAATTATTATTATTATTATTATTATTAAAAGCTAAAGCTGACAGGAAGGTTAATGCATTTTTAAATGAGGTGTCGGTTGACGCACTGCTGACTACAGGGAGATAAGTGATAATTAATGCTTCCTCTCTTGTGAGATCTGGATTCGGTTCTCACCCTCTGAACTGGCTATGGTTATCCCAGGCTAAAAGACTATCGACTCTAGGGATTTGGGGAATGTCTTTTTTGTGAGGCCAGTCTTGGGGTGTTGCCAGAGGGAACTGAACCCAGGAACCTCTGGACCACGTCCCTTGGATCCTTCAGCTAAAAGACCAGGGATTTTGCTCAGATGAGGAGCAGGCTGTTGTGAGGCCTGGCACCACCACTATAGGGGCACAAAGCACCCAGTATCACCTCGAGAGGGGACTGAGCAGCACAGAGTCAGATTAACCCCATACTCTGGGTCAGTTATCAGGTGTGTTCCAAGGTATCTGCTGTTGTGGGGCATTATTATTATTATTATTATTATTATCATTTATATAGTGCCAGTCGTGTGACCTGGTGCTGTACAGAACATAGAAATAGACGCAGTCCCTGCCTGTGGCTTACAATCTAAAAGACAAGGAGGGGGAGACAGGGAGAGGAGACAGGGGAGAAGACAGACAAACATTCAAGCAGGTGCGAAGACTCAGGTGCGTGTGCTTGGCTTGGTTACAATCAGGTTGGTTGCAGCAGTCTGCAGAGGAGGGCAGACAGTAGGTATATGGGAATGTCTAGCAGGCATTGGGAAACAGCTCCTCCACCCTGGGAGGGGGGCAGAAAACACACCTAATGTGTACTGTGGGAAGGCTAAAATGCACGGTTAATAATATATGTCTAAAAGGAAATCAGTGTAGAAAATATGACACGAGAAAGGGGGGGTGGCTAATTTTTATGCGCCTTTTACATTTCTACACAAGATAATTTAAATGTATTTTGGGGTACGTGTGAATGCGCTCTCTGGGATTTAAACCCGAGGCTCCAATGGATGCCCTGATTTCCCCAGATCAGGCAGGGGTGCCCATGGCTAGCCCTGATGTGACTGGGAGCAGCCAGAAAGAGGGTGGCCCATAGAGCGTTTCTTACCTCCTTTCCCATGAGGCCCCTGCCCTGTGGCGTGCGGTGATCTCACAACCAAAAGGGGGGCATGACAGCCCTTTTTGTGCTACTCATTCCCTTTCCAGTGTGTCTCCACTGCCGGACGTTTCCTTATGGATGTGGCTTTTGGCTTATTTTGCTTGGTTATTGCTCATAAACTAGCATAGATTGGCATAAGGCTTTTTAGGCCTAGTGAGATCAAGCATCCTGTTTTGTTACCTTGACATTTTATACAGGTTGTTAATAATGTCTATAAGGATGTAGTCAAGAAGTGGAGAGACTTACTAACAGCCAATAAGATCTTTTGTAGAGCTTAATATCCTATTTAGTTTAGAATCTTTACTACCTATGAATAAATATAAGAATTAGAATTTAGTGCCAAATCTATGTTTCTGCCCAGATGGGACCCCTTTATATAAATAGCAGGTCCGGTCCATAGCAAGTTTTTGCTTGTTTCCATGCAAAGCCGCTTATTCGCCTACTCATCAGCCCAGACCCTGGGTCCAGCAAGGATTATACTTAGGTGAGTATAACTCTGCCTCATGAGAGTCTGGCCAACGCAAATTGGTCCCTGACGGGGACAGGCTGTAGGGAACACATTACACCAGTGCTCCGGGCTCTGCACTGGCTGCCGATAGCGTTCCGGGCCCGATTCAAGGTGCTGGTTTTGATCTTTAAAGCCCTACACGGTCTGGGCCCCTCCTACCTGAGACACCGCCTCACTCCCCAGGCCGTGGAGCAACCTCTGCGGTCTACCAGGGGTGCCTTCTTGGAGGTCCCCCGGAGTGAACCGGGGGCCACGATGGAGAAGACGTTCTCGGTGGCCGCACCACGACTGTGGAACTTCATCGCAGAGGAAGCTTGCCTGGCCCCCAACCTGTTGGCCTTTCATCGTACCTGTAAGACCTGGCTGTTCGTCCAGGCCTTTGGGGGAGGGGGGGAATAAGGGTGGAGTTTTTGCCAGTGGTTTTACCTCTTTTTTGTTGTGTTTATTGTTTTAGTAACCGTTCTATGTATTGTTTCTAATATCTTGTTTTAAATGTTTTGTGAGCCACCCTGAGCTGCCGTAGGGGGCGGGATCCAAGTTATTAAATAAATAAATAAAAATATAAATAAATTGAGTGTAGTTCTTTTGCTTCCTTCTAATATAGGTATCTCCTTAAAATAAGTTTCTTAATAACTTTCTTTCTGAATAAGTTTTTCAGAATGCTTTGTAACCATTTCACATTTAAAGCTTTACTTTGTGTATTACTAACCACATGTAAGCACAACCTCCGATTTCCTGTCATTTATTTACTTGCTTGGGTTTAAAATAAACTCAACTCTCTTTGAAATAATTTGGTGTCTGAAGTGAATTCCTGTGAGAGAAATTTAGGCCACTTTTACACATGACAAAAATGGGTTCTTAGAATTGCTCAAGATAGGCCGTATTCACACCTGCGGCAGCGGTGACAGCGAGGAGACCCACGAGGGAAGACACGGCAGCGGGGAGGAGCTGGATGGCAGAAGAAGAGCCAGTGCGAACGGGGATCTGCTGCGGCTTCCTTCGTGCAAGTCAGGGCAGGATGCCAACCACGTGGCAACTTACTGCAACATCAACATCATCATCATCAGGGTGGACAAATGTTCACACTGTTCCTTGATTATGCTGACACCCTATGGATTCTCACCAACAGAGGGAGCCCACCGGGTGGCATCATAAATAAATGAAGCCCCAAAGCCCTGTTGGTGAAATTGATGAGACAAAGTTCCTTGCTGCAAGGCAAAGTTTCCAACTAGTGAAATTGACAAGGCGACCCTCTCAGCTGGTGAAGTTGACAAGGCAATGCTCTCTGCTGTAAAGCAAAGCTCCCAGAGGATGAAACTGACAAGGCAAAGCTGCCCTTTGCAAGGCAAAGCTCCCAGCGGGCAAAATTGGCAAGGCACAGCTCCCCAAAGTTCCCAGCTGGTGAAATTGACACCGTAACACTCCCTGCTGTTGAATAAAAAGTCATAAAAACCTCACCTTGTGGTGAAAAATGACTCACCAAAGTCCCACCGGTGAAATTGACTTGGCCAAGTCACACTGGGGTGGCAGTGACGAGATGCCCATTGTGTGTCATGTGTTTGGCTGCTCCACAGATTTGAGTTCCCTGGATTTGGCTCAGTTAGCAAACCCCCACAGAGTTGACATAAGGTCACCACCTCTTACGAAGTTGACCTTGACACTCGTGTGTGTGTGTGTGTGTGTGTGTGTGTGTGTGTGTGTGTGTGTGTGTGTGTGTGTGTGTGTGTGTGTGTGTGTGTGTGTGTGTGTGAGAGAGAAAAGGATCAAAACTGCAAACGATGCCAGCCCTACCCGGCACAAACCCATGTTCCCTCTGTGGGTTGCTCCTGCGCCTAACGCTAGCCCCCGTAGATGGAATGGTACCAGCGTTATGTGCAGATACACTCAGTTAAACTCCCCAAAGAGCCTGTCAAGGTTGCCTTCTTAAGAAGCCGGTGAAGGAGAGATTCCTGTTCTGCTTGTTTTCTACCTCCTTGCTTTGGAGCCAGGCTGAGATTTTTCAGGCTGCGGCATTGGGAGCCAACGGCCATGTTTACTCGACAGCTGTCTTCCAGCTTTGAGGGATTAGCAGCCATTTAAGGGAGATCCGTCTTGGACCGAGAGGAGAGATTTTAATTTGGAGACATGTAACTCTTGGAGTTGTCTTTGCTGTGGAATGAAATGTAAATACGCCAAGTGTGAGCTCGCCAAAGGTTATGAAAATAAACAGGAGAAAATACTGTCATTGCTGAGACCCATCCAAGCATGTTTCAGGCACTAGATAGCTAATCCCCTCATGAGAAACTTTCATTTGTTTTACATACCGACTTGCATGGGCTTTTCTCCTTATCGGATTTATGAGACGATTAGGGCCATAATATATAAATTCATATTTATGTACAGCCAGCAATGTGCCTGGTGCTGAATGGTTGTGAGTTCAAGACAGGTCCCTGCCTGCAGGGACTTACAGTTGGACATATGTCATTCACTAGCCAGGCATAAAAATCTACTTGCCAGGCTAGGATTTGCAGTGGGAAAGGAGATCTGTTTTTTAAAATAATCCACCGTCTGCTGGAAATGCTTTCGCGCCAGAGGCACACAGGCAAATGGATTTTCAAGCCTAGGCCCAAGCGTCTAGTGACTGGGTAGTAGCATAGGTGTCTAGGATAGCCAACTCTCTGGGGTTCACTTGGGACTATGGATGAAGTGGATATGGCTATTGGCTCCTGTTCCTTTATTTCTGCATTTCAAATATTTGAGTCAGACATTTTGGTAACTTTGTACTGGGCACTATTGCCCATGTGCTGATTCAAGGCCTGGTTCCTCACAGTCCCCCCTGCCTCATGGGGAGGCCTCTCCATGCCACAAGGCCCAGAGGACTCCATTTTTCAGGGGCAGGACGGGGACTGGAGCATGGGATGGGAATGGGGAAAGGCAGACTCCACAGCCAGTCAGCTGAGCCATGGGCACCTTGCAAGATCGGGGTTTTGACCCAGTCTTCGCTCCAGTAGAATCCTCTATTTCTCCAGTTCAGCCAGGGTTGCCTTCGGTAACCTAGAGAAATCACAAGGTGGCAGAGGGCAGAGCCACATCAGAAAGGAGGCCAGCCACGGGGATATTCCCACCTGTTTTCCTGACATGGTCCCGCTTTTATTGAATGTCATGACATTGTCACTCTCTGCCAGGGGTGGTGTCATGTCAGAAAAGGGTGTGACAGCCCCTTGGCCTCACCTCCTTCCTGATGTGATACCCTGACCCCGAGCATTGTGATGTCACAGCATTCTGTAAAGGGTGGTGAGGCATCAGAAAAGGGTGTGGTAGCCCTTTTGCCCTGCACCCCATCAACGTGGTTCTATCCCCTCTAGGTGAAAGCCGGGAGGTAGGGATTAATGCCAGTACCAGCAGTTAGTGTAGGTGTGACGTAGGGAGCCAGTGTGGTAAGGTGCTGGACTTGGACATGGGAGATCAGGGTTTGACTCTCACCCTAGCCAGTGAACTCGTTGAGTGGCTTTGGGCAAGTCTCAGCCTCAGTTCCCCTTCTGTAAAATGGGAATATGTGTGGGTCTCTCTCTCCCTGTGTTTCCCCTCATCCTTGTCCATCTTAGATTGTAAGTCCACTGGGCAGGGACCTGTCTCTGAAAATCAGTGACTATCACTGCATACGTCTAGTAGCGCTATAGAAGTTATTAGTCATAGGGAGACAAATATCATTTCCTACCCCTTTGCTTAAATCAGGAGTGAGGAACCTCAGCGCTGGAGACAAAACGCAACCTGCAGTTAATTTTTAGTTGCCCCCTTAGCGGTGTCTAGATCTGGTTCCTAGATCCAGTTGCAGCTCCCAAGCACTGAAAGACTGAACTCCGAGTAAAGGAGCCGAAATGAGGTTATGCACACAAGGATAAAGGACAGATCCATGATCCAGAGCCACCTCTTTCCAAGCACACCTCTTGAACATCCCGACTTCTGTGTCGCCCTTGGAACTTGTACTAATTTTCAAAGTGGTTCCTGGAAGGGGCAAACTTCCCTACCCTTGGGTTAAATGGAGACAAACATGGTGAATTTGACACATTCATTGAGAATATTCATTTCACCCATTCCCATCCTAATGCGTCAAGCAAGAGGTTATGCCAGTATAGACTGAAAGGACACATTGGGTGTTTTTACACACACATTTGTCCTGGATGTTTGCTGTTACATCCTGAACTTTCTGTGTGTCTAAATCGCTCACCCAGATCTTAAGCATCCAGCTCTTTGAACTTCTGCATAGTACTTCTCCCAGAACATTTGTGTGTAAAAAGTTCTCCTGGTAAACTGCTTTGCTCCAGGCAGCTATGGTTGCTTGGTTTCCATGGCAGACCCTCACATCTACAGCTGCGGCTACTTTAGGCTGCCTCAGGGCAGTGTGTGTGTGAAGAATGCATCCAGAACTTACTTGTGGAGTTGTAAACCCAGAAGATTGAAAAATCCAGAACTTTAAGGTGTGTGTAAAAATGCCCCTTCCGTCGTCATGATTGCTGCCTGCAGAACCCACTGGCAGTACCATTGGCTTTGCCCTGCGTTTACCACATAGCAGTATTTTTTTATGAATGGATCTACTCTGTGGCAACACAAAGATGATGTGTGGCTACTGCACCACGTCAAGTATCTGGGTTGCCTTTCCTGCAGGTAATGTGTAGTAGATCCATTCAGATGTCATAAAAAATGCCGCCCCATGGTAAAGCCATGGTGGGAGCCACAGATGGTAACTGTCACATCTGAATGCAGCCAATATCGGCTGCACCACTCTCCTTACGGGAAGTGAACTCCGTAACCTCAACTGACGGAAATGTCCTCTTCTTACATAAGCTAATGCGTATGCCACTTCAAAGTCCAAGAGCAATATTTGATTTAAGACAGAAAAGCTTGCATTATTGGCCAGCGAGCTCTGAATTTAAACAGCTTTTAAAAGACTGGTTACTTAGATCTTTATGCAGATCTGAATGCTGTTTTATGAAGTACGTGATGTTTCGGGGAAGAAATAAGCATCATGGAAGTTGAGATCATTTCCAAGTGTAAGAGCCCATTACTCTGGAATTGACAAAATCGCTAGGCTGACAGTTAAGCTTCCATGGGAAGGCATCGATATTTAGCAGGGCTTGTAGAGTGCAAGGGGGTTATTGATTAAATATCTTTTATAAGGAATGAACTCACTGATCAGTGAGGTTATCCACCGCTAAATGATTATTGATTAGAGTTTCAATAATTATAGGCTTGAGTCAAGGTTTTCAAAAGCAACAAGGGATTTTGAATGCCTTGTCATTTTTGTGCCTCGGAAGAGACATGGTATTGAGAAAACAATACTCTTTAAAAAAAAAAAATAATAATTAAAAAAAAAAAATCAGGCTTCTGTGAGGTGTCTCAGGTTGGACAAATGAATAACTCATCAGTCTCAGGAATTTTGGCCTTGTTTTCCAATTTGGGCATTGAAAAGGAGAATTCTGTTTGTTCAACAGACTCTGTTTTCAGCAGAGCAAGGTAGATGAGGATTAGGTAGAGGACATTCTACGCTGGAACAGGGAGTTGGACTCCTGGACTTACAATAACCAGTCTGTGCCCACATTCCAAATCTCGCGTGATTGCAAGCGACATTATAGTTATGTGCATTCCCACATTCACATATCACACAAGTTAAATTATTATTATTATTATTATTATTATTATTTTATTACAAGCATTTGTATAGCGCCAGCAGTGTACCTGGTGCTTCACATAGCAATGAGATAGACGCGGTCCCTGCCTATGGCTTACAATCTAATAGTCTAGGAGGGGGGAGACAGGGATAGGGGACATATGGAAAGAGAAAGGATAAAAACATTCAAGTGAATGCGGAGTCTCGGGTGCACGTGCTTGGCTTGGTTGCATTAGGCGGACAGCAAATGTTGAGAGGGGAGTACTAGCGGGTGTTGGGGAAGGTGGTGAGGAAGAGGTGGGTTTTGAGGAGGGATTTGAAGGAACAGAGGGAGGGGGCGAGGCGGATGTGGGCAGGGAGGTAATGCATGTTTACAGGAACTCGCGTTATGAATGCAGAAAAGCGCATTTACATGTGCAGTAAACTTAAGGGGAAAATAAACACGCATGAAACATCGGCACGTGTTAGTGCCCCAAATAAGCCCCACCCCTCCCCACCATCGCTTGATGTATGAGTGCTTTTCCCATGATGCTTACGATGTGCCTCCAGGAAAAAATATAGAAGGCAAAGCCATGTGCAGGATTTGTAATGTGCGACACCGCCCTCACCCCCTCCGCATGCACACGTTTTTGCCGGTGATCCTGTGGAGAATTGCAGAGTCAAGAAATCCAGCTCGGCAATCCACCACAGGATCGCCAGGAAAAATTGGGGGGGGGGGGGGGGGGGAGGTCTACATTACAAACCCCGTGGCTTTGCCTTCTGAATTCTTTCCCGGAGGCACATCGTGTGCAGTAAGTAATGTGGGAAAGCTGGCTTGGAGCCCAGGGTAGGAAACACAGGATGGATTTTTCTCCATATTTCCTGTTATATCTGGTGCCACTCACACAAACGCAGACTCCTTGGCAAACCCAGGTCTGTTGGTCCGGAATAAAGTGGAGCAACATTCATGGGTTTAGGTGCACATTTAGCCAATGTGATGTGTGGACTCTTGGCTACAGGACCGGGGGGGGGGGGGGCAGGGCATGTTTTAGCCTACTCCTTTCTGTTCAGCGGAAAGCAGGCCACCCCTGCCTGCCAGGCTTCAGTACAGGTGAGGCTAGCGTGTTCAGCAGGGGACAGACCAGTACCCCCCAACACACCCACTGAAGAGCTGCTCGTGGGGGCGGTCAGGGCCTCACTAATTCTGACTGGGCAGCTCCGCACACCCCACGCCAGCTGCATTACCAATGGTGAGTCGGTTCCCGGGGTGTGCAATTCATGTCGTATTTAATTAGTGACAAAAAGAATGAAGCCCCATTCATTTTTGTGACTGATACAAAAACAGATGACTAGGCAAACAATTGTCATTTGCTTTCATCCATTTTCATTTTTAAAAAAATCACGGCGCACATGCAAAATGGCTGCTGATCCCGCAAGCCATCTATGCCTCAGCTGCCCTAACAGGGACTGTCCCAGTCTGCCTGTCCCCCATTCCCGTTCCATGCTCCAGTCCTGCCCCTGTTCCCAGTTCTGAAAAAAGGGAGTATTCTGGGCCTTGTGGTATGGGGAGGTTACAGAGGGGTGGGTACTGTGAGGAACGAGGCCTTGAATCAGCACATGGGCAATAGTGCCCAGAACAAAATTACCAAAATGACTGACCCAAATAGTCAAAATGCGGAAATAAAGAAGCAGGAGCCAATAGCAGTTCATAACCTCTTAAGTCCCAAATCATTGTATATTGTACTCATTTTAGCTGTAATCTACATCTGTCTTCCTTCTGCTTGATCCATAACCTCTTTTCTTACCCTCCAAAGCAAGGGGAAACAGGTCACTTTCCACCGTCCCTATGGCAGCTTCCATATATTTTATTTATTATGTGTGACCGTAGGCCATTGCAGATAAAAGAACAATTAAATCAAGATACAGGATTTAAGAGGAAACTAACAATACAGATGAGAAACTCATCTTTATACAGTTTATCATAAGCCCACAGCTCAAAATAATACAATAGCAAGTCACCAGCTAGAAAACATCCCTGCGATTTGTAGCGACCAAGACACCTTGCACTCAAATATCAAATCCGCAGATTACGAACTTACTAAGCGATCACAACAGTGCAGAACCAAGTTAAGACATACACAGTCACAATCTGTCATAGTAGCCAATATTTAAAATAAATATATAGGCTAAATACCTCAGCACATTTCAGCATCTTCTGGGGAAAGCTTAAATTGTAAAAAAAAGAAGTTGGCAACTCAAGGCCGCAATCAAAAAATTTGAGACCCTCCGAGTGGTCTCTAGGTCAGCATCAGAGTGCACCAATAACAGACTCTGATTTGTCCTACCAGGATACTTAACCAGAAAGGGTTCCAAGAGTTCTTTACGCCATTTGTCGTACAATTGGCAGGCAAACAGAACATGATCCACAGACTCTGACACAAGGTTATCAAAAGGGCAGAGTCTGTCTGAGAACTTGATTGCTTGGAATCAGCCTTCCAAGACCCTGGCAGGAAGAGTGTTGAAGCAGGCACACATTATCAAATGTTTACCCCTTGGTGGGAGCACAGAGGATAGATAGGAGGCCATAACCCCTCGAGAAGGCATCAGTGACAGAAAACATGCCATATAGGGGGAAACCCTGATCTTAACAATCTCTTCCTGTCGAGCCACATCTAGATGTCTACACAACATTTCCGCACTAACCGCATATAGATCTTTCCCTGCCCAATACTCGTGAGAGAAGCCCAACTTAAATAAAAAGTCCTCAATAGCCTTGATCCATTGACCTTTAAATAGATCCACCTGTATTTAACCAGCCCTGATTCCCAAGATCGCAGCAACTTCACCCAGAACCGCAAGACTAAACCCCAAGCGACCTCTACCCAACTGCTCTGTCTTACCTCCAGCCTCAAAGCTGCAATTGGGGTGCTCTTTGGAGCCCTAGTAAGTCCTTGTAAAAATTTGTTTTGCACACCATTTAAATCAAAACTAGACAAAGGGACCCATAGTTCAGCACCATAAAGGAATTGGGCCCGGGTTTTACTATTCAAGACCCTTATCTCCGAATCAAAGGCATTTCTTCCTGCACTCGTGAAAAGCTTCAGGATAGCCAGAGAGGATCCTGTTGCGGCACTGACTGCCCTTTCGTAATGATCTTTCCATCTACTTGAGGCCTGAAAATAAAGGCCCAAATATTTGAAAACTTTCACTTGTATTAGATTTCCATTAATGGTCCATTTGTGAGTGGCTTGTAGATTTTGGAGAAAACTATTACTTTGGACTTCTCATAGTTCACAGTCAATCTGTTAGTCTTACAATAATTTGAGAAGCACTGGAGTTGCATATTTAGGCCAACCCAGGTTTGAGACATAATAGTGATGTCGTCCATGTAAAGTAGACATCCTATAGAATGGGAAGCTAGTTTAGGGGGGAAAATGTTTTCTCAGCAAGCAGCGGAATGACATCATGGATAAAGAGATTAAACAGCATCGGGGCAAGCACACAACCTTTCCTAACCCCTGAAAAGGTGAGGATTCCATCTGTTAAATGGCCCTGTCTGTTAGTCTTAACGACTAGCGAAGTATCAGTATGGAGCCTTTGGAGAATAAACAGAAGCCTTCTATCTATTGACGAGCGGCCAAGCTTATCCCGTAAGATGTTCCTGCTGACTAAATTGAATGTTGATTTTTAAATCCAGAAAGGCCACAAAAAACTGAGAGTTTGCTTTCACATATTTCTCTCTTAAATGTTGCAACATTAAAAAATGTTCAACTGTAGAATGGCCTTTCTGGAAACCGGCCTGTTCAGGATATAAAATTTGGCCCTCTATAACCCATGCATTCAGTTTACCTAACAACCATTTGCCGTAAATCTTACTGGTGATGCAAAGTAGACTGATAGGCCTATAATTTGATGGATCAGATTGATCGCCTTTCTTATAAATCAGGAAGACAACTGCTTTCTCCCAATTAGATGGAATGGATCCAATGTTGTTAATTGCTGTAAAAAGGGCTGCCAGCAGTGGAATCCACCAATCCTTGAACTGTTTAATGAATTCAATCAGTATTAGGTCTGGACCCGGTGCTTTGCTATTTTTGAAGTTATTAATGAGTTCTTCCACTTCCGAATCGGATACTGATGGCCAGATCAGAATAGCAGTGGAATATTCCAATTGGATGGAAGGGCCTCTATCTGCTGAATTCCCTGCATATATAGACTCAAAATAACTGACCCAGAGCTGGTTTGGCACCATGGTCAACGAACTACTTGACTCTTTGCGAGTGTTCTGTGTACTAAGAGTCAGAATTTCTTACTGTCCCTGTTCTCTGCTGCTTTGATCAAATCCAACCAATAACATTCCCAATGACTATGTTTCTTACTCAGTATCAATTTCCTATACTCAGCCTTGGCTTCAAAATATCGGGGAGGGACCAAACTGAAATTGCCCTTGCGACAGATGTCATACAAGCGCGTCACCCTTCTCTTTGCTTTCAGACAATCCAAATCAAACCAAGGTTGATTATTCTAACATGTAGACTGTGATCTAATATTAATGGGGCTTTTAGAGGTTAATAAAAGTTGGAAACTATGACTTAGTTGTGAAAAAGCTTGAATGACTTCCAGATCCTTTGTTCTTTTAATAATATCTGCCCTAGCTTCAGTAACCTGTGCTAGAGCCATAAAGGTCCCCAAAGAAAGAGCTACGGAGTCGGACCATTTAATTGAACAGTGTCTATCCCCATCAATAGAGGGAGGCCCCCCTGAGATCGAGGCAACAGTAGATGATCCTAACAAGTCTTAAGGAAAATATCAGCGGAGGGTGATCACTAACCTGGCTCCGCCCAACAGAAAAATATTTAACCAAACCGATGGCATTCGTTGAAACGGCAACATAATCTACCACACTAGAACCAACAGGGCCCAGGAAGGTAAATTCACCATCACAATCGTCAAAACCTGAACCATTCAAAATGTGGAGAGAATGCTCCGCCAACAGTTTGGCAAAAATAATACCTGAACTGTTAATTTTCGTATCTTTAGATTGTCTACTGTGTTGAGAGAGGAAATATCCACAGGAACACTGTTCTCATTAAATGGAGCCAAAGCTTCATCATTCTGCCCAAGCCGGGCATTGAAGTTCCCTGTCAAAAAGATCTTCCCATCAGGGTATTGGATGGCAATCTCTTCCAAAGCAGCCCCTACTGTGGACCATGCCTTAGAGTTATGTGCACTAGCATTTGCAGGCAAAATATACACTGTAACTAAAACAATCAAGTGCCCTCCATATTTTTAGAACCACTCTCAACAAACATGGAGGGTGGTGGATCACTGCTAGAATGGACTTCTCCAGACTGTCGGCAATAAGGCAGCCCAAACCCCCGCCCAAACGACCCCTATTGCTACGCAAAACTACAGGGACACAATAAGATGTAAAGTGCTCGAACTCCAGAGCATCCTTGGCCCAAGTTTCCTGCAGAAAAATTATATGAAATTGATTTCGATAAGAACAGAAATCACCATTTTTCAAATGGCGGGACCAGCCAGCAGAGTTCCAAGAACAGACAAGCAAGGCATCTGGATCTCGCCTCTGTAATGGTCAGAGACTGGGGTGGGCTTCCTCAATAGGACATGACCCATCTGCTTCTAATACCAAAGTATCCTTTGCCCCTCCCCCCCCCCATTAAAGACTATTCCACTTGGCTCTGTTGCATAGTGTTTATTCACAGGGCTTGATCAAGAGGCTGTTGCGAATGTCCTATTTGAGGAGCTGTCTCTAAATTAGAGAGAGCAGGAACTTCAAAATCCATCATATCAACAGATGGAGAGTGTAGCTGAAGCACTGCCTGCTGAGATGAAGAATTAGTTATGGCAGTTGGCAATAACGGCACAAGAGGCAGTGGAGGAACCACAGGTTGAATATCTGGCTTAGCCAACTTAGATAGTCTAGTATTTATAGTACCAAGGTGTTCCCTTTTTTCTGCCTCTGCGCCACGAAGCCCCTATTGGAGCTTACTTTAGCTGTAGGCTGGAGCACTAAGTTGGGGCGGTCCTCTATTTGAGCAAGGCTAGAATTTCTAGCCATCAGAGAAACTCGTTGGCTGTCAATTAACACCTCCCCCAATTGAATTCCCCAGGACCCAAAAAGATCTGGTTTGGCCATAAAATATTTGGCCACTATAGAAGACCAGAAATAAATAACTAAACGTTGGATATACCTCAGAGAAGGAAGTAGCGGAAAAAACTTAATCTGCCAGGCTGATACCGGGTAAGATAAGATATAAGAGAGATGCTGTAAGATAGCTGACTTCCTGTTTCACTACGGAAACAGCCAATTGGGGAGTGGGTGAATTTTAAATGATACAACTCTCTCCTCTATTATCAAGTCCCTTTGGGTTACTGCACTAGCTGGATCTGATGGCCTCATCTGCTTATTCTGCCCATTTACTGGGGTAGCAGATCTTACCTTGAAGGCCAAGCTACTCTTGCCAGGATCACGGCCCACATGACATTGCCCCAAGGAAGCTTTAAACAGTTGTTGGGCCTCAAATCCTAGCTTACCCGCTCTAAGCTCAGTGATAAAGTCTGCCATAACTTGTAATTGGGATTTTTGGGTTTCTAACACCCTGGCAATACCCTCCAATTGGGTGGTAAGCTTTTTTTTATCAAATCGACTGTGAGAAAACATTGGTTTCCCAACAATTCATAAGAAAATGGATTGGATTTGTCAGCAAGATCTGGACTATCCACACAGGAGAGTAGCTCCCCACTTGCAGAGAGTGGGTTCAATAGACTGGAAGACAAGAGGGAGGTTACAGTCTTTCGCCTATGAGGCCTTAATGGCCGAGAATGCAGGGAGTCAGAAGATAAATCAGCGTGGTGTAGAGTTGAGGTTGAGGGACCTGCCTCCACCCCTCCTACTGCCCCCACAGGAGGTACTGACAGAAATTACTCCAATTTTTGTTGTTTAGGGAGAGATGTGCCACCCTGGGTTGTAACTCCCTGCCATCCCCTTTTTCGAGTCATTGTAACCAAACCATAGAGTCACAAATAAGATCCCCAGATAATACTCCCCACCAACCGATGGTTCCCCAAATCCTGAATAAACCACTCAAAATACACACACACACCCCTCAGGGAAATTGACCTTCGAATTAAACCTCATATAGTCCGAATCAGACTGGACTATAATAAACAAATGCTTGAGGGAACAAATCCAAATAGTACTCCTTCAGCAATACTCCAAGGGAGCTACAGAACTTGCCCAGTCCCGGTCTTTAGTTGCAGTTAGGGAGGACTGGCCTGTTAGGAGGTTTCCAGTTCCAGAGATTACGGGTGTAGAGGTCCTGCACGTGGTGTTCGATTTGGCCGGGGGCAAGCTAGGGGTGCTGCTGGTGTACCGGGCCCCTTCTTGCCCAGCGGCATCCCTTGCCGCTCTAGCAGAGCTGGCCTCGGAGGTGGTGTTGGGCTCCCCCAGGACTTTGGTTCTGGGGGACTTCAACGTCCACGCCAATGCCGGTCTTGTTGGGGCGGAGCGGGAGTTCATGGCCGCCATGGCAACCATGAACTTGTCCCAGGAAGTCATCTGCCCGACCCACGTGGGGGGACATACCCTCGACCTGATCTTCGGCTCTGGCCTTGAGGCGGGGGGTCCGGTTGTGGGGGAGGTTACAGCGGTGCCCTTGTCGTGGACGGACCATTACCTCCTTCAGGCCGGTCTTTTAGCGCGCCCCCTCCAGAAGGGGAAGGGACCAGTTAGGATGGTCCGCCCTCGGAGGCTGATGGAACCCCAGCGGTTCCAGGAGGTCCTGAGGGAGCTTACCCTGGATGTGGACGGTCATTCTGTGGATGAGCTGGTCCAGCATTGGAACATCTTGCTGGAGGAGGCCATTGACAGGGTGGCTCCGAGGCGCCTTCTGCCTCGGTCTCGTCACCGCAGGACCCCTTGGTTTACTGAGGGGCTGCGGTGTATGAAGCGTGTGGGCAGGAGGCTAGAGCGACGCTGGCGTCGGACTCGGTCTGTCTCCGATCGTCTTCTCCATAGGGCCCATTTGCGGTCCTATGTGGAGGCTGTGAGGACGGCGAGGAAGGAATTCCTCGCCGTCCTCATAGCGTCTGCGAAGTCGCGTCCAGCGGAGCTGTTTCGGGTGGTGCGGGGGCTGGTGAGTCCGGCCTCCCTCCGCCTGGATGGGGACTTGTCCCGGGCCCGCTGTGAGGAGTTTGTCATCTACTTCGCAGACAAGATCGCTCGGATTCAGGCCGATTTCGACGCTGGGTTGATAGCAGTAGGGGAAGAGCGCGGGGGGGCGGAGGGTCCGTCTGGTCCATCTTTATGGGGTGAGTTTCAGGAAGTGACGCCGGCCGATGTGGTGGATGTCCTGGGGTCTGTGAGGGCCACGTGTTGTCAACTAGATCCGTGCCCGTCCTGGTTAATAAAAGCTTCCGGGGAGACGTTGGGGACGGTGCTGGCGAGGGTGGTGAATGCGTCCCTTCGGCAGGGGAGGTTGTCGCCTTGCTTAAAAGAGGCTGTGGTGCGCCCCCTGCTGAAAAAACCATCGTTGGACGTAGACGCGCTCGCCAGCTACCGACCTGTCTCTAACCTTCCCTTTTTAGGGAAGGTTATTGAGCGGGCAGTGGCGCTCCAGCTCCAGGGTCATCTAGATAACATCGGGCTCCTTGACCCTTTTCAATCTGGGTTCCGCCCCGGCTATGGCACCGAGACGGCGTTGGTGGCCTTGGTGGACGACCTCCGCCGGGAGATGGATGCGGGATGTTCGACATTTCTCATCCTGCTCGATCTCTCGGCCGCTTTTGACACCGTGGACCATGGGCTGCTGTTGAGACGACTGCGTGACCGGGGGGGTCTGGACGGGACTGTTCTTGAATGGTTCCGTTCATTCCTCTCGGGGAGGAGCCAGCGGGTGGTGTTGGGGGAGGAAACATCGAGCCCCCGCGCCTTACCGTGTGGCGTTCCGCAGGGATCGATCTTGTCTCCATTATTATTTAACATCTATATGCAGCCCTTGGGGGAGGTCGTGAGAGGGTTCGGGGTGCGATGTCACCAGTATGCTGATGATACTCAGCTGTACCTCTCCTTTTCTACTGACCCAGACCCTGCTATCTCGGTGCTATCCCAATGTTTGGAGGCCGTGGCGGATTGGATGCGGCTGAGCAGACTGAAGCTCAACCCAGATAAGACGGAGGTGATGGTGGTGGGGAGGGCGAAGGGGGTGGTGGCCCCCCTAGTTGGGGGGGTTTGCCCCCCTGTAGCTCAGCAGGTCCGGAGTCTGGGGGTCGTATTGGACGCAGACCTGCGTCTGGAGCGGCAGGTGGAGGCAGTCGCTAAGGCTGCCTTCCGCCAGCTTTATCTGGTACGTAGGCTGCGTCCGTATGTCTCTGGCCCGGACCTGGCCTCCCTCATCCATGCCTTCGTCACCTCGAGGCTCGACTACTGCAACGCGCTCTACGTGGGGCTTCCCTTGTTCTTGGTCCGGAGGCTGCAGCTGGTGCAGAATGCGGCGGCTCGTCTTCTTACGGGGACGGGCCGCCGGGAGCATATTACACCGGTGCTCCGAGCTCTGCACTGGCTGCCGATAGCGTGCCGAGCCAAGTTCAAGGTGTTGGTGATGGTTTATAAAGCCCTACACGGTCTCGGCCCCTCATACCTCAGGGACCGCCTCGCCCTCCATGCCCCAGAGCGGCTCCTGCGGTCTGCCGGGGGTGCCTTCCTGGAGGTCCCCCGTGTTAAGCGGGGGGCCACGATGGAGAGGGCATTCTCGGTAGTGGGACCGCGGCTGTGGAACTCCCTTCCGGAGGAAGCTCGCCTGGCCCCTAGCCTATTAATATTCCGGCGAAACTGTAAGACCTGGCTGTTCGCCCAGGCCTTTGGGAGGGAGGGTGAGTAGGGTGGGGTTTTAATTCCCCCACCTATTTTTTCTGAGTGTTTTGTTTGCCCTGTATATTAATTATTTTATAATATTTATGGTTGTTTTAAATTGTTTTTATAATGTTTTAAAAATTGTTAGAAGCCACCCCGAGCTGCGTGCAGGAGGGGTGGGGTAGAAGTTTTATAAATAAATAAATAAATAAACTCCAAACGGGGGGTGAAATTTCTCAAATCAAGACATCAAACAACTCACTCCTGCTCCACGTCTTTCTCCACGCTAGTCCAGGATCAGCATTCCTCAACCAGCAAGACTCCAGAAATCAGCAGGAGCTGACAAGATGCAAGCAGCCAAAGGGACAACAGCAGTTAGATTTCAAGCCTCAACGCCCCGCCAGCGCCTAAGGCCACGCGTACAAGGGTGCACCTTTGCACGCGCAGCCCTTAGGCACGTTGCCAGCGGTGCATGCCAGTGGCACTACCGTGAACTAGCGGGGGGTTTATGGGCTGCCTCAGGTATACCAGAAGTTCACCCTGGCCCAGGGATAGGTGTGCAGCTCCAGCCCGTTCCTTGTCCAGCTGCCGATACCGCGGCCCTTATGGGTCCTGTGGGAATGCTAATCCCTCTGCTGCCAGCGGCACTACCGTGGACTAGCGGGGGTTTTATGGGCTGCCTCAGGTATACTGGAAGTTCACCATGGCCCAGGGATAGGTGTGCAGTTCCAGCCCGTGCCTTGTCCGGCTGCCAATACTGCAGTCCTTATGGGTCCTGCGGGAATGCTAATCCCTCTGGTGCCAGCCGCTTCTATATATTTGAAAATTGCTAGGATCTCCCCCTCATAGTTGCACGCTGGAGCGGAATGGTCCATTCCTCAAATATCCTTGCTGGCACAGGATCCATGGAGGAGAATGGGGCTTCTGTTAGTAGGAGTGCTTTGAGGATCAGAGCCCAACACTTTGTTCATTCCTTCTCCTGATGTGTCGGGGATTGGTCAGTGCCTGCAGCAGAACGCTGGGTGAGATGGATCGGAGGTCTCATATGGTATGACAGTGTTGTTTTTGTAACACATTGACAGTACTTGCCTTGGGCACATATTTCAAGTCCTTTATTTAGTTTTCTTTAGTATGCCCATGTAGGGAAACTGTCAAGACCAGGCAGGTTCATATCCATTTCCTTAGTGAGTTCTTGGTTTGGCTCTTTGTTTGCACAGAAACCTGTGAGAATGTTAAAAAAGGTTCGGCTGCAAGGGCACATCTCCGAAGCCATGTGCACAAGAGACAGGCAGTTCCTGAAAATATCTATAGA
Organism: Sphenodon punctatus; assembly: GCA_003113815.1. Classification (NCBI taxonomy): domain Eukaryota; kingdom Metazoa; phylum Chordata; class Lepidosauria; order Sphenodontia; family Sphenodontidae; genus Sphenodon; species Sphenodon punctatus. The sequence continues at coordinate 2,678,376 of QEPC01003143.1, read as the reverse complement.
AAGCTGAGCTAATTGCTCAAAGGGCAGACCACCAGGGAAGAGGTAAGGAGCTTGGGGGAAGAGGCTTGCCTCTGGGATCCCCAGTAGAGGGAAGGGAGGCTCAGGGAAGCCTTACCTGGTATTATCCAGTTAGAGCTGAGCGGAATATCTCTCAGCAATGTGCTAGCCATCGGATTTAGGTGCTCTGATCTGAACCCGTCAAATTGGATATGTGGCCTTCTCAATGGGTGGACATTGTCTGGTTTGGTTCATTAGTCATTCAGTTTGGTTTGCTCATGTTTGGATTTGCCATTTGCTTGGTCTGGTTTGGTTGTCCATTTGGTATGGGTCGGTTTGGTCGTCTTTTGGATCGGTTCTGTTGAGTTAGGTTGTTCAGTCTGGGTGGGCTGGCATTTTGTCTGGGTTGTTTCCGTGGTTTCTTCCTTAGTTCAGATTGCTCCAAAAACTGTGCAGTTATCTCCAGCTGAACCCCTTATAAACCGGACCAAACATGAACCAACCCCACCTCCCATCCCCAAACTGGACTGAACCCCACAACCCTGCTCCAAAAGTCAAAAACAGGACCAACCCACCTCCCTCCCCCCCCAAACCAACCCCCCGCCACCACCTGAATGTTGCTGAAATTAACCCTATCAGAGCTCCACTCTGACTCGGACATTCCATTGCCAACCTGATCAGGAGAATAATAACTGTGAATAAGATATTCGATAATAGATTCATCTCTATGTCCAGGCTTATCAGTGAAAGTGAGGCCATGGAGTTGCAGGGGACAGTCTACCCTAGAACCAGCTTGGCAGAAAAGGTCAGTGGTGCCCTCTTCGCAGGTGGCTGGACTGGGGAAGGCTGAAGGCCTAAGCTCAGACCCTAGTACTGGAAGTGTTGGCCTAACCATCTTCTGCTGAAGAACAGGGCCTTCAGCACATTTGAGTGCATTGCATTTTGCAACAAGCACAATAAATAAAAGAACACGGAGGTAGGAAAAGCTGTAAACAGGGTGCTTGTAGGCTAGAGTCCGCAAAGCCTTACAGCCAAGCTGACTTATAACAAGCACTTAATATTAGTCAGCTATACAGAAGCAGTCTGGTTCTCGGAGAGACTCAACAGTAACAAGGTGGCCCAGAGCACTTAGGAATATCACGTTTTTGCAGTCTAAACAAGAGCTTGCAAGAGCGAATTTTGACTTTTTGTTTCCTGTGTTTGGAAGTCAAGTCTGGCCTATTTTCTTTCCCACAGAAAACTCTATCGAAATCTGGAAAATTCATAGACTCCTTGACTTTTAAATGTACCCCCAACATTGCACATACTGAAGAGAATTCCCCCCGTCAAATTATTCACAGCTATTGGTTCATTTCTCCTCATAGCTAGGAGGTTTATTATTTGCTGGTATTATCCATATTTTTGGGCAGCACTTTTTAGTACAGAAGAATATTTATGACTGAAACAGGTATTCGTTTTGAGTATCCCGTTTTGGCTTTTTTGATTTTTGGCTCTTTTGGCATTTTGGTTACATTATTTTGGGCAATTGTGCACGGTAATATGACCAAAATGACCAAGAAAATACTGAGAAAGCTCAATAAAAACAAGCAAACAAACCCAACCCAAAATAAGATACAGGACAGAGCATAAAGAGATATTGGTAATTGCCCAAATTGCCATTTTTGGTTCTGCTAGGGTATCTTTGGCAGGTTTACCCATGTTTTTGGTATTTGTTTCAGAACTAGAGGAAAGCTGTTTTTGGTAAAAGTTTATCTCTGTCAAGAGCCTAGATATCTCCCATATTTATTCCCTGGCCGTCCACAGATTTCTTTGGTAAAGGACAGAAAACAAACTTTATGCTCTCGGTATTACTAGGTTAAAAAAACTACCAGGAAAAATGGTTGGCTTTATTAATACCACCTAAAGACGTGCAGCTGGAATGAAGAGGCTCATTAATGACTATTAGTCAAGTTGGTTGGGAGTGGCATGTAACCTCTGACTGTCACGAGGTGGGAGTGAACAGCAGGGAATGAATCACTCCATTATGATCTGTTGGGTACTTCTCCGAAGCGACTGATGCCCTTTTGTAAGTGAGACATAACCACCCACGTCCACCCATCAACCACACCACCGAACACCCGTGTGAAGGCGGTATCGGTGGATGCGCGCTCCTGTGACCCAGGCGGCACCTTCTCTTGGCCACTCATGGAGCACTGGTGAAAAAGCCGGAGTGCACCGTGTGGGAGCAGCCAAAACAGTGCGTGGGAGCTGACGCCTAAGCATCCCCAGCCTGCATGAACAGCAGCAGCTAGCCCTGTCAGCTGAGTGGTCCACCATTCAGAGGCACTGTAGGCAGGGAAACAGCCTTCGTAAGGCGCAGGAACTGACCGGGAGTTCTGGGGAGCCCAGGTTCCCCAGCACTTGGCTGAGACATGTCCATTTTAAAGGCCATGCCTGCTTCCCTACCCCATGATCCATGGCGGGGGTGGGTGCTGCGGTACCCACCCAGGGAGCCACCCATTAGAATCCCTCCCCCTGCACTCCACCTGAGTAGGTGCTGTATGGCTGTTCCACTCACCGGACATGGACCTCCCCTCAGCCATGCTCATTTAAAGACGGACCGAGACTGGCCACTGTTGGAGACAGCATGCTGGGCTCAATGGACCGTTGGCCTTAACCAGTCTACTACTTATGTTTTTATGAAGGTACTTTTCCACTTATGAATTAAGTTCTGGTATTCATGTGCTTCAATGAATCCCCAAGTTCACAGCCCTTAAAAAGTCCACTGAAATTGTGACTTTGCCCGTGTTCCACACGTCACTTACTCCAGAGTTGTCCCACTGAAACCCCACCCTGGAGTAAGTGGTTTGTGGATCGTGGCCCTCCCCCGTGTATATTCAGCACTTCGCTATTTCTTAGGACTTAAATCCAGAATTTCAGAGTGGCAAGGATAATTTGCACATTGGTCACAGGACAATGTGGCTGAATAATCTTTGCTAATAAACTACCAATTATATAATAATGAGCTGTCAAGTAAACGAATGACCAACAAAGGAGGCAATCCAATGGCTCACGTACACCGCCCTCCACGTATGACCAGAACGCGCACACTCGTGTGCGCATGGGTGCCATGTACGCGGCACAGCCCCCAGCGGTGCGCACCTGAGCGTGCGCATTCTGGCCTGCGCACAGCACCTGCAGGCGGTGCACACAGCCCATTAGATTGTCCCCGAAATGGTTAAACAAACCAACAGGCAGAATGAACGAAAAGAATATTAATTCTGTTAAACGAAGGGGAAGTGAATGTTGCTTTCTCTTTGCTCAGTTAAAACAGAATAGAATATGCTAAATTTGAGCCATTACGTACATGAACTCACTTTCCAGATCTGATCATACTCGGCTTCGCTGATACGTTTGTTTCCATCCTGATGCAAAGCCATTTATACAAGATATAAGGCAGCCAATCACAGCCATTTCCAGCATCCTCGGAATCCCCAATAATCAGACTAGCTGAGGAGAAACTGTTTACTTGCCATTAATGGTTTTCTGCCCTGGGAGTATAGCTGAACTGAATAGTAAATTTCCTCTCCATGCTTCATAACTGCCATTCGGATAGCTTTGCAGATATTCAGCCATTAACTGATTACCTTGACCGCTAACCAACAAACTGAATAATCAAATAATACGACAATGACTAATTGGTTTACCATATTACTGCATAACCAAACATTGCTGTTACTAGTCTGGAAAAACCAGGACCAAGGTTTGGGGGAGTAACCAGGCAAGGAATTATGGGCAAACAGTAAAGAACAATACAGTAAATGGCGCCCTGCATGTGGTAATGCGGTAAATTGATAAAACGATCAACCAGCTAAGCTGCCAAAAATAAATGGATACTGCTCAGGAAGTGGTCTCTGCCAGAGTGGATCAGATACCATGGATCTGGCCACTTACCGGGTAGTGGTGGATAACCATTTCAGTCTACCTGGGAGACGGAACTCAGCGTACAGCTCCATTCCTGAAACTTGTAGGTGTTTTTTTTTTCTCCGGGACCTGCTATCTGGTCACAGCTTGCATATCCTGGGATTCAAGATAAAGGCCATTTTGATATTTTCTTGTTTTTCCCTCACAAACATGGGAAAGTCCCTTGCTGAGGTTCAGATTGTTTTTCTCCTTCTAATTTTGGCTCAGCCATCCCCACAAATTGTTTCTATTTTTCATACCTTCTGTTAGCTTAAGCCTTGTCCCCAGTGGCCTTCCTCAGCATATTTCTGATTGCTAACTATGTTGTGTTTATCCTTCTTAGCTATTGACTAATGATGTGCTCTTAAGCAAGCCAGGTATAGCTAAGTGTATCGCTAGCTAACGGTAGGTCGACCTAGGCTCATGCAGGCCTCTAGGCCCACTAATAGCCAACAAGGGCTGATTGATCATTGACTTACAGAATTTCAAAAAGGACCCCCATTCACCATTGTGAACTGTGGAAATCCAGAGCATTAGGTGCTCTCAGTTGTCAGGGGCAACCATAGAGTCCTGTTTGAAAAGAGAGAGTTTGAGGAGAGGCTGGGAGAAAGGGGGAGTTGGATACTGAGGCCGTTTTCAGAGGAGCGTGGCGGCGCCCATGCTTGTTTCTTAAAAAAGCCGGCAGCCCGTTCTACACGAGACGCTGCCGCCGAATACGCGCATGCGCGGCCGACGCGCATCCATTTCCGGGCGCGAACTGACCGGGTCGGCGATCGAGGCTGGTCATACGCGGCCGGAAATGGATGCGCGTCGGCCACGCATGCGCGTATTTGGCGGCAGCGTCTCGTGTGGAACGGGCTGCCGGCTTTTTTGAAAACAAGCGCGGGCACCGCCGCGCTCGTCTGAAAACGGCCCGAGAAGCTGACGGAAAGTTCTGGATGATAAACCGGTCCCTACCCCAAAGGACTTACAGTCTAAGAGAGACATGGAAGTTGGAGACAAGGGAGGGGTGAACATCAGGCGAGCCAAGGAAACGTTCATGAAGTTGAGAAAATGCAGGTGCACGTGCTTAACTTAGTTACAGGGAAGAGATTCTGAGGGAGGGAGAGAAGAGGATGCATTTTTACTCATGACGAGACAGGGAAGGCTTGACAGAAGAGGTAGGTTTTCAGGAGGGATTTGAAAGTTGGGAGGGAGGGAGCAGAACAAATATATCCTGGAAGGGAGTACCCTGAATTGGTACCCTGGCCCAATCAGCAGAATGAAGTGACAACAATTGGGGTTCATTTAAAAGTCTATTGTGGTGGGAAACACGTAGCCTGCGGACTGCATCCAGGTGCCTTTGGGGGAGAGGGGGGCTCTAGATAGGTATCACTGGGAGGATGTGGATCATGCTGGGGCAACAAAATGGGTAGGTGGGAGGGTCACATGGTGTGGGAGGAGGAATGTGTTGAGTCTGCAGTGTAGGGAGGTGGGGGTCGTTAGGGATAGGAGGTGTGGTTGCTGGGGTCGCAGGGATGAGGAGGCAGGTCTGTCCGAACACAAAGGGGGGCAGGGGACTTTGCAAGTCTAGCTGAGTGTTCAGCTGTTGGATGGGACAGGAGGGCCAATTCACTGACCGAGCACTCACATGGGCCTACCAGGACACACCTTGGCATACCCCTCCACACAGGCTTTCTGCCCCCATAGCAGTTTAACCTTCACTCCTCTAGTCCATGGAAGAATATAGGAAGGCCTGATTTCTAATCAGGGCTGTTGCTATGGGTGATTGGTGGGGGGGGGGGGCTTTGAAATAATAGCCATGTTGAACAAACCCATGAAATCAATGGCAATGTATGAGGCAAGATGTGGGCCGACTGTGGCAGGAATGACCCTTGAGCCCCCAATTATGCAAACTACAATTAATCATACAGCTTCTTGGATCTGGACAACGAATTCTCTTTCCATCCAAAGTTCTCTCTAACTCCTCGGTGCCATCAGGAAGCAAAAAAAAAAAAAGGCGGTCTAAAATGTATTTTCCACTTTGCGGTGCTGATCGATCCCACCTCAGAAGGTTCTGCAGAAAGTAAGAGCCGGACAATTCTGTTTCTTGTTATTGCTAAGCGTAGCATTACTTGGGCAAGGGAAAAATCAATGGCTGGAGGCTGCCAGATGCTGCGAGGAAGGGTGGTGATGCATCTTCGAAGGAAGCCACCTGTAATGAAGACTGGCCTAGGAATCCTTGCTGTGAGCACTTGGAGTGACTGAGTTAGGGTGCTTCCCAAATTGAAAAAGATTCAGAAGAGAGCCACTAAGACCGTAAAGGGTCCGGGAGACCAGCACAGCAGGAAGGGCTGGAAGAATTGGGTATGTTCGTTTAGCCTAGAGGAAAAAAAGACTGAGGGGAGAACATGAAAGTAGTTTTAAAATAAGAAGATAAGAAATGCCATCCTGGGTCAGACCAGTGGTCCGTCGAGCCCCAGCCATTCTCAGTCACTTTGAAGAAGTACCCAAAAGGTCATCATGGAGTGATGCTCTCTCCCAGCTCCCAACAAGTAGAGGTTGCATCCTCCAACCTACTTGGCTAGCAGCCATGAATGGACCTATTCTTCAAGAACGTATCCTTTTTAAAACTCCACTCTGCTACAGGCCTTGACCACCTCTGGCAACAAGTTCCACAAGTTAATGGTGCATTGAGTGTGGGACGGGGGGGATACTTTGTTTGTTTTAAATCTGCTGCCAGTTAGTTTCATAGAATCTCCTCTAGTTCTGCTACTGTGTGAGAGGGTGAATAACTGCTCCCTATTTATTTTTTCCCCTCCACTCATGAATTTATAAACTTCTGTCCTATCCCCTCTCAGATGTCGCTTCTCCAAGCTGAAGAGTCCCAACCTATCAAATATCGAAAAGGAGACAATAAATAAATAAATAGATGGTACACATTTTTTTACCCACTGTCACAGAAGGTAGCTCAAGAGGGAATTGCAGCAATCTAGGTATTGGTTAAATGTTAGGCGGGGATAGCAGTTGTGGAAACTCCTTTGGATGCTTTCAAAACTCAGCTGAACAGGCATCCACCAGTGATGCTGTAGGCAGAAGCTATCCTCACTTGGAACAGAGGATTGGGCTAAAAGACCTGTCCTTTACAGTCCTACAATTCTGTAATTCTGGGTGTTTTTACATGAGAGAGATGGAGAGGGTGAGGTCTGTGGTCGGTGCGGGGGAGTGCTTCACATGGGCAGCTCCCTGCATGGCTGCTCCATCCACAAACCGGCCAGCCAGTCTCTGCACAGTTGACTCGGAATTTTTCAGGAGTGCTCCCCCATGGTGGCCGGTGTGTGGGTCACGGGAGCGCGCCTCCCCATGCACCAACTTCAAACGAGCAGCTTTCCACATGGATGAAGGGGTGGGGGGGGCATCTCATTTAAAAAACACTCTTAATTTCCACAAACAATACTCCATACCCATAACAAGTGTGTGGAGAGCCAAGCATGAGAACTCCCTTAGCAGGCGTTCATATTTTCTTCAAGATAGGTGGGAGTAACAGCCACTGCTCTGCTGGCTACAGCCGCTCCAGGTTCTTCTCCAGTGGGGCTGCTCCCAGTCTAAGTAGGGATGAAAAGAGTTCTCACCCTGGTTGAGAATGTCAGCGAGAATGACCCTCTCATCGAGATTCTGAGGGTGAAGAACCTTACGAGAATCGATGTTCTCGCCGCCGTTCTTGACGAGATTCTTGAGGACCTCAAACAGCCTCCAGAGCCTTCTATGGATGCGCAGAATGCGCAGAATAGTCATGGTGGCCATTTTGTGGATGTGCAGAGATTTTTAGGGTTAGAGGCAGAGAAACTTCAAAAATCACTCAGTGCATGCACAAAATGGCCACCAGGGACTGTGCATGCGCAGAATAACCACAGTGGTCAAAATACAAAAAACACAGAAACAAACCCAAATATTAACATACCACAATAAAAGCAAATAAGAACAAATTAAAAACTCCTAACCCACAACATCCCAGCCCTACCCCTTTTTGTCAAATGCCTGGCCACACAAAAAGGTCTTACATTGCCTCTGGAAGATGAACAGGCTCAGGAACGTCTGATTTATTTATTTAATAAATAAGCAATTAATATTTTTTGCACACAGTGGATGTACACACACACACACACGTGTATGTGTGTGTTCATATCCACTGTGCAGAAAATATTGATCATTTATTAAATATTGCTTTTTGTGGGCATGTGCAAAAGAGATTAAGACGGGAGGGCGAGGGAGGGGTCAGTCAGGTATACATACTTGTGGTTGGAGGATTGAGGTTGGCGAGGGTAGATTTAAGGTGTTGTTTAACTGTATTTTTAATGCTATTTATGAGTGATATTTATTTATTTATTTCATTGCATTTATATGCCGTCCCCTCATACCTACGACATCTTAGGGCAGCTTCCATACAAAAATAAAACAATATTTAAAACATCAATAAAATTCATAATTTAAAAACCCTCATTTACCCACCCTCCTCCCCACCCCCGAAGGCCTGGGAGAACAGCCACGTCTTACATTCCCGAGAAAAGGCCTGTAGACTTGGGGCCAGGCAGGCTTCCTCTGGGAGGGAGTGGGAGATATGGGGTGGGAGAAAGGGGTTTGTTAGGGATGTGCGAACGCGGTTCGGAAGTTCGGAGTTCGGACCGAACTTGAATAGTTCGGTTGACCGAACCGAACATTCAAACCGAACTCGAATTTGACCGAACTGTCCGGTCAAATCTGAAACAGTTTGGAAGGCCAAAAAAAATGATTTTGAATGTACGAACTCAGTTCGGAATTCGACCGAACTTGAATAGTTCAGTCGACCGAATCGAACTTTCAAACCAAACTTGATTTTCGAACCGAACCGAATTTCCAAACTCGGTTCTGTTCGCACATCCCTAGGGTTTGTGGCTCAGTAGGTGAAAATAACATTTTTGGGCTCAGATCAAAGCAATTATGGGAAAGACTAACTGCTTCCCCACTTGTGAGGTCATGGAGGTTACTGGAGTTACTGGGAATGAAGTTACTTCAGGAAGGCACCCCAGTGTGATTTAACCATGTGCTGTCTAGAATGAACAAGGGGAGAGGGGCACATAGAGAAGGATTAGAGCTGAAAGGAGTACCCGCAAAAACGGGTAGACCTGTCAAATTTCAGAGGTACCCGAACTGACTCAAAAATAATGTGTATTGATCAGTACCTGATTTTGACCCAATTCGAGTAGCCAATGTTCCAGAATGTTGACTTTCGGTCACGATTTTTTCAACTTCTGGTTTCAATTTTTGGGGGTTTCTGCCCCATTTTCTTTGGGTTTCCATCCTGATTTACCGACTGGTAATCAGAAAATTGAAAAATCAGTACTGGAAATAATTGATTTTTCCAGGTAGCTGGGTACCCGATCAGTAATCAGGTAGGAGCTAGGGAAGGCCTGCTGGAAGAGGTTGTTTTTAGGAGGAAGTTGAAGGTCGTAAGGGAGGGGACAGGGTTTAGGGAAGAGGGGGGATTTCCATGCATAGGGGACAGCATGGGAGAAGGGGCAAAGACAATTTAGCGAGCAAGAGACAAGGCGCCCCAGTGAAGTGAGGCAGTGCTGTGGCAGAACCAAGATTTGATATCAACTCTAGACACTTTACCACTGAGACATCTTTTCATGAGTAGAAAAGAACTTAATCCATCGAAGGGACTCCTTAATTTGGGTTAAACCTCTTTAATCTGCTATCTATTCAATGGCATGACTTCCCCCTCCTTTCCACCTCCTTCTTATAGCAAATCCTATTAGTGGCTCAGAGCCCAACTTCTGGAGTTTCATCTTTATTTTGGCAGGTTATTTTCCGCTACCACACAGATAAGCACACCATATATTTAAAGGCGTACAGTTCACCATTATCTGTTTACCCAGGTTTTATCTACTGTACTGACTATGCAAACTGTAAAAACACGGTGCTCTGCCATGTGAATTGACATTTGCGGTGTTAGCTTTGCATATATATTTCTTTAACTAGGGAGAGTGAGACCTCAAAGAAGAGAGAGCAACCTGCTGGTGCAATGCAGTATAAAGTTTATATAACTCATAACAATTTGATCATGCACAAATGACCTCAGCTATTTTGCAAATGTGCAAAATGGCTGCTGCCTTAAACCAAAATGTTGGCCGCTGCTTCAGTTTAGGGCAGTGGCCATTGTCTGCATGCATAGAACAGCTGTGGCCATTTGTGCATGCGCCAATCGCCGAAATTCATTTTGATCGTTCTGACTGGAACGTCGTCTGATCTGAATTCCAATTAGAACAATCAAAATGCTCCATTCCGTCAAAATCAGAAGTTGGGCGGAATTTTGGTTTTAGTCCTAGGTCACTGTCAGGAACAGGATGCTGGGTAAGATGGACCATTGACCTATCAGTTAACTATTATTTTGAAATTTCAGCATCACTTCTCGCAAGCGTAGATGCTTGTGTCTCATTTCCACAATACAACACGGTGAAGAACTGGGCATGTCTGGTCTTGAGAAAAGAGTATGAAAGGCGGCCTGTGATAACGAATTTTAGGTACATAAAAGATTGTCCTAAAGAAGACAAAAGATAATTCTCCATTTCCAGAGACAGCAGGCCAGGATGAGAGGTAATAAGCTGATGTGGTCAGAGAAGCAATATAGGCTAAATATTACAGAAAAGTTGGGGTACCAGCCCCATACCTACAGCAGCCTGGACATAGGCTCAACCTCTTCTTAAAAACCTCAAATGATGAAATTAGAGATAATACAAGGGAAAACCCCATATTCCCTTCTGATTAACAAGGTATCCGCATTAACTCAAGCAGAAAGAGCCACGCTAAGCCACTAGGAGAAAGGGGAGTTTTTCAGGCCTCTCATTTATTTGTAAACACTGAGATAAAAATGATATTAGATACTGTAGAAAGTAGTTTAAAAGAAAAAAATAATTATTTGCTTTATAATAAAATCTATAGTTATAAATTCAATCACTATAAAAACAAGGAACTGTTTTACTGGGAATACTCACCCAATTGAAAGTCTACTTCTCATAGACATTTGTACAGGTAAAATATTGTCTAGGTTGTACAAAAAAATTAAGGGACATATTCCACCTGCCAGATGTAGGGTATCTTGATAAATCATCATCATCATTTCATTTATTACGTGATCTATGATCATTGCAATATCTTGATAAATTGAGTGAGGATCTAGAACTAGAAATTTTAAAAAAAGAAATGGATCAAATCTGGAACCAGATGTTTAAATGTGCCAGCTCTTTGTTGGTCAAAGAAACACAGATTAAATTGACCACTAGAATCTACCTAACCCCAGAATATATACACCGCCTGAACCCCAGCTACTCTCAGATTTGTTGGAGGGGCTGCGACTAAGTAGGGTCATACCTGCATTGCTGGTGGTATTGTCCAGTCATAGCAGATTTTTGGAATAAGATTTGGCAGTGTATCACCCAACATATCCCGCCGGACTTTGCCTTTACCCCACAAGTTGCATTACTGGGACTTTACGATGCAAACGTTATAAACTCAACAAGAAAAGCTACTTGCCAGGCACTTTTTGGGGGCACCATACGCTCTATACCAAGGAAATGGAAATCTCCATCCGGCCCAGCGCTGAACGATTGGATACAGAGACTCTGGTTTGTAGCATCAATGGAGAAAATTGCAGATCACTTGAATGGTAAAATGGAGGACTTCTATGCAGTTTGGTCCCTGTGTTGACCAATAATAACCAATGGTATCAACTTCCAAGACTTTGAAAATACTGTAAACTGACAAGAAATATAAAGGACTCATTCTCCAAGTCATATTGCAACCGGTAATATGGATTTGTGAGGCTTTTGCCTCAGTGTGGTTAATCTCACTCACGAGAGCACGTGGTTTTTGCTTTTTTGTTTTTATTGTACTTGATTTATCACACCAGTTGTATGCCTCGACCTGTTTTTAGGTTAAATTATGGGTGTCTTTTTGACATTTTCAATAAAAAAACCATTAAAAAAAAACAAAAACACCACACTCCAATAATGGAGAATTCACAACTTCTCTAGGACATCTGAACAGCTGAATTCACCAACAGAAGGAGAATGCCTATAATAAAAGCTGTCACAAAAAGTGATCAAGGCTGACCAGAGAACACCAATGCCTGAAATGAGAGGGAGTAATTTTACAAGATATATCCCAATGAGATAAACATTGAGCTGTGCCTCAGGCTACAAACTTCCACCTCTCCTCCACCCAAAGTCATAGAATCATAGAGTTGGGAGACACCTCAGAGGCCATCTAGTCGAAGCTGTCAATAGCGGTTGTCTTTAAAACAAAACAGCTTGTCTTTCTAGAAACCGGACTCTGGTTCAGTTGAGTGGGATCCCAAGAGCATACAATATTAGCCCTGTGCTTTGGACTCGGTACTGGTTCGTAATACCTTTTAGGACACAGTTCATTGTGCTAGTTTTGACTTACAAAACCCTTAATGGCTTGGGGCCAACATTTCTGAAAAACTGACTTCCTCACAACAGCCATTTTAAAGCGAGTACGGCTGGGTGGGCGGGTCCGTGTCTGCTGAGTGGAACAGCCGTGGAGCGCCCACTCAGGTGCAGTGCGTGGGGAGGGATCTAATGGGCGGCTCCCTGGGTGAGGACCACAGCAGCCCCCACGCACTCCCCTTTCCACGGACCATGGGGAAGGGGGAAGCAGGCAGGGCTGACCTTTGAAATCCACATGTCCCGGTTGAGTGTTGGGGAACCCGGGCTCCCCAGCGCTCCCAGCCAGTTCCTGTGCCTTGCAAAGGCTGTTTCCCCACTCACAGTGCCTCTGAATGGTGGCGCTGTCTGCTGCCATGGCTGACTGCTGCCATTCATACAAGCTGGGGATGCGTGGGCGTTGGCTCCCTCATACACTTTTTTGGCTGCCCCCACATGGCACATTCCAGCTTTTTCACCAGTGCTCCATGAGTGGTCAAGAATGGGTGCTGCATGGGTTGTGGGAGCGTTCACCCACACACACCACCTTCAAATGGGTGGTTGATGAGTGGACATGAGTGATTGCGTCTCGTTTAAAAGTGGCCTATGTTCCATTGCTACCCGTAAGCTCAGCTGAGAGCAGCCTCTTGCTAATTCGTCAATCATGGTGCTAAGAGTGTACATTCAAGGCCTCGGTGGCTGCCACACACCTCTGGAACTCCCTTCCCTTGGAAATTCAGTAAAGCCCCAAACTGAGCATCTTCTGGAGGCAGAATAAGACCTGAATTAGCCAGGCATTTGGTGGGTGGGGAATAGGCTTTAAGAGGGTGGTTTGGGGGATCAGGTAGGCTATAAATCAAAATAAATAATAAAGGGTATGGAGGGAGGGAGGGCTTTAGAGAATGGGGACAGCCCCTCTATGAAAGATGGGGATACAGGCTGGTAGGGGAAGGAGATTCCCCCCAAGCGAGAGACATGGGAGTGGGCGTAGGCTGGCGGCTACTGATGGGTTTGTCTAATTAATGTTTATTTTATATTGGAACTGCAGTTGATATTGTGGAAATGGTTGGGAGGGAGGTTTGGGGGCATGGCCACCACCCCTCTGTGATAGGGTGGGGGAATGGGGTAGGTGGGGAGGATAAGTGATGTGGAGGGAGTGGACTCCCCCAGGTAAAAGATGGGGAGTGGGAAATGGGTAGAAGAGATTAAATGACTTGTTTGGTATTTATTCATTTTATTTATTTATTACATGTTCTAAACTGCCCTGAATCTTCAGTAGAGTTGAACAAATACTTTTCTTCCCTCCCCCCCTCCCCCCCAAAGTAAATGCGTGATTTCGGGAAATGGGACTGGGATCTCATCAAGATCTTGGTCCCAGTATGAGTTTTCAGCGAGAAAAGTTTTTTAAAAAAATTTTTTAAATCATTGTGCATATGCAAAATGGCCACCACCCTTACCCACAATGACTTCAACACTATTGCAGCTGTTTCAGTTAAGGGCAGTGACCATATTGCGCATGCAAAACAGCCCATTGGCCATTTGCGTATGTGCAATGCTTTTCTTTTAAAAGAAAAAATAATTTCATGTTCTCACCAAGAACTTGGCGAAACAGCCCTGGTTCTCGATTCGTCTCGTATGAACCAAGAACCCGTTTTCTAATTAAACTTCTTGCTTACGCAAGATCTCACGTCAGCCCTCGTCTTCAGGCTGCGGTGGGATATAAATTAATAATTAATAGGGATGGAACATTTGTAGGGCTGTATCGAATAGTACTTTCGAGTACTCGGGCCGAATACCGAAGTTCAGAATGATTGGCCCAAATCGGCGCTCTTTGGCACTAGTCAGTAGGTTCCTGCCTTGAGCAGGACTTGGACCTTGATCTGGGGCTGCACCGCTCCCTTTCTGACATGGTCCTGCTCCCTCTAGAGAGTCACAATGTCATGTTACTCCACAGAGATGCGGCCAACCCAGAAAGGGTGGAGAATCCCTTTGCCCAACCCTCTCCCCAGCATGACCACACCCCTGGGAGAATAATGACATCACAATACTCCAGAAACAGTGAAGGGTGGGCAAATGTCGCCCTTGCTCTCACCCCATCAGTGCTCGCAGGTTCTGAGTCCTGATGCCACCAACCTCATTCCCACTGCTGCTCTGTCAGGGCCCGGGGCTGACGTAGACCTGAAGTTAAAATCCCATCCGGTTTCTGTTTTCAACAGAACTGGGCGGTTCGATCAGTCCAGTTGGAATCCGTACCAGATGGAATTCCAGTTCAACTGATCAGATTGACTTTTGGCTATTTGCGTCTGCACAAATGGCCACTGCCATGCAATAAAATGGTGGCTGCTGTCCTGCGTACAGACATCGTCTATCACAATTCCGCTCAGAATGCCAACAGCCATTCTGATTTTGTAGAACTTTTCTGTGACATAGGAATGACTGTTTCAAGCCAGCCTGAGGCAGGGAGGGCAGGTTGTGCTGGAGTGGTCTCAGGCTCTGCTTCAAACATCTGGGGTCCCAGGTCCCTCAGACAGTGGCTAGTAACACCATTGTCCAGGGAGCAGGCCAGGTCTGGAGGGAAGGGTGGGCCAGTCTCTCTGGCTGTTCTCAACACTTTTCTCGCCCCGTGAAGTTTCAGGAGTGCCTTGTTAGTCATAATGAGTCTGAAAGAGGAGGTAGCAGCAACAGGATGCGCTCTTTAGTTCCTCTTGCGAGCTGAACAATTCCACTTCAAGGCTGCCTTTGACAATCATTTCCCCAGAAATGAAGGGGAGCGAGTGCAGATGGAAGGCAAGAAATAAAGCTTTGATGATAAATTTCAGAATTCAAATTCTCTTATCGCTTTGTTCAGTGTTTGTTCTCTGCCTGTTGATCTGAGGTAGCAGGGGTGGCAGCTGAGGGTTTTAAGCGATTTTTCTAGTCTCTGGAGCATCACTTGATGGTGCAGCTGGCCTGGGTGGCTGGTCACCTCCAGCTGGGATCTCCTCACACCTCCCAAGCTAACTGGGCCTCCTTGGGGCTTGGATGAAACACCTGAAAGCAGACCAGTACTAGCAATTCTACAGATGCTGTGTTTGTCGACGCACCCCCCCCAAGGAAGACGCGGACACTTATATGGGATTGAACGGCCGCACTCTTTATTCTTAGTCAAAAAGGGGGAAGAGGTAACCCTCCCACTTCCCCCTTTGTACTGGGGTCCTATCAGTCTCTTCCTAACTGTTAACCATCACCACAGGAGGTTCCCCTATTGTAACATGCGCTGTCCTTGTGCGCCAGTTGCCCATCCTTACCGTCTTCGGGTTAAGCCCGAGGGGAATCCTCCTATGCCCTACCTTAACAAACTTCTTCAACTTACACCCTGCCCCAATCCCCGGTTTCACCGGGCCGGAGCGGGTTGTTCGCCCCTATCCCCTCTCGCCCACCGAGGCGGGGGTTTAAACAACAAGGATGAGGACACCGTAACCTGCTGTTTGGTACATGGTCCGCCCAGGAGGTCCGGCCGCTCGTCTCTCACCCTTGGGCTGACCATACAGTGGGCCGCACTGAGCGGCTATGGATGGCCTATACCCCTCTCTTAAGGAGATGTTGCTACCCTATGCTATGTTAACTTTTTAAACTTTTAACCCTTGGCCTGAAATCAGCCTACCGCCAAGAGTGCGACATTTCAGCCTACCACCAGCAAATTTGCATCCTTGCCCTCTTCTCAATTTGGCATTTCACTCCGGGAAAGGCAAAAAAAAACTTGCCGTAGTGCCAATTTTAGCTCAGGGAAAATTCCTTTCCGGCCCTAAGTCGCGGCCAGTCAGACTCGGAGTGGTGCCTTATAAGAGGGTTGGGTGGGTGGGTGCGTGTCTGCTCCCCGCTCTCCGCCCGGCTGAATGAGACGGCAGAGCGGGGATTCTAAGATGGCGCCCGGGAATCCCGCTCTCGCGAGAGTCCCGGGTGCTTTTCAGTTAGGTTGCCTAGCAACCCCAGCCTTCTCCCTTTGCCTGTGTGCGGCTGCTCACTCCCCGTCTTCCCCGTCGGGGAAGGGAACGGGTGCCGCCAAACCCCCGCCACAATGATCGCGGAGGGGACTTGTCGACGCACACACCCCCAAGGAAGACGCGGACACTTATATGGGATTGAACGGCCGCACTCTTTATTCTTAGTCAAAAAGGGGGAAGAGGTAACCCTCCCACTTCCCCCTTTGTACTGGGGTCCTATCAATCTCTTCCTAACTGTTAACCATCACCACAGGAGGTTCCCCTATTGTAACATGCGCTGTCCTTGTGCGCCAGTTGCCCATCCTTACCGTCTTCGGGTTAAGCCCGAGGGGAATCCTCCTATGCCCTACCTTAGCAAACTTCTTCAACTTACACCCTGCCCCAATCCCCGGTTTCACCGGGCCGGAGCGGGTTGTTCGCCCCTATCCCCTCTCGCCCACCGAGGCGGGGGTTTAAACAACAAGGATGAGGACACCGTAACCTGCTGTTTGGTACATGGTCCGCCCAGGAGGTCCGGCCGCTCGTCTCTCACCCTTGGGCTGACCATACAGTGGGCCGCACTGAGCGGCTATGGATGGCCTATACCCCTCTCTTAAGGAGATGTTGCTACCCTATGCTATGTTAACTTTTTAAACTTTTAACCCTTGGCCTGAAATCAGCCTACCGCCACCAGAACCGCCAGCTTTGCTTGGCTGGTTCGCCGCCAAATACCACTTCAAAGGATTTTTGCTAGGCTGTGTTTAAGGGCCCCAAGATATATGCTACATCCAGCATCCGATAAATGGACCCCATCACTCCGGTACAGTTCGTCCCTATCATGCTTAATTCCTGTATGGTTAATTACTAATCCACCCATTCGTTGAAGCCAGTTGCCAATTTCCACATTAGCCCTCTTTCTAGACTGGTCCACTCTGCCCGGGTGGTGGGCACTAGCCCATGCTCTCCGCTGTAACATTTTGGACCAACCTAAGGTGCACTCATGGAATCGATCCTGCACCTTTTGTAGGTCGGCCTTTGCCCTCTTCATTAGCCACAGCCCCGTCACCTTGGGCAGGTTGTTCTCTCCTAAATGTATTATAATTATTGCTGGAGCCGGGAATTTTTCCACTGCCGCGGTCAGCGTTGGGAGCAGTTGCTCCCAAAGCATTCCGCGCCGTCCTAGCCAAATTATATTTGCTTTATCGCCTAGGCCCAGCTGGGTGCCCCATCCAGTGCGTGCCGCCATCTTCCCTGCCCAATGAACGATGCTGTGGCCGACGATCCACACCACCTTCCGTCCCCTTGTAGGTCCCGGGTCTGGAAAAGAAATCATGGTTATGCATTTGCATTCGCTTTTGCTTATACTCTATCCTTCTTGGTTCGGTGTCCCTGATGTAAGATCGATAAGCTGTCGACCGCCATCTCCCTATCTGCTGGATACGTTCTGCAGACATACCCATGTCTGCTGCCACCGATGCCGCTCCTATGCGAAAGGAGTGTGCGGTGTAACAGGCTGGGTCCAGGCCCGCTGCCTTAACGCACATGTTGAGGACTGACCCAAACTGATATCGCGTTAACGGGGTACCATCTCGGTGGAGAAACAACGGGCCCTCAATAGTCGGGCGAGATGTTAGATATTGCTTCATTGCTGCAACTGGGCATGCGAGGGCATCGTCCGAAGGGCGCAGTCTCACGACCCTGCCCTTTCCTTTCTGGTCTGCCTTAGATTTCCTTAGGTGTAACAAAAGGGTGCCTCCCTGCCAACCCAAGTCTTGGATCCGCAGGGCGGCCCCAGTCCTATCTCGCCGGGATTGGGAGACTATCTCGCTGACCCTAAACGCTCCAAATAGTGCCACCCGGAATGCCGCGGCAAATAGAATCACCTCACCTTCAGAGTGACACACGGTATGCAGCGCCTGGCTAATTATTATGAGGACCTGGGGGGTAATGGGGGCCCTTAGGTCCTTCGTCTGGGGGGCACTACGGGCCCAACTCTCCCTGAGGCGGCTCATAAAAAAGCCGTTATCAGGAGAGGAGTGACCCGCCAGTCGGCTCATAAAGGAGATGGCCGATATTTTTCCTCCAATGGTGCCTGGTGCCAAACCTCGCTCGCGGAGTTGGAGCGCAAACTGCAGCATCTGCCCCTCAGGAATGGGGAATCCTAGTTCCCAACCTTTCCCTGACCTGTATTCCTGGAACTCTTTAAAGGCCATTCCATACGCCTGTCTGGTTCGAGGCGCGAGGGATCCCTGCACTGCCTGATTTAGGTCTAGAATCCAAGGCTCCACATGTCCCTCGGGAATAGCTCGGGATCCTTCCTGGCTTCTGGTGCGAGTTGGCGAAAACGGTCTGTCTGAAATCGAGAAAGGGCATCGGCTATGCCGTTATTGATCCCGGACACGTGTTTAGCCACGAACAAAATGTTTGCCCGCAAGCATTTGAGTACAAAATACCGGACCAGCCGCATAACCCTTTCCGATTTCGACGACAGTTTGTTAATGACATGAACAACAGCCAAGTTATCGCACCAGAAAAGGACCCTTCTGTTGGCAAATTCTCCCCCCCACAACTCAACTGCCACTACTATGGGGAAGAACTCCAGGAATGTTAAATCCCGGGTCAGCCCTAGTGGTTCCCAGTCAACAGGCCATGGGGCAGCACACCATTTTCCTCTGAAGTATACCCCAAACCCGTGTCCGCCCGCTGCGTCAGATTGTATTTGGAGCTCCGCTTCTAGCAGGAGTCGCTGCCGCCAAAAGCTCACCCCATTGTAGCCCTGGAGGAAGGCCTCCCAGGTAGCCAAATCCTCCCGCATCACTCTCGTCACTCGGACGTGATGATGCGGGGGACGGTCGCTCCCGATGTGGGCATACAATCGTGACATAAAAGCTCTCCCTGGTGCAATTACTCGGCAGGCAAAATTAAGACTGCCCGCGAGGGATTGCAACTGCTTTACCGTTACCTTGGTGGCTCCCATTGTCGCTGTTATCAGTTCCTTGAGTGATTGCAATTTGTCGGTTGGTAAACGAGACAGCGATTGTATTGTGTCGAGTTCTATACCTAGGTAAGTCAACCTGGTCGTCGGGCCTTCAGTTTTTTCCGGTGCTAATGGTACCCCCAACTCCTTGGCTACACTCTGAAATGCCCGCATTCCTAGTGCACATTCATTGGTTCCCGCCCTTCCCGCGAAAAGGAAGTCATCCAAATAATGCGTGATCAAGCTCCGCCCTGTGCGCTGACGCGCAATCCATTCCAAAATTGTGCTAAACTTTTCGAAAGCCGCACATGAGATGGAACATCCCATGGGCATTGCTTTATCGAAATAGAATTTGCCCTGAAACTGCATCCCGAGGAGCTCAAAATCCTCAGGATGCACTGGCAGGAGGCGGAAAGCCGACTTGATGTCGCATTTCGCAAGAAGGGCACCCTTTCCGCAGGAACGCACCATTTCGACTGCAGAGTCGAAAGATGCATACCTTACTGAGCAAAGTTCGGGAGGAATCGCATCATTCACTGACTCCCCCTTTGGGTGTGACAAGTGGTGAATCATGCGATATTCCCCCGGGGTCTTCTTTGGTACTATGCCCAGAGGGGATATTCGTAACGTGGGGATAGGCAATTCCTCAAATGGGCCCTGTATCCTACCTTCCTTCACTTCCTTTTCAATCTTCTGCCGGACTAGCTGCTCGTTACCCGTCACGGATTTCAAATTCTTTGCCCACAGATGATAACGCGGGCCCTGCGTGGGAATCCTAAAGCCATACCTAAATCCTTCGATAACGTAATTGGCGGTCACACGGTCAGGATAATCTCGGGCCGCTTCCTGTAATGCCTCATGCTGTACCGGGGTTGGCGCCCTTCCCCACTGATTGGTTGGCAGTCCCCTGGCTGTGGGGGGCCTGTCTGTTACCTGCTCGCCCCCTGTTCTTAGTTCCATATTGTCTGAACCTACTACATGTAGAGGCGGCGTGGTCGCCCGCACACTGTGTGCACACATGTTTGAATTTACATTGGGTACGAAAACACCTGCCCCCATCGTTAAAGTCCCAACATGTAGGTGCTGCCGTAGATAGTCGTAGCCTGCCCCTTTGTCCCCCTTCGGCTTGCTGCGTACCCCCAACACGCGAGAGGACATGACCGCTGTCTGATCGCGGGGTATACCTGGCACAGCTAATGCACTCCAGCCATATATCATGTGCATGGAGGTCCCAGCGCAAGCGAGGGTTATTGGCTGCCCTACGTCGGAAAGATTCGTCGTAGCGCAGCCAAGCGCCTGGTCCGCCTGTATCATAAGCTCGGCGCACGATGTCCGAGTACTTAATCATCTCCAGCCCACGCTCCGGGAATCTGGCCAGTGTCACCCCCATGTAAATCGTATAAGCAGCTGTCCAATTGGACCAGGTGCGTTCCGCCTTTGGTTTTTTGAATTTCTCTTTCTCCTTTCTCTCCTCCTTATCGTTGGGATCTGGTATGGGGTCGCTAAACAGGAGGGCAAATACATCAATATATTCCCCGCTCCAGATTTTTTCTTTAGTGGCTTGGAGAAGGTGCTCACCTATAGGAGCCGATACGTCGGCATGACCCCCAGACAGGGGCCTGGGCTCATCCCTGAGGCCACAGCACCTAGCATTGCGACCCATGCAACATTGTTCAGCTCCCCATACTTGGGCCGCTGCTTTGTACCTGGGGGCTGGGCAGTGCCCGCACCCAGTATGCTGGCTATGGGGGGAACGTCCCCTCGTATGCCCTCCCCATTCCCAACCAGGGGAGGACTGGATCCGTCCCCTTTCCATATTGGTGCTAGCTAATGGTATGCATTCCCCGTCGTGGCTCCTGTCAGGGCCTGTACATCCATAGTCACCATCCCCTTCCCACCAGCTGCTGTCCACATGCTCACCTTCATAAGCTTCCGGGTCGTACCGCGTTCTTGGGCCCCCGCTGGTGCGCCTCAGCCCTTGTTGCCCCTGGTGGGCTGCCTCCAGGCTCTCCGTCAGTGCTTGCATTCCTTCCTTGAGTGCCTCGATTTGGGCATGGAAGTCGGGTGTACCTTCGTCCCTCCGACCGCTGGGTCCCGGTTCCTCTTCTCTCCGTCTGCTAGGGCCTGGCTCGTCATCCCTGTAACGAAAAGGGAGCGCCCGACGCCGCCCACTTCCCTGGCGACGTGGGCCCTCCTCATATCCTGGGGTATTATCTTCCGATCCCCGGTCTCCCGTGGCAGCCTGGGTGAGCTCATCCTCCTCACTCCTCCTGTTATCCCCTCCCCCCTCGCGTGCTCTCTCCAATTCTTCCACGCGGGCCTGATATCCCGCCAGTTGGGCCTGCATGGAGCGAAGGACAGCCTTGTGTGAGGCCCCTTGCTTTTGTTTCCCTGTGGCTCCCGTCTTTTTTTGAGGGGCCTTCTTTGCCTGGGCATTTCCTTGCACTTTCTTTTTACGGGGGGCCATACCTGTCCCACTCTTCCCTTCAGAGGCCCCATAAATTTGTTTGGGGGCGGTGTACCCCTTTCTCCCAAATTATGGCCTGTAATTTCTGCTAGGCTAACGGGGGGAGGGGGGGCTGTAATGCCCTTCTGGGCTATCTTGAGAGGGGGGGCTGTAGGGCCCTCTGCGGCTCAAGGAATTATTTTTGTGAGGGGGGGCAAAAGCTAGCCCCATGCAGGGTCTTCTGGGCCCCACTCGCTTCTCTCGCCCTGCCCTGTGGCCCCCCTAACAGGCGTGCCCTATTGGTTTTTTGGCGGGGGGGGGAGTCCTCTATGTCCCCTTATTTTTTGTTGTGGGGGGGTATCTGGAGAGCACCAGTCCCCGGGGAGAAGCCCCCGCTCGCAACCCGGTGGGGGATGCAAGAACAGACCATCCCCGACTCAAAGCGCCCAGCCGGGCCGTCACGCGCTCGAGGTTTGGCCCCCCCGCCGAGATTACTCGTCCCTCAGCAGCTCTGGGGGGGGGACAAGCTCCACGCCTCGGCGAAGATCCCGGACCTCGTCGACCACCCTCCCGCTGCTCAAACCTCCCTGCGGCAGGCCTGATTCGACCCACAGGCTTGCCGCTTGTCTGGCTCCCCGCTCTCCGCCCGGCCGAATGAGGCAGCTGAGCGGGGACTCTAAGATGGCGCCCGGGAATCCCGCTCTCCCGAGAGTTCCGGGCGCTTTTCAGTTAGGTTGCCTAGCAACCCCAGCCTTCTCCCTTCGCCGGCGTGCGGCCGCTCACTCCCCATCTTCCCTGTCAGGGAGGGGAACGGGCGCCGCCAAACCCCCGCCGCAATGATCGCGGAGGGGACTTCTCGCTGTGTTAATATTGAACTGATGTCCCATCTCAGTGCCCAGTGGGGATTAAGAACATAAGAAATGCCATACTGAGTCAGACCAATGGTCCATCAAGCCCAGCATCCTGTCTCCGACAGCGGCCAATCCCAGTCTCATGGGAGAAGAACTAGTAGTCACAATGGGCAGTCCATTTCCTGCTTATCACTCCCACTTCTCAACAGTAAGAAGTTCCCATCTCGTAATCTACTTATTTATTTATTTATTATTATTATTATTATTATTATTATTAGACATTTATATAGCGCCAGTCGTATGACCTGGTGCTGTACAGAACACAGAACTAGACGCGGTCCCTGCCTGTGGCTTACAATCTAAAAGACAAAGTGGGGGGAGACAGGGAGAGGGGACAGTGGGAGAGACAGGGGAGAAGACAAACAAACATTCAAGCGAATGCGAAATCTCAGGTGCGTATGCTTGGCTTGGTTACAAAGAGGTTGGTAGCAGCAGTCTGCAGAGGAGGGCAGACAGTAAGAGTAAGGGGAAAGACTAGCAGGCATTGGGAAAGGCAGCCATTAATAGACCTATTTCCCAAGAACTTATCCAGTCTTTTTTTAAACCCAGCCATACTACTGGCCTTGACAACCTCCTCTGGCAGGCTCCTCTAATTGTTTTGTTAGTGGTGCTATCTTGTAACTAAGACATAAAATTGAGTTTTTACGGTGTTTTTAGACAATCTCTGCCTCTCCACCCATCACCCACCTATCATGCATGTTGCAGAGCCACATTAGTGCCCTGTGGACCCGTGCAACATGCTGTAGCAGCCCTACACCAAAATGGTGGCCGCTGCTTCAGCGTAGGGCAGCGGCCATTGTGTGCATCGATCATTCTGACTGGAATTTTGTCCAATCTGAATTCCAGTTGGAATGAACAAGCTTGAAGGCCACATGGAAGTTGAGAGCAGAGGGGCTTAAAGGGTGCCCTCAGGGTGGAGGAATCAATCTGCCCTCCTTCAATCTTCAGCTCCTCTCCTTTAGTGCATGCCTTCCTCTTTGCTCCCTTCCACTGAGCTCAGTCTTTCGGCACTTGGAGGTAGGAAATGGATCCAGGGGCCAAATAAAACCAAGCCGTGGGCTGCATTTCCCCCCCCCCCAGTCTGAAGTCCCCCCCCCCCCCGGCCTATATTGATTCTGTCAGAGGTACTGCTGACAGAGGCGTGGGAGGACTCTCCCCCACTCAAAAGGGGTCCTTCAGGGTCTCGGTTGGTCCACGGGCCTGCGTGGCAGTGGGGCCTAACTCATTATTAGGACCAAGCGGTGAGCTGAAGCCTCGGTGGCCAGGCTCCATCAATCACCCTAAGTATCTCAACAACGTTTACACATTACAAGGGGAGGGTTCACTAAGACATGAAGGGGTTAATGAATAAGGGAAGGAAGGGGCCATGGGGCAGGGGAAGGCAGGGGGAGTACGCCCAAGGAAATGGAGACCACAGGAACACAAGGGAATTCCTAGAGGTTATGCAAGTCTTAACCCTCTCTTTGCAAGCTATCCTTACACCCTACTGTCATTCAAGGAAAGGGATACGGGAGGGGAAAGGGGGGGAAAGCAGTCATCCACTCACACAGTCACTCAAAGCACTAAGCTCAGTCACTTCCCTTAGCTTCCACTCATTTTTCTCCCACATAGGGCCGGTCCGAGATTCAGATCACCGGCGGTGTCTCAACTGGCCGCCAGTAGTTTTATACTCCCACTTTCTCCGCCTCTGTGCATGCCACTGCAACCTCTGGGAAAGCCAAGAGACGCCGCTGCTCCAGGTCCTGCCCCACATGCTGCACGCCAGGCTAGGAAGTGCCATTGCTCCTCAGCCCCTCCCCTCTTTTGGACCCAGCGGCCGCCTTCCCAGATGTATCGTGAAGCGCCGATGTCAGTTTCTTGTGCTGGTGCTCTGGTTGCCTAGCAACCTGACCACCATGCCTTTGACTGGCCAGCCCGTCATGCTGACCCTTCTGCCGCAGCCGCCGCCCCACCCCCTTGTCCCCTGTGCCGTGACAGATTCTGCAGCCTGATTAAATTTGGCAAACACTTTGACCTCCACCTGAATAAAATTCTCCATGCAAATGAGGTGGAAAGTCTTAATCTCAATGTTAAATCGCTTTCCACGCCTGACACTTCTTATTTCTGACTCACTTTGTCACTTAAAATCTCAGCTCCAAGTCTTTCTGGGAGACGATTCTTTGCAGTGCTATCTGTGTCGGCTAATTGGGACATCACTTTGGTTAATGAGGATCCAAATGACGAGTGGGGGTAGCTTTTCAGAACAAGATTGGTTGGGTAGGTCATTGCGGTGATGAAATTATTAAATAATTAGGCTGACTGCCATGAACTGCTAGAACCAGTCCATTTTGCCTCACCTGATTTCGGCAAGTTGTCTCCATGACTGAGAATGCCAGGATTGAATGGATCAATATATTTGGGGACAGAAAGTAATTTCTTCCTCTGGTCATACTGACAGTTGACTCCGGTGGGGCTTTGCCTTCCCCTCCGAGTGTGGGGCATGACTCCCTTGCGTGAGACATTGGGATATAGCTAGAGGTGAAACAGATAATTCATTCCATAGCCGTAATTAGTAACCAAAAATCCAGATATCTGGTTGGTTAACCAATCGGTAACTGCATACCACAGAAGGTAACCAATTAACCAAAATACTGATAGATACTGCTTTTCCATTACCACATAATCGATCTATCATTTTTCTATGTTCATCACTTCCAGTTTACTTTCAGACAAATAGCAATGCTTCATCCAGCAAATTTGAAGCAGGTATCTAATGGGAAAGGGGGTTAAACTTGAGAGCGGGGTCCAGAGGTTAAACAGGAAAGGAATTATGGGTAAACAGAATTAGCTGATAACTGAGGAGTGGATGGGAAAATAGAATGTGACAACGCGGGCAATGGCACAAAGCAGTAATATAGCAATGTGGTAAATTGGTGAAGTCATTGAATAATAAACAGAACACTGCCCAGAAATTAAATGTCATTTAGTTCTGATTAGTTAATGTAAATGTGATGGTTACTGGTTATTGCATGCCTAATCATTTCAGCTCTAGGTAGAGCTTATAAAAATACTTGATTCTATTACACTTGATTATTTGATCAAGGACGTGGAACGACTTCTGTACAAGGAGAGGCTCAATAGAGTCTGCAGTTTGGAAAAGAGTCGACTGAAAGAAAATACGATAGATTTGATAAAATCATGAGTGGTGTGGAATGAGTAAATACAGTCCCTATCATAGGGACAGCAGGTGCAGCTGTCCCTGGGGCCCAAGATTGGGGGGGGGCACAAACCCCCCAGGGCAGCTTCACTGGTCTGGGTGAGTGTGTCCCTGGCAGACCCCAAACATGATGCATTTTAGGACCCTGTGGAATCCCCGACCGGCCAAACTCTTCCTCAGTAGAAGCAACAAGGAGGGAGGGAGGAGCCGCAGGCATGTGGCTCTGCTGGGGACGGGACTAGGGCTGCCCAACCTGGATGGTTCAGAACTAGGGCTGAAAGCTGGGTCTAGGGAAGAGGAGGAGCCCGTGGAACAGGAATTAGATGGGGTGGGAGAGTGCAGGGAACAGGAGGGGTTTGCAAAGCAAAAGCAGCAGCAGCCGCTAGGAAGCACTGAGACTGCCCTCTGCAGCAAGACAGGGCAGAGGACCAGCCCCAGACCTCCCCCCACGCCCTCTCTCTCTCATGCCTAACTTTCCATGCCTGAAACTTCTTATTTCTGACTCACTTTATCACTTAAAATGCCTTCGGTACAGGGACCAGATGGACCTTGAGCTTCTTTCCAGGCCTCGGATCCTAAGCAGAAATTCGGAAGCATCTTAGGGTGAAAACAGAGGAGACAGTAGCCCACAATAGCCAACACCAGGTGGGTGGCCACCTGCCCGTCTGTTAGGTGACCACCAGATGTTCACCGGCACCCACCACACACCTGCCCTGCAGCCCCCACTCACGGCATCATGTTAGCAAATATGGAGCCTGCTGGCTTATGCGGGGCCAATGTGTGCCCACGAGACTGCCTGCCGTTCGTTAGGTTGCCCTCAGCCTCCACGTGTGTACAGAGCCGCCAGGACCAT
Source organism: Sphenodon punctatus (assembly GCA_003113815.1). Classification (NCBI taxonomy): domain Eukaryota; kingdom Metazoa; phylum Chordata; class Lepidosauria; order Sphenodontia; family Sphenodontidae; genus Sphenodon; species Sphenodon punctatus. The sequence continues at coordinate 2,651,630 of QEPC01003143.1, read as the reverse complement.
AGAGTTCCAGGCAGAGTGCCTAGAGTGGTCCGGGGAGCTCTCTCTCTCTGCCCTCGCTCTCCCTGGCCCTGTGCCTGTTTACGTTCACTTTTGGAATGCTCCAAAGAGGTGCTTTGAAAAGCTAAAATAAACTTGACAACAGAAGAGAACTGCAGCAGGGGTGGCTTCCTGTACCCAGGGGTTGTGCAACTATGCATCATTGGGGAGGACGGATTACGGCACCTACCCATCTGTGAGGTACATTGTGTGAAACCTGTGAGTGAGGGTGGCGTGGGAGTGCCACGGAGCAACCCTGGACTCCCGCAGGCTAACATCTCGTTTGTTTTCACCCATAGGCCATTTTTAGACGTGCACGGCGGCGACCGCGCTTGTTTTCCAAAAGAGCCAGCAGCCCGATTTACATGTGACGGCGATGCCGAATACACGCATGCGCGGGCGATGCGCCTCCATTTCTGGCCGCGTATGATCGGCCTCGATCGCCAACCCGCTCAGTTCGCAGCTGGAGATGGATGATCATCGCCCGCATATTTGGCAGCAGCGTCACGTGTAAATCGGGCTGCCAACTCTTTTGGAAAACAAGCGCGGGCACCGCCGCGCATGTCTAAAAACAACCTTAGTCATAAGAGGCATTCTCACAAGATGAAAGAAACTTGCCAAATTTTTTTTCCCTACATAAATTAGAACACCTTTCTTGGGAGGCGCAAATGACCCGCAAATGTGAGAGTGCAAACCAAGGTTAACAATCGAGAGGAGGCACAAGATTTCTATCTTGTGTTTCTTTTGTAATGTGGGAACAGACTCACACCCAGCCAGCATCATAGGAATATGAGACTGCTGTGCAGCATTATGGGATTGCACATGGCGGCAGGGGCAAAACAAAAATAATTCAATAAAATGTATTTATTTATTTAACATATTTATATCCCATCCCTCCTGCCACTGGCAGCTCGGGGCAGCTCACTACAAGACAAGAATACAATAATACAGTAAAACAATTTAAAACAGTTCAACCATTAACCGGCTATAAATAACAAGTGCTGAAAAAACATCTCCCCCCACAGCCTCCTAATCCACCCCACCCCCTTCCCTGCTCCATTTAAAAATCCTCAAGACCCACTTTTTCCTCGCCGCCTTTCCCAATGCCTGCTAGTCATTTCCCATATACTTACTGTCTGCCCTCCTCTGCAGACTGCTGCAACCTGACTGTAACCAAGCCAAGCACACGCACCTGAGACTTAGCATCTGCTTGAATGTTTGTCTGTCTTCTCCCCTGTCTCTCCCACTGTCCCCTCTCCCTGTCTCCCCCTCCTTGTCTTTTAGATTGTAAGCCACAGGCAGGGACCGCGTCTATTTCTATGTTCCGTACAGCGCCTGGTACATGACCGAAGCTATATAAATATTTATAATAATAATAATAATAATTAATAATTTAAAATGGGAAGAGTAAAGGGATGAAACATGATCTTGGTATTCTCGCTTTTCTTGATGAGAATCAGGGTTCTCAGCACGTTCTTGCCAACAAGAACAAGCTGAGAATTGTCTGGATTCTCGCCCAGATTGACAAGAATCTTGAGAATTACCCTCCCCCCTCACTTGCAAAAAAAAAAGGGGGGGGGCCTTTTACTTACCTGGATGCCTCTCTGAGTCCAGTGGGACTGCTCAGGCCGCTGCGTCTCAGCTGCTTGGCTTCTCTTCTTTGGGGGAAGGGGGGAAGTCTCCAAGGAGGAGGAGGCAGCATTTTAAAAATAATAATAATTTTAAAAAAACCTGCATGCTCAAAACGACCACCAGGGCTGTTGTGAGCATGGACAGCCTTTTTCCAAAATCATACCAGCAGCATTGGCGCCATTTTGAAAAAGGGCAGCACATGCTCAGAATCACCGTGGTGGCCATTTTGAGCATGTGCAGTGATTTATTTATTTATTTATTTAATGATTTTTGCCTCTTCCTTCTGAGGCTTCCCCCCTTCCTTCAAAGAAGAGAAGCGAAGCGGGGAGAGATCCAACAGTTGAGACCCAGTGGCTGGAGCACTCCCCCCAGCTCAGAAAGGCAGCCAGATGAATAAGAGCTCCCACCCCCCGCCTTTCTTACCTTCATTTTATTATTATTTATTCATTTAGATATCTCACAAGAATTCTCACCGGGGTCGAGATCTCAGCAAGATCTCGATCCTTAGCCAAAATCTCATGAGGTAGCTTCCAAGAATCAATTCAGATTCTCGTTTCAGCCTTAGAAGAAAATAAAATCCAGCAGCAGATCCCCTAAAAGGATCTGGAGAATAAGAACGTGTTTGGGTGCTTTTTGGAGGGGAGGAGCTAGGATGAATATCCAGAGGGAGCAAGTTCCACGCTGAGGGACCTGCCACAGCAAAGGCCTGGTTGCCCTCTGACTTAAGGTACGATGGTGGGGTCTCCACCATCTTGAGTGCAGATAGCCAGCAGGGTAGAGCTAAAAAATTTACTCGCAAGTATTTCTGAGTTTCCAAGGACTGGCTCCGAATACTTGCTATTCAGTACTTGGTAAAATAATTGGTAAAATAAAACCTAGTACTGAGTATTTTCCGAATACCGAGTACCAAATCACCTTATATAGGGGCAGGAAAAGCCTGTATGTTGGTCCGAGTATTGAACCGAGTACCCAATACTGAATACCAAATTCTTTGGTTACTCGGTACTCAGTAAAACCAAGTCAAATACTGAGATACTTGGTAAAAACGAATAATTTCAAATACTGAGTTTCAGCACTACAGCAGGGTGAGGTTCCAGGATAAGATCTCGAATATATAAGTTGCCATAACTACCTACTTTTCCTTCCTCTGTATATCCACACGTACATCCACACTCTATACACACGGTGTCTCTAGCTGACGCAGTCTCTTCTCTTTCAGGTTGCAGAATGATGTGGGATAACATCACCTGTTGGCCTGCAGCAAAAGTGGGGGAAATAGTGGTGATGCCGTGTCCGATCTACTTAACCTCGTTCTCATCAGCTATGGGTACGTAGAACTTGATGTTTAATTTTAGAGACGTGTCATGATGGATGCCTTCAGCTGAATTTATCCAGGCTCCATTTCCTTCAGGGAGAATATCGGTCTTTCCACAGTTTTAAGAATCAGGAATGAGAAACCAAAGCTGACGGAAACCTTTCCCCCCCGCCCACCAAGGTTGATCAAAGTGCGCTTTTCCCATTGACTTCATGTTTGGGGTGTTCTAGTTTGTGAAAAGGCTGTAAGTTATGGTGGGGATTGGCTCTATTGAGAATCAGGGTTCTTGACTTGGCTTGTTCTTGGCTTCCCTCGTATTATTGTCGTTAGCCGCCCCAAGGTGCCTGAGCCACAAAAGGGGTGGGATATTAAATTTTATTAAATAAATAAATAAATAAATAAATAAGATAGTGTTTTATCACATCAGTAAGAAAACTACATCTCAGTAATGAAAAAAAAAACAGGAATGCATTGATCAGAGGGTGGAACCGCGGGCCCAGAGGTCAAATGTAACCCACAGTTATTTTTTATCCAGTCCCGTTCCAGTTCTTAGATCTAGCCCATGGATCTATTTCCTACCCTTAAGCACTGAAAGACTGAGCTCAGGGTATTATTATTATTATTATTATTATTATTAAACATTTATAAAGCGCCAGTAACAACCTGGCGCTGTACAGAACATATAATCAGCTGCGGTCCCTACCTGTGGCTTACAATCTAAAAGACAAGGAGGGGGAGACAAGGAGAGGGGACAGCGGGAGAGACATGGGAGAAGACAAACAAACATTCAGGCGGATGCGAAGTCTCAGGTGCGTGTACTTGGCTTGGTTACAAGGTGGTCGGTAGCAGCAGTCAGCAGAGGAGGGCTGACAGTAAGAGCAAGGGGAAAGACTAGAGGGCATTGGGAAAGGCAGCATGGAAAAGGTGGGTCTTGAGGAGGGATTTGAAGGAGCGGAGGGAGGAGGCGAGGCGGATGTCGGCAGGGAGGGAGTTCCAGGCATGCGGGGCAGCGAGGGAGAAGGGACGAAGGCGGTTGGGCGAGCAGGAGAAGCGAGGGAGAGCGAGGGAGGGGACAGCGGAAGAGCGGAGAGCGCGCGCAGGAGCGCGTAGGGCGATTAGGTCCGAGAGGTAAGGGGGAGCTTGGTCATGGAGCGATTTGAACGTGAAAACCAGGAGTTTGAACAGGATACGTTCAGGAAGGGGGAGCCAGTGAAGGGAGAGGAGGAGAGGCGTCACATGGTCGAAGCGACGGGCAGAGTGAATGACCTTGGCGGCAGAGTTTTGGATCGCCACAAGGGGGGACAGGTGGGAGCGAGGGAGGCCAGCAAGGAGGAGGTTGCAGTAGTCGAGGCGAGAGATAACCATGGCATGAACAAGGATTTTGGCCGAGGAGACAGATAGAAAGGGGCGAATGCGGGCAATGTTGAGGAGAGCGAATCGGCAGGATTTGGCCACAGAGTCAATGTAAGTGGAGTAGAGAGGACGGCGTGCACAAAGAGGGCATAGATCCATGGCCCAGATCCATAATCTGGACCCACCTCATCCTGAGTGCACCTTCACCCCAATTTTTATGTGGCCTTCAGAGCTTGTACTCCTTTTCAAAGAGGCCCCTGAAAGGGGGAAAGTTTCTCCATCCCTGGCATAGATCTTGGCAGACTGGGCAGATGAAAACTGCCTGTGTTTATGCTCCTCCAAAATGGCTCCGACCAAAACCCTTGAGTATTGTTATAACGCCATGAAAATTAAATCAGCGTATGCAATAAAGTCTTTGTAACCGAAGACGGGCAATCTGGTTCAGTACGCAATAAAATCTTTGTGTTATAAGACAGACAAACTGCTGCTGGAAGTTAATTAAGCATCAGATGCATAAAGTAAAACTGGCAGGGCAGAAGTGCTGCAGAGAAAGACCTGGGAGTTTATAGTGGGTCATAAACTGAATGCAAGTCAATGGCTGTTTTACACGGATGCACACACACACACACACACACACCGCCATTTGGTGTTCAGGCGGGTGTGCGGCGAGGGGGGCAGTGCGTGTATATTGCTGCCGGTGGGGGGTGGATGGGTGTGCGGCGGGTGTGCGCCCATGCAAACACCACGGGCAGTGGGTGTTTGTGTGTGCGTGCTCCTGCCGCACACCTACCAACACCCGCGGCACACCTACCCATACCCACCTCCACCCACGGAGCCCTCCGACAGAACGGAGGATGCTCCGTGGGTGTAGTTTGGTATGGGTAGGTGTAGGTGGGTGTGGGTAGGTGTAGGTGGGTGGGTGTCCATGTAAACGGGCATACACCCCACCCACCCCCGGTCCATGTAAAAACATCCAATAATGTCATACTGTTGCAAAAGAAAATGCAAATGGCATCTGGGTTGGCATTAGCAGAAGCATTGTGTCCAAAGACCCAAGAAATAATAGTGCTACCTTGCTGGACCCTGGTAAGACATAACGCGGAGTACTGTGTTCAGTTTGGAGCACTGTACTTTAAGAAAGACGTCAGCAAATTGGAGGGGATTCAGAGGAGAGGAACAGAGGGTGTTTTCATATGAGATGCCACCACGGTGGGTGGGGTGGGGTGATATCACATTTTCCATTATCTAGAAGGTGGTCACAAAAAAAGATGGAGATCTGTTGTTCTCCACGACCCAAGAAGATAGAATAAGAGGGAATGGGTTTAAATTGAATCAAGGTAGATTTCGGCTGAATATTAGGGGGAAAAAATTAACTGTAAAATAGTTGGGTGATCGAATCAGTTGCGTGGGAAGCTTGTGGGATTTCCTTCATTGGATTTTTTTTTAAAAGGCCAGTGGGACAAGCATCTGTCTGTGATGCTTTAGGGGTCCTGCCTTGGAGCAGGGTGCTTGAGTAGATGTCTCTTTAGGCATTATTCTATGTAGGCAACCCGGTACTGGGTGTAAGAAAATCACTTTAGTATGAGACAGCTGGCTTGGCCACCACTTGGCTACCAGAAAAAGCAACGTGGAAAAGTGGGTTATTTTGCTGATGCAGCATAAGTTTGGCAAAAGCGAGCTTAAAATAACTAGACTCATGGTTTGGGTGAACCTCTAGGGTCAGAGAATTCCATAATTGTGAAACGGCCACTGAGAATACTTTTCTGTTCACCCTTACTTGTTGCCCTGGTGATATGTGCAAGAGGGAACTCCTAGCTGACCTCAAGGGCTGCGACGGGACACAGGAGAAGGATTCAGTCTTTTAGATACATGGGTTCTAGGCTGCTGCCCTAGGGCTATGTAGGCCACCTTGAATCAACACCTTGAATTGTGCCCGGAACGCTAATGGGAGCCAGTGTTAGACTTTAAAGCACTCGTGTAATGTGCTCTCGGAGATCTAACAGAAGGTGGGCTACTGTGTTCCACACCAGCTGCAGCTTCTGAAGGTGCACACTCATCTAGGGCAGCCCCCACAAAGAGTGCACACTTGAGGCAGGAAGGGGTTAACTGGCCAGGAAGCCAATGCCCACGTCGACGGAAGGAGAAGGCAAGGTGAGGTCAGAGTGAAGGAGCAGGTGGGTTTGGCTGAAGAACGAACATTGCTCGGAATCCGCAGCAGGGTGGTTCTGTTTGTTCTGGAATCAGTTTCTCTCCTGGGAAGGGAACTGAGCAGGGCGACAGTTGGTTGCTGTGAGAAATGGCTGTTTTCAGAGCGGGGGTTGGTGAAGGGCGATGAGCTGCCCCCAGGTCCCTGCATATTTGTGGCAGGATGTTGTTGTGGATGGGTATTTTCTTCCTTCCTTTATTGCATAGCCATAGGCCGTTGCAAAAATAAAAAAAACAACCATACACAAGAAATATCAGCAATAATTTGGTAATTCACAAATTGCAAAACTACGTGCAAAATTCCTTTTCCTAGATACTTCTCGGGACATTTGCGGCAGAGGACTGAGACCAGATGAACTTCTTCTTCATGCTAGCCTGCAAATATTTAGCCACCAACAGAGTAATTTGGGAGATAATAAAAGGTACATAAGAAAATCCCTAGAACTCCCAGGGAATTCCTTTATGACAGGATAAATCCACAATTTACACAAAATCCCATACAATTCACAGTCCAGAATGATATGAGGGATGGTTTCAATCACGTTTGCTGAACGTATACAGAGACGCTGAGAACATGGCACCCCCTTTATCCGCCACGATGTTTATTTTCAGAACCAGGTCAGCCTTCCCCTCTCCATAGTGTAAGTGGCCGCAATCCCAAACCTCCTGCGCATGAGATCTACAGATCCTGCGCAGCCTGCGCATGAGATCTACAGATCCTGCGCAGCCTGCGCATGGCACAATGTCCCAGCAATGGGCATACGCGCAGTTTGTGCGCACATGCACGCACATATCGAATGGCATGTGTAGGGCATGGGATCGGCCCCATTATCTGTGGTGGGATTATTTATTTATTTATTTATAATAAAATGTTTATGCCGCCCCCTGAATTTAATGACTCTAAATCCAGGCAAAGGGAGGCCGGACTGACCAGCCCCCTCACCACCTGGAAAAGCTCCGCCGGGCAGGACTTAGTGGACGCAATAAGGGCAGCTCAGAAAACTTTCTTTGCTGCCCGCACCGCAACAGGATAGGTACGTAACCAGACTCTGTGCCGCAATCGGTCAACTTCAGTGCGCAAGTGATGCCACCATCGCTCTAACCACCACCCTTCCCACTTCATCCGCTGCAGCTCCTCCATATACCATGGGGACCTGCATTGTTGGCGGTTCAGGTCGATGGCCTCCACCAACACGGAATTCCACATGGTCATGAGGTCATCAAGTGAGCGGCCATTGAGATCAGAGAAGACATCCCCTAAAGCGGTCTTGAACCTGCCGGGTTCCATACGTCTTTGGGGGCAAACCATTCTAACGGGCTCTGCACCCTCCCAGGGGCCAACATGCACCACGACACTGGTCCAGAGGATATAACGATCCGTCCATGACAAGGGCACTGATGACACCTCCCCCACTAATGGATCCCCCACCTCAAGGCCTGTGCAAAATATCATGTCCAGGGTATGTCCTCCAACATGTGTGAGATCCACCATTCTCTGAGACAGGCCCATGGTTGCCATGGCAGCCATGAACTCACTCTCTGCCCCTCCAAGCCTGGCATTGCTATGGATGTTGAAGTCCCCCAGGACTATCACCCTGGGGGATTGCAAGACCACCTCTGACACCAGCTCGGTCATTGCGTGCAGGGAAACTGCTGTACAGGTGGGTGCCCGGTATATCAGCAGTATCCCCACTCTGTCTCCGGCCAAATCCAACACCAGATGAAGGCCCCCTATACCCATGATAGATTGTAGGGATGGGCGAACACCGAGTGGTTTGGGGTTCGGCTGAACCCGAAACCGTTCAGTTCAGTCCATTCGGGCCGAACCGGTTCGGGGGAGCTGAACTGGTTCGGGGGGTACCCGGTTTTCCCTACCCCCTCCAGGCTGTGCGGGTGGAAGGGGCACTGGGGAGCATCTCCCACCCACCCTGCCCAGCCTGGGATTTTTTTTTTTAACCACCCCCACCCCACCCCCCATGATCGCCCACAGCCCTACCTGGTGGTGCCGGGGCTCTGGCCCTGGGTCCAGCGGCAGGTGAATCCGGCAGTGGGTCTACCAGCGGCAGTGCTCCGGAGCACTTCAAGCCACTACTAGGCCTTCTGGTTTGACCCGGAAGGTCTACTAGCGGCCTGAAGCGCTCCAGAGTGCCGCCACCGGCAGATCTGCTGCCGGACTCGCCCGCCGCTGGACCCAGGGCCAGAACCCCGGCACCACCAGGTAGGGCCACAGTCTGGAGAGGGAGGGAAAACTGGGTGCCCCTCCCAAACTGAGTTCGGAATCCGAACTCGGTTCGGTCAGGGGTCGGTTTAGATTCGGGGTGTTTGAATGGGCCGAACCCCGAACTTCCGAACCGCGTTCGCACATCCCTAATAGATTGCACAGGAAATCTCACAGACAGTGTATCCTTAAAAATATGACTACACCGCCCCCCAGCCCTCCAGTCATGGCTGATGCTGTATGGAGTACCCAGCCGGAACAAAGTCAGTCAATAAAGTGTCCAGCCAGGTCTCCGTAATACATGCAAGGTCTGCCACCTGGTCCAGGATCATCTCTTGGACCGTAGTTAACTTATTGGCCACCAACCTCACGTTTACCAGCAGCAAACCAAGGCCAGGGGCCCTCTGATTCCTAACCACCTCACCATCTGCCTGGGGGCCATTGAGCAGGACAGGAATATAACATCTGTCTCGCCGCACAGGTCTAACTCACCTCACAGAAGGACCATAGTTCCCCTGGCCCACCACAATGCATATGGCCGCAGATTTCTCCCCAGTCCACCCCCAACCCCCCCAGAAACTGACCCGACAGCCCCCCTAGGGAGACCCCCACGTACCAATATACCCCTTATCCTCCTCTTGTATAGGAGGGTACCCCCCCCTTCCTCAGGGGGGGATTCAGTCGAGGCTCGGGCTGAATAGGTGCTGTCTCTTATACACATCTAGATGTGTATAAGAGACAGCCCTAACCCAGTCCCCTTGCCCCCCCGTTCCACACACACCCCTACCCTCCTCTCTCACAGGAGCATAACCCCCTCTTTCCAAAGGACTGCACCCATCCCTCACACCAAGGGGGCCAGCCCCCCACCCAAGTCCCCTCGCCCTCCCAGGTGAAGCTGGTCAGCAGTATTGTGCCAGGGCAGACAAGGCCCTGTGCAATAATGGTGTGCGGGGGGGGGGGAAGGGAGGCCTTCCTACCATAGGAGTTTGAATGGACATTCCTGTTAAAATAAAGGTGACAACATGGTTTCTTTTTGTGAGAATGCTGCCCCTTCCCAGCCAATCTGCCACAAGACCATGGACATGACCTACTTGGCCTGGCCATTGTGACCCATTCTCTCATCCATAGAAGGCTGGGGACACGGTACTCTGGACACACACACCCATCAGCAAGATACCTACTGGCGCCCCTCCTAATGATTCTCCTTTTTGTCCTGCTGTGTGCCTCAGGAGTGAAAGGCCCCAGAACCTGGGGGAGTGGCGTGAGCTCCCGGGGCCTCCTGGGAAACAGTGTCCAAGGGTGTAGGGGCCCTTCAAATCCTGCCAACCTACAGCTTCTGAGGGTCTGGACCAGCGAAGCAGGCACTTCCTGTACGGGTAAAGTTGCCTCTCATGGCCCTAGCCCTCCTCTATCCTGACCGCCTCCATTGCCTGGGCTGGCACTGAGACTCTGCCTATAATACACTAGGGATTAGTTCTCAGAAACACTTTTTTGGGGGTAATAAGTACCTTCTAGCTCACTTTAGCTTCTTCTGTGTTCTGATGAGCAGTGAGGTTAACGTGAGGGAGGATAAAGGGGAGGTACTTACCTCTGCAAAGAAATGGAGTTAAAGTGGAGAGAGAAGCTTCTACCCCAGGAAGGGGGAATCTTCTATATGGGTGAGAGGTGTCCATTACAGAGCCAAGACCAAACAAACCCTAGGCCACAGGGATTTGGCGTTGGTGGTTTCACCACTTGGTTAAACGGGTCCCAGCAGAGGGTTGGACTAGATGATGCTTGAGGTCCCTTCCAGCTTTGGAAAGAATCGTAGAATGTCAAAGTAAAAGCAACAAGCCTGATTCTTCCCCCCTTGTCCTCCCACCCAGAGCCTCACATGTCATGTGATCATTCTCAACCATACAAATGAATGTAACCGTTACGGTGCCATTCTAAATCGCTAGCATTTTGCCACCACTTTGCAGAGGTGCGAATGAGTCCCCATGGCGTAAAGCAGAGGAGAATGACTCCCTTCCATCACTAGAGATTTATAGACTCAGTTCTTGGAAGGCAAGGAAAAGTTCCGATTGGTATTTTTTTTAAAAAAAGACTTTCCAACAAATGACGGAAAGGACAGAAATATCACTTGACAGTTCAAGACCTTAAGCCGTCTTAATGTCGGTCTGCTCTTGGTGGCAGTTAAGTTCCTGCCTTATTTTTGAAGTTTTTCATTATGGCATGACATTCGCCATTAGCATTTGGGTTGCACGGCCCATTCGCTTTCATTTCATCTTTAATTTATACCCCGCATTCTCCCAACCAAAGTTGGCTCGAGGCAACTCTCATCAATAATAAATACAATATTAGGGTTTTTATCCCACGCAGGGGAGACCCAACACCAAGTACATCATAATACACAAGAAAACCCTAAACCCTACCCTCCCATTTAACATTTCAATAATAATAACAACATCTAACAATATGCCTTACTAATCCATCCCAATACCCATTCTACCAGGATCAAACCATCCTTCCTTCCATCCCCTGCTGCCACCAGGGGTTGTCCTCCCTCTCCACCCCTCTCTCACTGGGGGGAGAGGAAGGCCTCCTCACAACTTTCACCGGTAGAAACTTCACATTGGGCAACCCCACCAGCGACCCCTCCATCCCAACCTCCAGGCCCGACCGAAGGGCAGGCCCCTTTGATCATGCCCCTTCAAGCCGTGCCCCCAACACATGCCTCCGACACAACAAAGAAGCAGATAGAGGGACACTAGTAGGAAGATGGCAGCTATCCTTGAACTAGACTACTATAGTTCTCTCTTTATGTATGGGTTACAGGAGCCACTGAAATTACAACCTTCTTCCTGCAGTTTTCCAGCAGGAAGCCATGAATATCATACATACTAAGCAGCATGGAAAGGTAGCATTAGCGCAACTTAGTGTTTCAAGCACAAGATGGATTCCCAAGGGGTATTCTGAGGCATTGAAACAGGTCAAACCTACAATACGACTCTTCTTATTGATTTGTTTCTCCTCATAACATGCCCTATCCTAGGGATTTGGCAAAATTCTTATCTAGCTCACCTTTTGTCAGGTCCTATGAGCTGGGAGCGTAGGTGTAGGATTGGTACCAGATAAGATGTGCAGGATTGGGTCGAGGATCTCGGAGCGAGTGAGACAGTGCAGGATCGGGGCGAGGCTCTTGGGGCGAGTGAGGCTGTGCAGGATCAGGGCGAGGATCTCAGGGCGAGTGAGGCCGTGCAGGATCGGGGCAAGGATCTCTGGGTGAGTGAGGCCGTGCAGGATCGGATCCACAGTCAGGAACAGGATTGGCACACAAACCAAGGGGACAGGCGTGGACGAGGCAGACGCAGGACTGGCCGAGACAAAGCAGATGGGAGAGGACTGGGCTGGACAGATGTAGATCAGGACTCATGAGGAGGCAGGACTGGACTGGAATGAACTTGACAGGATGAAGCAGAACAGACTGGAACAGAGTTGGCACCACGTGGGAAGGGTTTCTCGGTCAATCACATGGGGGGGACCATCAAGCACAAAAGCTGGCACCAAAATACATGAGGATTCCTAGAATCTTAGGGTTGGGAAGTACCTCCGAGGTCATGTAGTCCAACCCCTGTCCAATCCAGGAAATCCACACAGGAGGAGACAGAGAAGGCACGTTGTGCTCAAGAAGGCAGACCAGGAACCAGGATGTTGACTGATGATCCGCTCAGCTTCCTGTGGCCGCTGACTGAACTTTTATACAGGCCGGCAGCCAACCAGGAACCTGGGGGGCATGGAGCCAAGCTGAGGAGGGGTGTGGCTTGACCAGCGCTGGAGGAGGTCTTTTAGCCAATTCTGGTCCCTGTTCAGCAGAAATCAGTGGTGCTGCAGAGCCACTTGCTTGCCCCAAGAGTGCCAGTTCAAGCCCAAGGTCCGAATCCTTGTGCCTTCACAATTACTCTATGAGGTAGGTCATTATTATTCCTATTTTACAGATGGCAAACTGAGGCTGAGAGAGAGTATCTTGGCCAAGGCTGCCCAGTGAGTCCATGACTCACCAGCCAAAGTACATAGTGTTCTTAAAAATGCCTATTAGTCAAGTAGGTCAGGGGAGCAACCTCTTGTCGGGAACTGGGAGGGGCCAGCAGGGAATGGATCACTCCTTTATGACCACTTGGGTACTTCTCTGAAGCGACTAAAGGTGGCCACTGTTGAAGACAGGTTGCTGGGCTTGATAGACCTTTGGCCAAACCCAGTATGGCAGCTTGTGTTCTTCCATATTCTAGAAGCAGGTGTAGCCACTGCCATCACAGAATTTCCCCACACCACCACAATTCGAGCTGCTTTTCCTGCGGTGATAAGGTGAATGGAAATGATGCCCCCCTCACTGTTCTCTGCTGAAAAGGAGGGACCATCTCAACCCAGCAGGCGACACAGGAGCTGCTGTAGCCCATCCCTCCCCAGCTGGGGAGAGAGAGCTCATGGGTGACCTGCGTCTTGGCTCTGATTCTCTGTGTTGAGGCATTAAAGGGAACCTCCATTTGTGTGTGGAGTGAGGAGCAGGTGCTGCTGAGGCAAGTGGGGAGGGGGCCAATCTCTGTGAGTGGGGTGTTTGTGGTGAGGACAGGAGGGGTGTGTGTGTGTGTGTGTGTGTGTGTGTGTGTGTATTGGAGGGGGCAGTTTTTGTGCTCTGTGTGTGTGTCCCAATTTTTGCAGATGAGGTTGGGTGGACACCCTCCACCCCCCCTTGGATTTCTGTAGTAGTATAGGGTTGAGGGCAAGGAAGCGTGTTTATTGCTGGGAGTCTGCATCTTAGGAAGTCATGATTATGCAAATGAGGAAATTATACAAATGTTTGTGATTGGGGTGAACTTGCAGAATTCGACTTCCCAGGCTGTAGCATTTAGGATTTGATTTTATTGCAGTGAACACAGGTCTCTGCTCACCCTAGACCAGCCAGAGCAGAGCTCTGAAAGATGCATTCCGTCACACACCCACCTCCTTTCCCTGGATATCGGCCAACTGCCGTTCCTTCTCGGAAGGTTGTTCCCCATTTGGAGAGTGGCTGCCTTAATTGTCTGTATCACACGACTGGTTGAGCGGTCGCCTTTTGGTTTATAGTCATGTGGCAATGTTTATTACGATGAATGGTTTGTTAGCCCAATTTACATGGGGATTATCTTGGGAGGTTTTGTGCTGCACTTCAAACGAGTGTTTGCCTTTTTCAAAGGAAAAAGTCCCACAACCAAAGGCCCATGTCTGCCAAGCAGCAGCTGTACAAATGAGCAGTGGCCTTTCCTGTCACCTCGGAAGTGGACACATGCGTACAGGAGTACGTGCATTAGGCTTGGGCAAACAAGAGAGCGTGCATTTGCAACAGTAAGGAACTGGGAACAGAAATTCTCCATAGTCCTAGAGAGAAGTTTCCATTTTCTTACTGAGGACAGCCTGATCGACATGAAGAACCATCAAACCCAGAATCTTGTCTCCTACAATGGTCACCCTTGATTACTTTGGGAAATTGCACAGCACATCACAAAAGTGATCAATTCCCTGTTGTTTACTCCAAGTTCGTGACATTCAGAAGATACATTTCCCCAACCAAATTAGATAATAGGCATTGATGGACCTATCCTCTGTCCCTTTTTAAAACCCAGTTATGCTATTGGCTATAACAGCATTCCCCTGACAACAAGGTCCACAAGTTAATTTACGTGGGATGAAAAAGCACGGAATTTTCTTAAACCTGCTGCCAGTTAACTTTATAGAGAAATCCCCTATTTTTTGTATTATTTGAGAGGGTAAATAACAGCTCCCAGTTTACTAGTTCCACGCCACTCATGCTTTTATCAACTTTTATCATGTTCTATCAGTCGCCTCTTCTCCAAGTCAAAGAGCCCTGACTTATCAAGCCCCTCCTTGTAAGGAAGCCATTCCATAGCCTTGAACATTTTTATATAGAATTCAGCCATTTTGCTTACAGTAATAACAACCCCCATGGGGCCAGAGGGAGGGTCATTATATCTGGGTGGTCATTATAATGAGGTTTTGCAATTGGCTACATCAGAATAAATTATTATAATAATTAATATTGATCCTTCAATGGGTCTCTTTCTGGTGCCTCCTCCACTTCTCTTCCCCTCTTGGTTGGAGTTTCCCAAGGCTCCGTCCTTGGCTCTCTTCTCTCTATACACTCTGTCCCTAGGCAAACTCATCAAATCTCATGACTTCCAATACCATCTATATGCTGATGATACCCAACTCTATCTCTCCACACCCCCTCTCTCTTGCCTCACTAATAACTGCCTCTCAAACATTTTTGCCTGGATGTCTCATTGTCAGCTCAAACTTAACATGGCTAAAACCAAACTCCTCATCTTCCCCCCTAATCCTTCCCCTCTCTCTTCCTTCTCTGTCTTTGTGGATGGGGTTAACATCCAGCCCGTCCCGCAGACACGTAGGCTGGGTTTCATCTTTGACTCCTCCCTCTCCTTTCAACCTCAGATCGATTCTGTTGACAAATCCTGACGATTCTCTCTACACAACATTTCTAAGATCCATCCTTTCCTCACTGTTTCCTCTGCTAAAACCCTCTTCCATGACCTGGTCATCTCTCGCCTTGACTATTGCAACCTCCTTCTCACTGGCCTTCCTCGCTCTCATGGGTGTTTTTACACACACCTTTCTCCTGCCTGTTTGCTGTAACAGCCTGAACTTTCTGTGTGTCTAAATCACTCACCCAGATCTTAAACCTCTGGCTCTTTGACGTTCTGCGTAGAACTTCTCCCAGAACTTTTGTGTAAAAAGTTCTGGTAAGCTGCTTTGCTCCAGGCAGCTGTGGTCACTTGGTTTCCATGGCAGCCCCTCATGTCTACAGCTGTGGCTACTTTAGGCTGCCTCAGGGCAGTGTTTATTATTATTATCAATAATAATAATAATAATAATAATAAATTAATAATAGCATTTGTATTGCGTCAGCTGCGTACCTGGTGCTTTACAAAACAATAAGATAGACGCGGTCCCTGCCTATGGCTTGCAATCTAATAGACACGGAGGGAGAAGACAAGGAGACGGGACATAGGGAGAGACAAGGGATAAATTACATTCAAGTGGATGCGAAGTCTCAGGTGCACGTGCTTGGCTTGGTTGCAGTTAGGCAGGAGTCTGCGGGGAGGGCAGACAGTAAATATTGAAAGGAAAGTTCTAACAGGCGGCAGGAAAGGCAGCGAGGAAGAGGTGGGTTCTGAGGAGGGATTTGAAGGTGCGGAGGGAGGGGGCAAGGCGGATGTGGGCAGGGAGGGGGTTCCAGGCATGGGGAGCAGCAAGGGAGAAGGGACGAAGGAGGGAGGGTGCAGAGGAGGAGTGGAGTGTTGTCAGGCAGCCGCCTGGAGGTCGTAAGGGACCAAGCCGACGTGCCCCGACAGCCCCAAGCGGGGGAGGAAGCCCCGCGGCG
>QEPC01003143.1:2579499-2612951 GCA_003113815.1 Sphenodon punctatus | reverse complement strand
TAGGTATAGGAATAGTGGCTCAGCAGGATAAAGAGTCAGACAGAGCAGAGCGAAAGAGGTGAGTTTTAAGGAGAGATTTGAAGGTATGAAGGGAGGGGGCAAGGCACATGTGGACAGGGAGGGAGTTCCTCCTATAGGTGGTATTGGAAACCATGGGAAGCAATGAGTTTGCCTAGGGATTGGGTGTAGATAGAGAAGAGGAGAGGGCCAAGTACAGAGCCTTGGGGAACCTCGACTGAGGGGAGGAGGAGGGGGAGTAGTTAGGAAGGGATACATGAAGGAGCGGTCATAAAGGTAGGAGGAGAACCAATCAAGGACAGAGTCCTGGAATCCAAGGGAGTGGAGTGATTCAAGCAGGAGCGAGTGATCAACAGTGTCGAAGGCAGCAGAGAGATCAAGGAGGGCAAGAATAAAGGTGGTTGGATTTAGCCACAAGAAGATCATTGGTGATCTTAGCAAGAGCGGTTTCAGTGGAGTGGAGGGGGCGGAAGCCAGATTGGAGGGGGTCAAGGGAGGAGTTGGCGGAGAGGAGGTCGAGGCAACGGGAGTAGACAACCCGTTCAAGGAGTTTGGAAGCAAAAGGGAGGAGCAAGACATGACGGTAATTAGAGGGTTCAGAGGAATCCAGAGTGGACTTTTTGAGGATGGGGGAGGCAGTGGTGTGCCTTTAAGGCAGAGGGGAAGGAGCCAGTAGAGAGGCAGAGGTTGATGATGTGCAGGAGGGGAGGGGTGACGGTGGAAGCAATGGAGGTCAGAAGGTGGGAAGGAATGGGGTCCAGGGGGCAAGTGGAGGGGTTGGAGGAGGATAGCAGGGAGGAGATTTCCTCAAGGGAGGCAGGAGGGAAAGAGGACAGGAGAGAGGCAGGGGGAGGAGGGAGAGGGGGGAGTAGTAGGGGGAGAGGACTTGGAAGCGATATCCAGGCGGATCTTATCAATCTTAAAGGTGAAAAAGAGAGCAAGATCCTGAGTGGAGAGAGAAGAAGGAGGAGGAGGACGGGAGGGGCATGTTGAGAAGGGAGTCAAAGGTGGAAAAGAGGCGGCGAGGGTCCTGAAAGCAGGACTCAATGTGTGAGTCTAGCATAGTACTGCTGTCTAGCAAGGGAGATAGCAGATTTGAGTGATGAGAGGCAGAATTTGAAGTGGAGGAAGTCAGCGCAGTAGTGGGATTTGCACCAGAGGCATTCAGCAGCCCGGGTGCAGGAGCGGAGATGTCGAATGGTGGGGGTGAGCCAAGGGCGAGGGTTACGGGAGCGAGCCGAGCGGGAGGAGAGGGGGGCAAGGGAGTCAAGGGTGGAGGTGAGAGAGAAGCTGAAGGTGGAGATGGCAGAACTGGGGGAGGAGGCGGAGAAGACTGAGGGGAGAAGAGGGGAGAGGGAGGAGGCAAAGTCCTGTGGCACAATGTCCTGCAGATCGCAGAAGGGATGGAGAGAAGGGGAAGAGGAAGGGGGAGCAGTGGGAGAGGTTGAAGGAGGCAAGGAAGTGGTCAGAGATGGGATGGGGCTTGAAGGAGAGGTCGGAGACAGAATAGTTCCTAGAGAACACGAGATCAAGAGAGTGACCATCAGTGTGGGTGGGGAAGTTAGTCCAGAGGTGGAGATTAAAGGAGGAGGCTAAGGAGAGGAAGCGGGCAATGCCAGGCTGAGAGGGTGTGTCAACATGAATACTGAAATTGCCAAGGATGAGTGTGGGAATATCATTGGAGAGGAATAAGGTGAACCAGGACTCAAACTCGGAGAGAAAGGAGGAGAAGGGTCCGGGAGGGTGGTAGATAACTGCAACACAGATGTGGAGAGGGGAGTAGAGGCTTACAGAGTGAACCTCAAAGGAGGGGAAGGAGAGAGAGGAGGGAGGGGTTGAAGCTGGCAGGAAGAGGCAAGGAGGAGGCCTACGCCACCACCCCGGCCTTTGGTGCGGGGCTGATGGGAGAAGGAGAGACCGCTGTAGTAGAGGGTGGCAGGGGTGAGAGTCAGTGGGGGAGATCCAAGTTTCAGTAAGGGTGAGAAGGTGAAGGGAACGAGAGAAGAAAAGATCATGGATATAGGGGGCTTTACTAGCAGAGAAGCGACAGTTCCAGAGGGAACAGGAGAGTGGGAGTTGATCAGGGAGAAGACGGAATGGGGATAAGATATGGGGAAAGGGGGCAGTGGGATCGGCAGGAGACAGGCCCTTGGGGCAAGAGGCAGGGGGCAAGAAATGGGGGGGAGGAGGAGGAGAATGTGTGGGAATGGTGAAGGGAGATGATAGGCTTAGTGGGGGGCAGAAGGAGAGGGGAAAGAAGTAGGGAGAGGAGCAGGTGAGAGGGTATGGGGAGGGAGGGGAAAAGGGGAGAGAAAGAAAAACAGGCATTTTGGTGGGTCAGTTACAGAGAGGGAGAGGGATGGGTCTTGCGGTTGTGATGATCGCTGCTTCCGTCAGCACACCATGTGATATACGGGTCCAGCACATCCAGCCGACCAGGCATTCGGTGGTGGCATGTCCTCTCCACTATCAAGGGTGTCTTGGGTTAACAGGGGGCAGGGCACTGCTACTGTGGACCCTGAAAATGGGCCCAACCAACGGGCGACACCCTTTGGATGGCACCCAAGGGCTGGCGCCCTAAGGGCCCCCGCCTCTGGATAACAACCTGCTGGAGACAGGAGCAGCCAATCAGCTCTGGGTCCTCTCAGTCTGCATTGGCAAGAGACACATTGAAGGACCGGTCAGAAAGCTAGGAGGAGAACCAGTCGAAGACGGAGCCATGGAAGCCAAGGGAGTGAAGTGAATCCAGCAAGAGCAAGTGGTCAACAGTATCAAAGGCAGCAGAGGGGTCAAGGAAGACAAGAATGGAGTAAAGGCGATTAGATTTAGCCACAAAAGATCGTTGGTGATCTTAGTGAGAGCAGTTTCAGTAGAGTGAAGGGGGTGAAAGCCAGATTGGAGGGGGTCAAGGGAGGAGTTGGTGGAAAGGAAGTCGAGGCAGCGGGAGTAGACAACACGTTCAAGAAGCTTGGAAGGAGTGAGACAGGACGGTCGCTAGAAGGGTCAGAGGGGTCAAGAGTGGACTTTTGAGGATAGGAGAGAGAGTGGTGTGCTTGAAGGCGGATGGGAAGGAACCAGTAGAGACGGAGTGGTCAATGATTTGTAGGAGGGGAAGGGGCAACAGTGGGAACAATGGAGGTCAGGAGGTGGGAGGGGATGGGGTCAAAGGGGCAAGTGGAAGGGTTGGAGGAGGAGAACAGGGATGAGATTTCTTCAAGGGAGGTGGGAGGGAAGGAGGACAGGAGAGAAGGAGGGGAGGAGGGAGAGGGGAGGGAATAGGAAGAGGAGAGAAGTCGGAAGCAATGTCGAGGCAGATCTTGTCTATCTTGAAGGTAAAGAAGGAAGCAAGATCCTGAGCAAAAAGGGAAGAGGGAGGAGGAGGACAGGGGGGCTTGTGGAGGGAGTCAAAGGTGGAGAACAGGCGGCGAGGGTCCCGAGAACAGGACTCAATGCGGGAGGCATAGTAATTCTGTCTAGCGAGGGAGACAGCAGAAGTAAGGGAGGAGAGACAGAATTTGAAGTGAAGGAAGTCAGCATGAGAGTGGGATTTGCACCAAAGGCATTCAGCAGCACAGGTGTAGGAGCAGAGGTGGTGGATACTGGGAGTGAGCCAAGGACGGGGGTTGTGGGAGTGGGCAGGGTGGGAGGAGAGGGGGGCAAGGGAGTCAAGGGTGGTGGAGAGAGAAGCATTGAAAGCAGAAATGACAGAGTCAGGGGAGGAGGGGGAGAGAGAAGAGGCAAAGTCCAGGGGGTTAATGGACTACAGGTCATAGAAGGGGCATGGAGAAGGGGAAGGGGGACAGTGGGAGACATTGAAAGAGGCAAGGAAGTGGTCAGAGATGGGATGAGGATCGAAGGAGAGATCAGAAACAGAGCAGTTCCTAGAGAAGACGAGGTTAAGAGTATGGCTGTTAGCGTGGGTGGGAGAGTTGGTCCAAAGTTGGAGGTTGAAGGAGGAGGCTAGTGAGAGGAAGCGAGAGATGGAGTGCTGGGAAGGGACATCAACGTGAATGTTGAAGTCACCGAGGATGAGAGTTATCATCGGAGAGGAAGAAAGTGAGCCAGGAAAAATTCAGAAAGAAAGGAGAGAGAGTCAGTGGGGCGGTAGATGACAGCGATGCGGAGATGGAGCGGGGAGTAGAGGTGCACAGAGTGAGTCTCAAAGGAAGGGAAGGAGGGGGTGGGGGAGGAGAAAGTTGTTTGGAATTGGCAGGAGTTAGTGAGGAGGAGGCCCACGCCACCACCCCAGCCTTTGGGGTGTGGCTGATGAGAAAAGGAGAGTCCCCCAAAGGAGAGGGTAGCTAGGGTGACAGAGTCGGAGGGGGAGATCCAAGTTTCAGTAAGGGCAAGGAGCTGGAGGGAGTGGGGGAGGAAGAGATCATGGATGTAGGGGGCTTTATTGGCAGAGGAGCGACAGTTCTAAAGGGAGCAGAAGAATGGGAGCTGATCAGGGGGAAGGCAGGGAATGGGGATAAGATGTGGGAGTAAGGGGGCGGCGGGGCAGGTGAGAGATAGGGAGGGTGGGGGAGGATCAGAAGGGGAAGGTAGTCAAGGAGGAGACAGCTGTTTTTGCACCAGTTCTATCGTACACGTACAGAGAGAGAGAGATTACCTAAAGCAGTTTTTAAAAGTGCGGAGGTGGGTGGAACGCACATGCACTTCCAGTGGGTGGGGGTGGCGGTTTAGATGGCAGTAGCTGGGTGTGCACAGCCCGTCCGCACGCCGGCCACCCATGCACCGGCACAGTGCAACCTGGGATTTTCCAGATTGCACCGTGCGGGCAGATGGGTGGACATAGGTGAGGGTGCATGGGTTGCGGGAGCACTCACTCCCCCACCACCATGCGCTCACTCACCCACCACCATTTTTACATGGGCGCCACCCCACGTGCCCACTGGGTGGACCTGCGTGATAGCATCTCATGTAAAAACAGCTTATGCCTTCATTCCATAGGAAGCCAGTCTATAAAATACAAAGTAAAAAAGGAAACAAGAGAAAACTTCTAAGAAATTGTTTTTCCCATGAATCACGAGAGAAAATTCTTAGCCTTGGGCATTTCTGCCAAGACCTCAAAGATTGATGTCTGCCTCCGAGGCTCCCTTCCATTTCGGACGCTTTATCTGGTTTTTTCCCAATGTTTTTCTTTTCCCAGATCATTTTGTTCCCTTAGGTTTCTCATCACAACAGAATCAATCAATTGTGTGCTTAGAACTGGAACCAAGGGATAAAAATAAACTTCTACAATCTCACCTCATGCTTTCCCCCTGAAGCTTCCGCAGGCAGGCTTTTTGGCCTCTTGCTTGCTTACTTCCAGGGAAGGCTGAATTTAAAAAGCTTAGCTTTACAGTGTGCCCAAGTTCAGCCAGCAGCGAGCCACCAGGAAGAGGGAGGGACAGGCAGAGTTGAATATCTCAGTCCTAGAGTTGAAATATCCTCAGGAAGTACCTTATTCACCAAATTTGTCTACTTCATATTGGATCTCGCAAAGCAAGTTTGAAAGGCAATTTGCACACTCTACCTTAGTCGGTTGAATTTTTTTGACGGTTTTTCCAGTTTTTTTGTTGGGCAGGGCTGTGTGCGTCATTTTCATTTCAGATTTTCAGTCAAACAATGAAAACCGAACCAAAATGGCTTTTTTCCTTTGTTTTCGACCGTTTTCATTGCCCTGTCTGTTTGTTTCGTGTTCTGATTACTTAAACAAATGGGGCTTCATTTGTTTTAGTAATATTTTTTTTTTTAAATGAATTGCACACCCCTAGCTGAAATGGGGAGTGGCTTCTGTTACCCGTGTTAGTCTCACCAATATGGCAGAACCCCCTGCAGGATTTATTGTTTTCTTGTATTCTTTTTAGACTGCTCGGCTGGGTAGCGAATTCCCCTGGGTAGCCCCACCCTTTCCCCTGGCTTACCTCAGTTTTGTGTTAGCAGCGGCAGCAGCATTGGAGAGGCAGCAGGGATCTTCTGAAGAGGCAGGGGGATCGCAGTGGTAGGGAGGGCTTGTAGGAGGGATGGCAGCGAGGCCCAGAGGCTTGTTCTGATGCCTCGAAAGGCCACCTGGAACACATACAAGAATGAAACAAAATCGTGCCAGAATGTACCCATTTCTTCTTGAGGCCTAATTCGCAGCTTGGATGTGCATGTGTGTGTGTGTATTAAACCCTCCAGGTAGCTCATTAGCTAATGACCTTTCCAAAGGGACAGATCCTGCAAGGACTTACCCCACCACCTACGTTGGGAAAATTCATGGTTTTCCATTGCACTATCCACAATCCTCCTTCTATGTAAGTTCAGGTGAAAACAGATGGGACTTTGGCCTACTCTGGCCCAAGAGCCACCAGCAACTCTGTTTTGGTGCTGCCAGATATTAGTCCGGGTCTGTCCTGGAGCAGGTAGGCAGCTAACCCTCAGAAAATCTCCAAGGACACAGCCCTAACTAACGCCACCCACTCAGGCCAACACAGACCCCTGTTTTGCCCCGCCATACACACCATGGCTGTCTGTGCTGGGAGCACGGCGCCGGCAAAGTTGCCCACCCGCACACATTTGTTGACTCCATGCCCTACTTGTGCCTTGCAGGCGGTGGAACGGTTCTCTGGTCACAGGCACGTTTGGTCAGTGCCGTGACCCAGCTGCAGTTTCCTGGGCTGGACCGGGGAGCCACCGTGCCGCCTACAGCTCTGTTTTTAACCTGAGTTTGTTGTCACAGGGAATGTGTGGCTTCACCCACATAGCTGCCGTGGGAGCACGGAACGAGGTGTGCTCTGATTGACACGTGTTTTGAATGGTTTGCCGTTAGGAGTGTCAATCATAGACCTGGGCCATTCTAAGCACAAAAACGACATCAATGTGTCTGGCAAAGATAAGAAACAGGGAAACAAAAGCAAATTGAGGGGATGAATCTTCAGCAGGAAACACAAAAGACCCAGCAGTCAAGATGCTTACTGAGAGTTAAACACATGAGGAAGCTCAGCTCTGGCTACATTCATCCTCAATTGTCATCCTGCTACTGAGCAAGGCCAAGCAAAAAATTTACAGCTGTGATTTAAACCCCTGTAAAAAGAACAGGCGTGAAAATAAATTAGCATGCTGGCATAGCCAAGGCCTGCAGTGATACCTTCTTAGTGACTGCCCACTGCTCTGGAGCTACCTTCCCTTGGAAATTCACCAAAGTTCCTGAGCATCTTCCAGAGACAGTGCAAGACCTTCCTGTTTGTCTTGGCATTTAGTGGGTGGGGATAGGCTTTAATGGGCTGGCATTTTGGTAGGAAGGGGTTACGTTGTGCCAGGATGGTGGTGCCAAGGGTAAGTCTCCACAGGGTTACGGCCCAAAGGTAAATGTCTCTTGGGGATTCAGCTTAAACAAGTCTTTATTCTATACAAAAGTCTCCACCTTTATTTCACAAATAGTCACAAGCCCCCAACAAGCCCAAAGTCATTCCAACCAGACCTTGGTTTTGGCTGGCACTCACAATCCAGGCTTCCAGTTTCTCCAGGCCAGCATTGCATTCTTAACTGCTCTCGCTTCTTCAGCCTTCCCAGCAGAGATATGCTCCCTTCAGCAGCCAAGCACAGACTGATCTCCTCTTCAGCTCTACCTTCCTCTTATACTCACATAGTGGGCGTGGCCAGGCTCCACACTCTTAAAGGACCAGTATTCACCCACTTAGTCCCTTCACTCATCAGCCTGTTTTCAAGCCAGGCTGACATTCATTTGCAGATCTGGTTTTGACATGCCAAGTGCCAGCATAGCCCTGCCTGGCATCTCTTCTCTTAAAGGGGCTACAGCCCTTTCTGGCTACACACTGCAACATACGTATATACTAGAGCTGAAACCAGTACTGTACCCACAAAAACAGGTATACCCATCCAAATTGCTGTACTCTATCGATTAGTACCTGGTACTAATTGGTAGGTACCCAATTAGTGCTTGACAGGCTATCTGATTTACTGGTTTTCATCCCAATTTTCTAACTACTGGTACAGATTTTCCACTACCGTTTTTCAACTTCCCATGCTGATTCCAGTACCGATTTTCCATTTACCAATCAGTAAATCAGTCACTTGGTAACAACAATACTTGGTATTTTCAAGTAACTGGGTGTATCCCACTTGGTACTCAGGTAATGATTAGGCACTTGATACAGGCATTACCCACGACTAACAAATGTGCTACCCGTATTAGCTGTGGTATATACCGTGTTTTAGTTATGTTTTGTATCCCGCCCTGAGCACACAGGATAAGGCAGAATATCGATCCTAATTAATTAATTAAATAGTCTGAATGACAACAATCAGAACAAAGAACTAGTAGGGAGTGATGAAATGGAGAATCTGGGTGATTCCGTCTCCAGTGGATCTACTCAGTCTGATCCAAGGACTGGCTGGGAAGGGTGTGCACCCCTACCAGCACGCCTAATGTTTTCATTTTCATTTTAATTTTTGTTTACAAGAACCCCTTCATTTTCAGAGTTTTTTGTAAACAATCCTAACTTGGTTTTTTGTTGTTGTTGTTGTTGTTTTGTTTTTGTTTATTACACATTTTTAAACAATCACTGCACATGCAGAGACCGACACTGCCGGTGTCATTTTGAGAAAGAGCTACACATGTGCAGAACGGTCTGGGGGCCTTTTGTGCAGGTGCGGTGATTTTTTAAAAAAAATATTGAAATGGTTGTAATAACTCAGTAATGTAAGTAATTCACCAGGCAGTAAACATATCCTGGTTTGTGCCCAACTTGTCCAAAATGGTTTTCGGTACTGCAGTTTTTTGGGGTGGTTTCCCATTTCAGCTCCAGTCATAGAATTGTAGGATGTCAAGAGTTGGAAGGGACATCAAAGGTCATCTAATCCAAACCCTGCTTGAATGCAGGATGCCTACAACTTGAACATCCCTGACATGTTCACTCCTCTTCTTTTTGGAAACCTCCAGGGACGGAATCCATTATTTTTGGTCCTGCTCTCTGAACCAATGAAGAAGTGTTCCTTGGCTTCTTGGTGGCAGACGTCGGCTAATAATTATGGTCCTTATCAGTGAGCTGCTTTTGTTAATCATTCTTCTCTCCCCTCTAGGCAATGTGTCTAGGAACTGCACAAGTCACAGCTGGGGAGACATGTATCCTACTACCTACGTGGCAGCTTGTGGGTACAATACCAGCAGCATTCATGTGGACGAGGTCAGTAAAACATTATTAGACAGATTCAGTATGGGTTTGTTTTCCTCAGGAATGTGAGGAAGTGTGTCTTCTAAGCTTCCATGGCCTCTGTGCGAAGAGGATGGCCCCATGGTACATTGTAGAGCAGTCACTGGACCATGGAGTACACTTGACCCCACTGGTATAAGCCTAGTTATGAATACTCTGGAAGGCACCGCCCGCCCACACAATGCACACAACATGCACGCGCAATACACGCACACACGCATAGTGTACACGGACACAGGAGTGCTGCGTGCGGCAAACACACAGCCCGGCCCAACCTGAACCTTCGTGCCGCTGAATCTCACTGCCCAGGGGATTGACACATACGGTGTGTGGAACAGGTGATGGAGGAGACAGGGTGCATGGGCACAGAGGTTCGGGTTGGGTTGGGCTGCGTACTTGCTGCACGCAGCTCTCCTGTGTCCGCGCACACCGTACATGCATGTATCACGCGTGCACTGCGTGTGCATCCCATACGCATTGCGCAGGCAGACAGCACACGCAAGGCATAGGAGTCTGCCCATTGAAATGAATAGGAATAGCGCGGCTAAAGACCCATGTCAACGGTGAAAACCTCAACCCTGCAGTTAATTACAAGTAGGAGTAGGACTATCGGTATCGGATTAATCCAATAATGCCGATAATGGGCGGTATCGGATTAATCTGATAATACCAATAATTGTCGGTATGAGCAATATCGGATTTTTAACATTGCCAGTTTTACCGGATTTTTTACATCAACGCCATTTAGCAATGGCTGCAGTGTTAAAAATCTGAGAAAATCGGCAATGTTAAAAATCTGATACCGATAAATCTGATACCGATAAATCTGATATCCGGTAATCCCCCTGGAGTCCCACCCCTAATTACAAGCATGGGGGACTTTTTCTCTCCCATGAGCCACCCTAAAATGAGTACAAGCTCCATGGACTGGATAGGATTATGGGGTGATTAAGGGGAGGATCCAGATCATGGATCCATCCTCCACCCCTAGTCTTGAAGGCAAAGCCTCATTACAGCTCTCTTCCCCCCAGATCGCTCTTTCAGTGCTTGAGGGGAGGATTTGGATCCTTGCGCCAGATCGAGGAACTGTAAAGGGGCCAAATAAAGAATAACCACGGACCAGATTTGGCCCATCAACTAGAAGACACCCCTCCCCCCATCCCTGATGTACTGTATTAGCAACGCATGAGTTGCTATTATTTTGTGAAGACAGCACAGCCCCACAATGTGCAGGTCTTTTCCTCTGTCAGTGTAATTGCTCCTTTCAGATGCTTATTAGGAAAAAGTGCAATAAAATATTCCAACTATGGAGTCCTTTCTAAGCTTTTGAAGTATTTTTTGTAGTTCGGATGCACATCTGCAACTTTACCCTTTAAGGACATTGTCACCAGCACAAAGGTGCACCATATCCCCAAAGGAAAGTTGGTTACCATTAACCATTTTTTTAATATGTGATCAAAAAGGTCCCTGGGGGTAGAAACATACCCCAATTCATTTTACCGTAAGGTAGATTATGGGCTGAAACTCACCCTTGTAATTCTCGAAAATCTTGCCCGGGATTGACTTCTCAATGAGATTTTCAGTCAAGAACCTCTCAAGAATCAGGCTTCTCACCAGCATTCATGAGAGGTTCTTGAAAATAGCCACTGGGAAGTTGCGCAAATGCAGAATGGCAGCAGTGGTCATTTTCCGCATGTGCAAAATGTTTGGCAGTCTCGACAATCTTGTGAGAATTTCAAGAAACCTCGGAAAACGCTTTGCACATGATCAAAATGACCGCTGGGGGTGGGCGGGGGGGGTGTCGCATATGCACAGAATGGCCGTGGAAGCCATTTTGTGCATACATGGAGCATTTTATGAGGATTGAGAATCTCATGAGATTCTCAAAAGCCTTGGCGAGAACACATGAGATCTCATTGGGACTGTGAGAATCTCGCATGTTTTCACGAGAATGCAACCGCATTCTTGTTTCACCTCTAATTTATACCCCGACCTGGGGTATAAATCTACCCCATCACATTTTATCTTAGTTTACCCAGCCAAGCAATTTGAGTGCTGAAGGACTGGAGTAAAAATCTACCGCATGAGCCACGTAATGTTGTATTTTTCAAGGGGTAAGTTGAGGGTAAGGAGAAACAGCCTTACTCACAGGAACTCTATTCATAATTTGCAACATGCACAAGAGCAGTGTTTTTAATGGGTTTGATTTATAAATGGAGAAGGAATAAAATCCCATCACTATGTGCATGAGTTTTAATTGCATCAATTGAAATATAACTCATTTCTGTGCCGTCTCTATGAGTTTGGACTGAATTTGGTCTTTCACCCTACTCGGAAGGGTGAGTGCAGCGTGTGTTTCACTTTCCTACACGTGTTGTCTAAGGTGGCCTCAGCCTTTGCAACTTCTTGGTTAAGGAGATGGCCCTGATGGGTGATCTCTGTTTACCTGGGATGCAAGATTTTTCAATGGTGAACAAAGTGACGGCCCTGTTAAATGGCATAAAAAGCATCGGGAAGAACCACTGCCAGAGTTTTGTTCCATTTAAGTGGAAATCAGTGTTCCTATTAACTGGCATCAATTCTCTGTATTGAGAGACACTCCTGTTTCCATCACATGATTGTATGGATTCTCAGAGCACAATAGGGAAATCAAATGGTTACCGGTAAAATCTCAAGAGAGTAGTGGCTATCAAGTATTTATATAGCACAAGCAATGTACCTGGCACTGTACAATCATTCATTAGAGACACAGCCCTTCTCCACAGGTCGTACAATCTAGAGGAGACGAGGGAGAGGACAACATAACATAAGGAGAAAAAGTTAAGAATTTGCTGGTGCACAGGCTTGGCTTAGTTACAGAGGAGAAGGGAACCTGGAGTGAGACGACAGTAAAGGGAGCATCAGCAAGCAGTCTGAGGGGATGAGGATCTAGGGAAAGCCTGGCGGAAGAGGAAGGTTGTCAGAAAGGATTTGAAGATTGGAAAGGAGGGAACCGAGCATATGTGTTCAGGGAGGAGTTCTAAGCATAGGGGGAAGCATAGGAGAATGGGAAAATACACTTTGGGGAACAAGGAGAGAGCGGTGGCAAAGGAGGAGTGAATTTCTTGGGCGGGAATGTAGCGCAGAAAGATGGGGAGGAGCAAGGTCATGAAGAGCCTTGAAGGTGAAGAACAAGGAGTTGGTGCAAGATGCGAAATGTGAGAGAGCCAGTGGAAAGAGGAAAGGAGCATTTAACCTGCCTCGCTACTGGACAAATCCTACTAATAGAAGAATTGCACTGTCGACACAAGCAACCTATTGAAGAGAGCTTTGATGGATAGCTCCAATCATGGACTTCTTTATACCTTTTAGCATCCCGTTTTTAAAGTTCAAAACTAACGCATGAGTCCAAGCTTTGAAATGCATTGTTCTGGCCCAGGAATGTTGAAGGCCCTCCTCAAAGAAGTCTAGTTTGTATTGTGACTGCAAAAGGATTTGGGAATTCCTGCTATGTGCTTTGAAGGACCCATGGATCAGAGCATTGCAGAAATGCCTCGTTGCCAAGAGAACACACTCGCATTGTGTTCTTTTAATTCTTTTTTAATTATTTTCTTTTGACTCGCACTGCTCTGTGATGCCGTTTGAGTCAACCATGTGCGAGACGTGGCTAAGGTAGGAACACGCAGTACATTGCTCAACCCAGACTAGATTAATAGAAGAGACTTGTTAAGTTGGCTGTCGCCTTGGGGTGAAGGTGAGAAAGGAGGAGTGAAATGGATAAGACAGTTACTCAATGAGAGATGTCCAAGTTAGCTTGATGGCCGTCTGTGCTTGAAAAATCTCATTCATTTTTAATATCCCTTGAGCATGAATCAGAAACAACAAACAATGTATGAAATATGGATAAGAGTCTTGCAGAAGATTTTTTTTTTTTTCCCCTAAAACTTTGGCTGCACACAGAATGAGAAATAGGGCTGAATGAGCAGCAAAATTTTTACTCATGAGAAATTTTGTCATATCAGGAACCGGGATCTATTTCTCGACCATTTCCTGATCCAGATGTGATTTCTCAATTCTTGCAATACCGAGAAATACCATCCCGAATTACTGATGTTCCACTTACCGTTTCGTTTACCACGTGCCACATACTGCTTACCATTCATTTACCGCTTACTGTATTGCCGAGGGTACCATTCTACTTCTGAGTTTGTTGTTTCCGCATTTCTGAGCCAATCACTGCCGATTCCAGCCCCTGTCTCCTCCCTCTCCTTCCCTTCCTTTGAGGCCCACTCCGTGCGTCTCTATGCCCCCCTTCACCTTCGTGTCGCTGTCATCTACCGCCCCCCTGGCCCCCTTTCCTCTTTTCTCCCAGACTTTGAATCCTGGCTTACCTTCTTCCTCTCTGATGATACCCCCACTCTCATACTTGGAGACTTCAACATCCATGTTGACGTACCTTCCCAGCCCTCTATCTCCCACTTTCTCTCCCTAACCGCCTCCTTTGATCTCCACCTCTGAATTGATTCCCGCACCCACACTGACGGCCACTCTCTCGACCTCATCTTCTCCAGGAACTGTCCTGTTGCTGACCTCTCCTTTGACCTCTGCCCCATGTCCGACCATCAACTCGCTTCCTTCATCCTCTCCAACCAACCCCCATCTGCTCTCCCAGCTCCACGCCCCTTCCGTGATCTGCAGGCTGTCAACCCTTTAGACTTCATCGCCTCACTCTACCCCCTCCTCACTCCTATCTTCTCCTCCTCTTCCCCTGACACTGCCATCTCTTCTCTCAACGCCTCTCTCACTACGACCCTCAACACTCTTGTTCCCCTCTCCTCCTGCCCTATTCGACCCCAAAAACCCCGTCCTTGGCTCACCCCTATTATCTGCTACCTCCGCTCCGGGCTGCTGAATGCCTCTGGCGCAAATCCCTCTCCCACCCTGACTTCCTCCACTATAAATTCTCCCTCTCCTCCCTCTCTTCCGCTATCTCCCTGGCAAGGCAACACTACT
Organism: Sphenodon punctatus; assembly: GCA_003113815.1. Taxonomy (NCBI): domain Eukaryota; kingdom Metazoa; phylum Chordata; class Lepidosauria; order Sphenodontia; family Sphenodontidae; genus Sphenodon; species Sphenodon punctatus. Next base: position 2,598,741 of record QEPC01003143.1, on the reverse strand, counting down.
ATGCCTCCTGGGTTGAATCCTACTCTCGTGACCCTCGCCGCCACTTCTCCTCCTACCTCACTGACCGCTCCTTTAATGTGTCTCTTCCCAATTCCAAGTCCTCCTCCCTCCCCCTCTCAGTTAAGGGTTTCCCAAGGCTCTGTCCTGGGCCCTCTCCTCTTCTCTATCTACACCCTGTCCCTTGACAAACTCATTGCCTCCCACGGCTTCCAATATCATCTTTACACTGACGACACTCAACCCTATCTCTCCATCCCCTCTCTCTTCCCCTCTGTCCAAGTTCACCTCATCAACTGTCTCTCTGATATTCATGCCTGTATGTCCCAATGTCAGTTCAAGCTCAACATGGCTAAGACTGAGCTCCTTATCTTTCCTTCCTACCCTTCCTCTCCCTCTTCCCTGTCCATCCTTATTGATGGGGTCACCATCCACCCTGTTCCCCAAGCCCGTAGCTTGGGCTTCGTCTTTGATACTCACCTTTCCTTTAAACCTTACATCGACTCTGTTGCCAAGTCCTGTCACTTCACCCTCCACAACATTGCTCAGATTCGCCCCTTTCTCTCTGTCTCCTCAGCCAAAACCCTTGTTCATGCCATGGTCATCTCTCGCTTTGACTACTGCAACCTCCTCCTTACTGGCCTCCCTCGCTCTCACCTGTCCCCCCTTATCACCATCCAAAACTCTGCTGCTAGGGTCATCCACTTGGCCCATCACTTTGACCATGTGCAGCCCCTCCTCTCCTCTCTTCACTAGCTCCCCCTTCCCGAATGTATCCTTCATAAACTCCTGGTATTCACTTATAAATGCCTTCACAACCTGGATCTCCCTTACCTCTCAGCCATAATCTCCTTACACACTCCTGCACACACTCTCCGCTCCTCCTCTGTCCCCTCCCTCGCTCTTCCTCGTCTCCCCTGCTCCTCTAACCACCTACGCCCATTCTCCTTTGCTGCCCCCCATGCCTGGAACTCCCTCCCTGCCCACATCCACCTTGTCCCCTCCCTCCACACCTTCAGATCCCTCCTCAAAACCAACCTCTTCTTCACCGCCTTTCCCAACACCTGTTAGAACTTTCATCCCAATTTTTACTGTCTGCCCTCCCCACAGACTCCTGCCTAACCACAACCAAGTCAAGCATGAGCACCTGAGACTTCGCATCCACTTGGTTGTTATTTATCCCTTGTCTCTCCCTATGTCCTCTCTCCTTGTCTCCCCCCTCCATGTCTTTTAGACTGTAAACTGTAGGCAGGGACCATGTCATTCTTATTGTTCTGTAAAGTGCCAGATACACAGCTGGCGCTATACAAATGCTTATAATAATAATAATTAATTAGCCCAACCCTTAACCTCCACTCCAGTGCCTTCAGTCAGAATTTTTGTTTTATGTTGTTCCCTTTGCTTTGACCAATCTGCAACTGCATACCAGAGTCCTTTTCAAAACTGCAATACAGTTGCATATTGGTAAAAAACCATATTCGGGGGCATTTGAAACTGAGGAGCGGAGCCAGGCGGCAGGGACGTGCCGGTGACTTTGCTTGCTTTTGTTTGCCAAAGAGTGGGGATGTTGCGTGGACACTAGGAGGGACTCTCATGAGGGATGGACTCTGCCTTGGGTGCCCTTGATTGATTCTACTGGGCCTCACCTGCTTCATTTGATTCCTTGGGAATCCTGCATCACCTCCCTGAGCAGCAGGGTATTTAAGCACTGCCGCTGCCTGCAGCCACACCGCAGGCACACGCCGGAAGGTGGCGCCCCTAAGGGCTGCGCACGCAAGGGAGCACCCTTGTGCACGCCGCCGTTAGGTGCCGGCTGTGTGGCAGCTCGGGTGTGGCTGGACACTGTGTGGGAGGTCTCTATAAAGCGCTACGCCGATCAGGAGCTGATCTCTGTAAAGAACTAAGTATGTATGTTCATGTATGGGTGATTTCAGACGTTACGTGAACACGGTGAACCACGGTGAATACCCACCTGTGGTCACCGTGTCCCGTACGTCTGTTCGCGGCGCGCCAGATGTTGGCCACAGTCAATCCCCACATGGGGTTCGTTTGAACCACGCTTCCCGGGCTAGCCGGGGGAAGGTCCCGGGAAGCGTGGTCAAACGGACCCCGGGCCGTGGCCAAGGAAAAGTAACGTCTGGCCGCGTGCCACGGCCCGGGATCCCCGGCGGGATCCCGGGCCGTGGCACGATCGGCCGGACGCGGCGGCCGCATTGGCCCCGCCGCCCGCCCGTCTCCTCGGAGGGCGGGCGGCGGGGTGCGTGGAGGGGGCGGGGCCGTGCGGCCGCACGTTGCGCCGCGCGGCCCCAGCCCCTCCCACTTTCCCCGCCGGGATCCCCCCGGCACGTCTGTTGTGCCGTTACGGGGTGACCCCAGCGGGGAACGAAGCCGTTGGTGCCAGTACGGGGCCAACGGCCCGCGTATCGTCTGAAAGTACCCTATGTTGCCCTCTCTAGCTATTTGCTAAATTGAGGAGGTTGGGGCTTCCCGATACTTGGTTGTGGAGGTGGAGAGAATTTAGCTCTTCTGTACTTTTTGTTTGTTTTGTTTTGTTTTTTTAGTTAATTTAGAGTTGGCTTTGTTGGGGCTATCTCCCCCCAAAATCTGGTCAATAATATGTCTCAAAAAAGGAGAAGACTGGTGGGCCGCATCAGGAAACAAGAACAAAGCAGGCTAAGATTGATCCTTTTTTAAAACAGGTAGTGTCTGAGGCTGATGCTTCTGCTTGCTCACCTTCCTGCTTTTCAGCCTCGAAGCGATCTTTTACAAGATTTGGGTGGTGAATCTAAATTCCCCAGTAACTCCAGTTTTTAATAATTAATTTGAGGCATGTAGAGGCCCTCGTTTTGAATCCTCAACTACTCAGGGGAACGTATTTGAGATAGTGGGTTCTCAATGCTTTTTGATTGGGGATTTAATAAAACAGCTAAGTAGGCAGCTAACAGGCATAACTAAGATTCTGAACCATCAGTCTCTCCAGTTGAAATCAGTAACAGACCTAGTGTCTGTTATTAAAGAGGATAAAGTTAAGTTACTGCCAACTCAATCCCAACTAGTGTCTCTTGATCATTCCCTTTCTAATTCGCTGGGGAGGAGAGGAGCCCAGGAGGCTGCAGTGCAGTATTCCAACTCCAAGACAGTAACTAAGGAAAAGAATAAGAACCACAGTCCTGCTGAAACCCAGGCTAGGGTTAACCCTGGATCCAATTTGGTGGTATAGACTCTTGGATCCATTCAGTTAAATAAAAATGCACTCGCATTAAAAAATTTATCCCCTACCGGATGGTTATTTTCCAAATTGGCATGATAAAGCCTCTATTCAATATTATTTGAGTCAGATATCGAATTATGAAACTCCACCCTCGCAGCTTAAACACTACCAACTATCTAATAATTCATTTCAACATCTAATAATTCATTTTAGAAATTGTAAATGGGTGCAGAAGATTTTGGCTGAATCTAGGCTGTTATATTCATGTGCGGGTGTTGGTAAATGAAGTTTTCCTTACCTCTACAATTTACCCCTTGATCCCCCCCCCCCCAAAAAAAGGTAACAAAAGATTAAAATTGCCTCAAGTAAAGCCATTAAAAGATGATTTGATGGATTTTCAGTCTGTCCAATCAGATCAGCAGCAGCATTCTTCCGGAAAAGGAAAAGGAAATGTAGATGTAGATAAGTCTTTAACCATACCTATAAATCAAAGGCTAATTCAATTATTTGACTCAAATCCTAGTTGTTCTACTGGACCAAAAGATAATCTTCCTTTGAAAAGAACTTTTCGACCTATAAGGAAGAATTCTGCGCGAGCAATAAAGTCACAAGACACTGTCTGGTTGGCTAATACCTCTAGTAGACAAGGGATTTCAAAAGCACTCACGGATAATGGGGATATTGCCTTTACACTGACCAAAAATAATTCTATTTTGGATATGCCTAATCAGGGATTGCCTACGGGCTGTGTACAAGACTTATCCCAAGTTAACAAGGGAAATCCTCAGAGTTACAATCACCCCTTTAACACTCTGCCTTTGCTACTTTCGTCTGATAACATCTCTTTAGAAGAAAATGAGCAAGATAATACTCCCTCGCATATATCTACGGCAAGGGAGATATCTTCTGCTACTTTACTATGCTCAGATCCAAAGCTTTCAGTTACTGATAGTTACCAAGATCAAACCCTCAGTGCTGAGTCTTATTCTGCTCCTACCTGAAGGTTAATGTCCTCCTTACCCCGGCCCTGCAACATTTGTTCCTGGAACGTTGCAGGCTGGCGCTCAAGGAGTTGCGACCCTTTATTCTTAACTTATATACGACAGTTTGACATAATACTTATTCAGGAGACTTGGTCAAGTACTCCTATTGATTTTGAAGGTTATAACGTTTATGAAATATTAGCATTAGCAGTCACAGCAAAAGGTCGCCCAAGTAGGGGGATTGCCTGCTTAATAGCTAATAGATCAAAAATTAGGGTAATTAAGGTAGCTTATTTACATCCAATTGCATTAAGCGTGGAAATTAATGTTGACCATCTTCAATTTTCTATTGTTGTTGCATATATTCCACCAATTAATGCTAAATCCTATAGAAATTGTTTTTGGAATCAATTTGCGATCTTTGTAGAAGGACTTCTGAGAGACTCAGCTACCCACTAACTATTATTGGCAGGTGACTTAAATGCACGAATGTGGATGAATAATGAAGCGTTAGCTCCTTACTCAGCTTTGGCTGGCCTGGAAAATACCTCTCCTTTACTACAGAGACGAGCAAAAGATCTCATGATAAATAGCTCAGGTTTGGCCTTAGCAGAACTATTGCTTAGATTTGACTTGTTCCCATTAAATGGTTCTTCACCCCATGACCCTGATGGTGAATTTACCTTTGTTTTTCATTTAGGAGCAAGCCTAGTAGATTATATTATTGTCACAAAAGACTTGCTCTTTTTGGCAGATAGTTTTCAAGTGGGAGATTGTCATCTTACTGATCAACTCCCATTAACACCCATCCTTAATTATTTTGTAGGGAGAAAAATGGCAGAAAATTTTGCGCCAGTCATACCTGATCCCCGATTTGATTACTACTCTAGGAACTTATGGAATGATACGATGGCAAAGAATATGGAAACAATCTGTCAGATTCCACTTTGTCTAAAAATAAAAGAGGGCCATTCCACACCAGCCTCAGATAAGGAAATTATACAATCGTATAATTCTGCTGTTGGATTATTTAGAGGTTACTTTGTTAATCAACCTAAATCTGGTGTTCTTATAGATCGACCAGAACAAATCTGGTTTGATTCGGAGTGTCGACAAGCAAAACAGAAAATGAACAAGATTTATAAACTTTACAGAAGAGGGAAGAAGCCAGATTTTTTGCTGGAATTTCCAATATTAAAAAGGAATTATGGAAATTTGATTAAACAAAAAAAAGAGCATTTATGACATTTCTCAAGGGGAGAAATTACTTTTAGTGGCACAGGCGGATGATTCTGGTGCATTCTGTAGTATTATTAATGGAAGTTTAAAACAAAATAATTTGGGATGCCCAGAAGTGATTTCTAGTGATAAGTGGGGAAAATATTTTACATCCAAATTCTCCGAACATCCAGATTATTTTACTCCCTTTGCAATCAGGGAGACTCCAGACTGGCCACCAGTGGAAGCTCAGTTAGTAAGTAATTTGATTGATGATTTAAAAGTACATAAAACTCCAGGCTATGATTTAATTCCAGCAGAAATTTTGAAGCAACATAAAGACTGGTGGGTGCCCTTTCTTGCTACACTGTTTACTTTGGTAAATACATTTGGCAGGATTCCTTCTGATTGGTTGGTGGCTGTGGTCATACGTATTCATAAGAAGGGCGCGATGGAAGATCCCGCAAATTTTCGCCCTGTTAGTCTTCTAAGTGTAATAGGGAAACTTTATGCCAAATTTTTGGCAAAGGTCTTCACAGATTGGCTAAAACAGGGGAAATAATCTACCTAGAACAGGCTAGTTTCCAGATGGGTCGGTCCACAATAGATCACATCTTGACTCTTACACACTTAGCTGAAAAATATGTGACCCAAGATAAGAGACTATGCTGTCTTTATTGATCTAAAGGCAGCATTTGATTCAGTCGATAGAACTTGCTTATGGGAAAAGTTGAGCAATACTCCAATTGATCGAAGATTGCTCTTTCTTATGGTGGCCCTATATTCTAACAATGTCCTTAAAATTAAGATAAATAGTACTGGACAGTTAACTAATGAAATCCCTTCCCGTATTGGAGTGAGACACGGATGTATATTAGCCTCAAGTTTATTTGATTTCTTCCTTAGCGATTTAATCCTGCGCATCTCTGGTAGGGAATTTCATCCTCCAAGATTGGCAGATCGTCCAGTTGGGCTACTGCTCTACGCAGATGATACAGTCCTTCTATCTCAGTCAAAAGTCAGGATGAAAAAGCAGCTGAGAAAGCTAATGGATTATTGTTCTACTAACAAACTCCATTTAAATTTTGTCAGAACAAAAATAATGATTTTTGGTAATGAAAGGAGGAAATATTTTTGGAAGGTAGGAATGGAAGTTATTGAGCAAGTCAATAAATATAAATATCTGGGTACTATTCTCAGCAAAACGGCAGCTGGGAAGCACAGTCTAAATCTGTTCAAAACCATGCAACTGGCACAGGCACTGCCATTCTGAGCTATTTTAATAAAAAAGGAAGGCTTTAAAGGGTTTTTAATGCTAAGGTTGCTGCTTAATTGTTATATGGAGCGTCAATTTGGGCAGTTCGACGCCCATATAACTTGGATAGAGTTCAGTCTGTATTTTTAAGGAAATTGCTTCATTTACCTATAGGTATAGTCTCAGCTGCTATAAGATTGGAACTGCTAGGGCAACTAAGATGGAATATGCGAGTGCTAAAGTATGCCTTGTCCCTTTGGTTGCATATTGCACTGCCTCCCCAGACAGGATTATTTCCTTTTCTTGCTAAGGATTCTTTTGAATCTTCATGGACTGATACTATGGCTAAGTGGACTGTCAAATTGGGTTTTTCCCCATTATATCTTCAGGGTAAAGAACTTCTGGTGGCCAAATCAGAAGTCTGTAAGCGGATAGATGACATTGTCCATCAGGAGGATATTGCGGCAATTAAGGTTTCACCTTCATTGGGGAGGTACCACGATCTTGTTCCTATGACCTGCCATTCGGCCAGATATTGGCAAGATAATTTACCACCAGGGCTAGCAAAAAAAATTCTTTTGACCCATTTAAATGATCTTCCCATGCAGGTCATGGAAGGACGTCATGCAGCAGTACCTTTTAAAGACCGGCTCTGTCCGTTAGATCACGAGCAGGTCGAAACAGTGGGTCATGCATTAACTGAATGTCAACTTTATCATAAGATCAGAGCTCAGTATCTGGACTCGATCTTAGTTATATATTTGGGAACAGCTAATTCAGAACTGGTTAAAATTCTATTAATTGATCAATTGCCTGAAATTACTCAGGCAGTTGCTAAATTTTTATCAAAGGCCTTTATAATTAGAGAATGTTTTTTGAATTTTAAGTTATCTAGATTGTTGTCATTCTTAAAAGTGGATGTTATTATCTAAACTCTGTTAAATTTGTCCAAGTTTTAGATATTCCGGCTGTTATGGATATATATTTAGGCAGGATATTGTCCAATTTAAATATACATTTTTTAAACATGTTATGTAGAAATTAAAATGTAATTTTTTCTTTGTCTTTTTTTGTACACTGGACTGCTTGGAAAATCTTTTGGGGTTATTGCCGAATCAGGAAAAGGACGTTGGAGTCCCTGTGGACAATATATTGAAATCCTCAGCTCAGTGTGTGGCGGCCATCAATAAAGCAAACAGAATGCTAGGAATTATTCGTAAGGGCCTAGAGAATAAAACTGAAACAATCATAATACCTCTATATGTAATGTAATAATTTATTGAATTAGCGACTTGTGCTATCCCAAGTACATATTAAAACATAACACAAAAATATCCCCAAATATGTAGTAACAATAAATATACATAAAAAACACAGGAGATAAAAACTCAAATTAACCTGCTTCGCCTATAAATAAAACCGGAAATTGGGTAAATCTTCCCAACAATCAGCGTCTCATTTACTACATCTCAGACTGTTGGCATAGAGCCAGCTCTGTTTTTAGTAGAAACATAGTTAAAAGCTTAATTTGTTCAACATCAGCGAGGGTAAGCAATAGTGCCATTGGATCACTTGAGTCCTGGGTCAGATTCTGGAGAATATTACCAAGCCAGAGATCTCTCAGGGAAGCAAAAGCAGGGCATTCTAGCGTCACATGCGCAATTGTCTCAATCTCCGTAGGACAAGTCCTGCACAGCCTTTTAGCTCTAGGTACTTTATTCCTCCTCCCCCTTATTTCTGCTGTACCTAACAGATTGAAACGAAATAACGTGTACAGCCTGCGCAATCTCGGATCTTTCAATTGCTCCAAGTATGATTCAAACTTAACCGCAGTCTTTATCCTAAGGTAAGGTGCAGCAGTCGTATACTTTGTCAACAGCTCAAGGTCCATACTGTGGACCCATTCTTTAAATCTCCTTTTAAAGTCTTGTTTAGGGATCCTGTTGTCCAAAAGGCAGTTCTCATCTAGATTTAACTGGACCATCATTTTTGTAACATATTTCAGCCAGGTATACTCTATATAAATCTATGCTGCAACTACACCTTGAATATTGTGTGCAGTTCTGGTTGCCCCTTCTCAAAAAAGATAGTAGAAATAGAAAGGGTACAGAGAAAGGGCAACAAAAATGATAAAGGGTATGGAACAGGCGAACAGCCCCCCTATGAAGAGAGACTAGATAGGTTAGGACTAGGACTGAAACTCAGTCCTCGGTTTTACTTGGAAAAGACTGAAGACCGAGGTACTCGACTCGATGTTCTGATTTCTGAAGTTTCAAGGAATGGCCCCCAAAACTTCAGAACTTGGAAAATCCTCGGCTGAGTACAGGGAAGGGGGCCAGAAGCTGGCACTAGGGAAAGAATAGGCAGCGGGGTCCAGGAAAAGGGGATTGAGGCTAAGCGGGGGCTCAGATGAGGCCTATCAGGGGCGGAGGGGTAGAGTACTCACTCTTCAGAGGGGTTCCAGTGACGCATGGCTTCTTCCAGACCAGGTAAGTTTATTATTTTTTTAAAAAAAGCTGGCACTGACCGCATCAGCACGCTGTGGGCACCACCTTGGAAAAGTCTGAGCATGTTTAGAAGGGGCTATTCAGCCCTTCTGAGCATGCGCAGTTTTTCTTAAACTTACACGGTCTCAAGGAAGCTATGCGTCATCAGATCCCCTCCAGAGGGTAAGTACTCTACCCCTCAACCCCCGCTAGGCCTCCACCACCCCCATTCCCTGGCCCAATCCCTTTCTCGCAGGCTCCATCTGGCCCCCTCCTCGGCCCCTGCCTTCAGAATTCCCAAGTATTCACTCAGGTTCCTCGGACCAGCCTGAGCACCCAGAATTGGGCCTCGGACACTTGGCAAATACTCATGAATAATTTTTTTAATATTCAATGCAGCCCTGGTTAGAACTCTTCATCTTGGAGAAGAAACGACTGAGAAGGGATATGATAGAAGTTTATAAAATCACGAGTGGTGTGGAACAAGTAAATAAGAAATGGTTATTTACCCTCCCAAATAGACTACTATAACTAGGGGACACCCCATGAAACTAAAAAGTAGTAGGTTTAAAACAAAGAAAAGAAAGTGTTTGCTCAATGCACAATTAAGTTGTGGAATTTGTTGCCAGAAGATCAAGGCCAGTAGTATGGCTGGTTTTAAATAAGGATTGGATGAATTTATGGAGAATAGGTCCATTGGCACCAATTAGCTGGATAGGATTTGGGGATCATAACCTCTGACTGTCCAGAGCTGGGAGTGAACAATGGGGAACAGATTGCCCCATTGTGACCTCTTAGATACCCCGGCAACCAAGATTGGCCACTGTCCGAGATGGGTGCTGGACTCGATGAACTCTTGGGCCGACCCAGTCTGGCAATGCTTATGTTCTTAAAGCAAAGGGTACAATATAGAACAATGATTCTGACTGGAGGTACTGGAGTGGAGGTTAAGGGACACTGTGGGGAGGTTAAGAGGTGGGCTATTCACGCATTGATTGACTAAGAAATGCAGAAACAACAAACCCGGAAGTAAAATGGTACTCTCAGCAATGCAGAAAGTGGTAAATGAACAGTATGAGTACCTGGTAAATGGTAAGTAGAAATTCAGTAAATGTGATTCTGGTAAGCAAATTATCCATAAATTGAGAATCAAAATCTTGATCAAGACATTTCAGGTACTGAGCAGGACTCAGTTAGACCGAGATAATATAGAGGACCGGGATTAAAACAAGATTTCCCATTTTGGCAGAATCTCGTTTGAGCTCTAGAAATTACCTAAGTGGGGTGTATACAATCCTTGTAGTTATACAGTATCTACTTTGGCATCCAATTTGGGGTGTTAAAGAAAAATACCAACAAGCTAGAGCACGTTCAGAGGAGAGTAACAAGGATGATAAAGGGGATGAGGGGAAGACCTATAAGGAGGGACTGAAAGCACTGGGAATTATGAGACTGGGGGGGGGGGAGATTAAGGGGGATATGATTGCAGATTGTATTATCCTTGTAAAAACCTGCTCTAAGAAAAAGTGTGCCCAGCTGTTCTCTCTTGACATTGAGGCTAGGACCAAAGATAAGGGGTTTAAATTAAACAAGAAAAAATGTAGGCTAACATTAGGAAGAATTTTCTGACTACCAAATAGTTTGACAGTGCCAAGGGAGGTTGCGGGGGGGCCTGGAGGACTTTAAAAATAGGTTAGACACATTCTAACCAGAGGCGAGAGGGACGGAATAACAAACGAAATAAATAAATACATTTCCAAGGGTGTTGTAGATACTGTGTCTCCTACTTAATGTCCGAGGGCTGGACTAGTTAGCCTTTGGGGTACCTTCCAGCTCTGGGATTCAGACATTCTTATGCTCTGATGAAGGGCTAAAATTAATGCAACTTTTCATATTTTACAAGGAATATTTCCATCTTCATTCCCACCTTCACTTTGTGGATAAAATCGCTTGTATTCACCATGATTTCGATGCCGCACTTAATGCAGTATTTATTTATTTATTTAATTCCATTTATATGCCGCCCCCTATGCCTATGGCATCTCGGGGTGGCTTCCAACATAAAATAAACAATATAAAAATCCACACATTTAAAACAATTTTAAAATACCCTCATACAAAAATTTCACCCACCCTCCCCTCCCCACCTCCGCAGGCCTGGGAGAACCGCCATGTCTTGTAGGCCCGATGGAAGGCCAGAAGACTCGGGGCCAGTCGTGCTTCCTCTGGGAGGGAGCTCCACAGCTGGGGCCCAGCCACCGAGAATGCCCTCTCCATTGTAGCCCCCGCTTTATGCGGGGGACCTCCAAGAAGGTGTCCTCGGTGGACCGGAGGGTCCATCCTGAGTCACGGAGGGTGAGGCGGTCCCTGAGGTATCCAGGTCCAAGACTGTACAGGGCCTTATAGATCAATGTCAACACCAACAGTAGAGGAGGTAGAGGTTGCAGAAGCTCCGTCATGTCCAATTTTGTGGGATCAATTTTAGTTGGTGACACCCACTGATGTGGTGGAGGTTCTGGGCGTGGTTCGGGCCACCTCTTGTGAATTAGATCCATGCCCGTCTTGGCTAGTTAAGAACTGCCTGGAGACAATGGGGCCATTGCTGGCTGGGGTGGTCAACGCCTCCCTTCGGGAGGGCAGAGTGCCAACCTGCGTCAAGGAGGTGGTGGTGCGGCCTCTGCTCAAGAAACCATCGCTTGACATTGACTCCCCTGCCAGCTATCGTCCTGTCTCTAACCTTCCCTTTTTAGGGAAGATTATTGAATGGGTAGTGGCCCGACAGTTCCAGGAGCATCTTGACTGCATTGGTTATCTTGATACCTTTCAGTCTGGCTTCCGTCCGGGTTATGGCACTGAGACCACACTTGTGGCTTTGGTAGATGATCTCCACCATGAGAAGGATCAGGGTGAATCGACCCTATTGATCCTGTTAGATCTTTCGACAGCATTTGATACCATTGACCATGAGATGTTGGTGACACGTCTGTGGGACAATGTGGGGGTGGGCGGGACTGTTCTCGAATGGTACCGCTCATTCCTGACCGGAAGAACTCAGCAGGTGTTGCTCGGTGATTGTTTTTCATCTTACCAAGACCTCTCGTGTGGGGTTCCACAGGATTCTGTTTTGTCCCCTCTCCTGTTCAACATGTATATGCAGCTGCTCGGCGAGGTGCTTAGAGGGTTTGGGGTGAGGTGTCATCAGTATGTGGATGACACCCAACTGTATCTCTCATTTTCAACAGACCCAGGCCCGGCTGTCTCAGTGCTTACCCGGTGTTTGGCAGCTGTGGGGGATTGGATGAGGGCTAACCGACTGCGATAGAATCCTGAAAAGACAGAGGTGATGGTAGTGGGTAAGTCGGTGGAACTGACAGCTCCCATGGTTGATGGGATCTGTCCTCCGCTGACTTCGCAGGTACAGAACCTGGGTCTCCAGGTGGAGGCTGTGGCGAGGAGTGCCTTCCGCCAGTTACATGTGGTGTGGCGGCTTCGGTCGTTGGCTTCGGTTCCTAACCTGGCCACGATCATCCATGCTTTTATCATGTCTTGACTAGATTACTGTAACGCGCTCTACACGGGGCTACCTATGGTGACGGCTCGGAAACTGCAGCTGGTGCAGAATGCAGCGGCTCAGCTCTTAGTAAGACTGGGCTGCCGGGATCACATTACACCAGTGCTCCGGTCTCTGCACTGGTTGCCAATAGTCTTCCAGGCTCGATTCAAAGTGTTGGTTTTGACCTATAAAGCCTTACACGGTCTGGGCCCTGTCTACTTGCGAGATTGCCTCACACCCCGGATCCTAGACCAGCCCCTGCGGTCATCCGGGGGTGCCAGCCTGGAGGTCCCTCAGGTTTTCCAGGGAGCCACGCAGAATAGGGCTTTCTCAGTCACCTTTGGAACTCTCTCCCGGTGGGGGCCCGTCTGGCCCCGGACCTTCCAGCTTTTCGAAGGAGTTGTAAGACCTGGCTGTTCCATCAGGCATTTGGCAAGGGTGAGGGGTGGGTAGGGGGTGGAGGTTGGTGAGGGAGGGGGTTGGTTTTTATTTAATTTTTTTATTTATTTATTTATTATTTATTTATCAATTTCTACCCCGCCCCTCCTGCCACGCAGCTCGGGGCGGCTCACAATATTAAAACATACAATAAAATTTTACAAAATTTTAAAATTCACAATCATATTAAAATATTAAAACAGGGCAAAAAACCAATATAAATATAAATAGGTGGGGGAACTAAAACATTCCCCTACCCCTCCCTCCCAAAGGCCTGGGCGAACAGCCAGGTCTTACAACTACGCCGGAATGTTAATAGGCTAGGAGCCAGGCGAGCTTCCTCCGGAAGGGAGTTCCAAAGCCGCGGCCCTACAACCGAGAATGCCCTCTCCATCGTGGCCCCCCGCTTAACACGGGGGACCTCCAGGAAGGCACCCCCGGCGGACCGCAGGAGCCGCTCTGGGGCGCGAAGGGTGAGGCGGTCCCCCTTCATGTTATGTTTTATGATATTTTATTGTGTTTATCTTTTATGTTGTTAGCTGCCCTGGGTTGCCTGTGATAAGAGTGGCAGGGTATACATTTTTTTTTTAAAAAAAATAAGAAGCAAATATCCAAATCCATCTTCATGTCCGTTGCAAAATTCACAACATTGTTCATTCGGCTACTTCATGTTCGATATTAAAGTTACTTAATTTATTCAATAGTTTGGTACCACTTGCCACTACGTGGATTTTGGATGAAGTACCAAATACCAAAGTAGCTGAAAAACTGAACAGAAAGTATTGAAGACATGACTTGACCAAAATATTGAACACAAGTAACCAAAACCAGTATTCGGAACCACAAATGCTGCTTGGTATTCATTACATTTAAACTTGTATGGATACACCAAATTTGTTCCTTGCACCCAATATTTATTTCTCCCTGGCCTTGAACTCCCAACCGTCAGGGCTCCTAGATAAGTGGCCAGCCTACCTAAGCCGCTGCCTCAGCTTGCTGTAGGCCCTGCTGTTTGCCTCAAGAGGCCAGCCAGCATATAAGGCTTACTGGTAGAGTCAGCAAGCTGGGTGGAATAACACTCTCTCATTGGGTTCCTCCTCTACTTTGCTTCTGTCTCCCTGTTTCCTTTGCAGACTAGCTTCCTGTTGTATCATCCGGACTTGTTCCTTGGTTCCCACTCAGCCTTGCTCTCCAGACCCCTAGTTCCCCTTCCAACTTTGTCCTGGCCCCGGTCCTCGCACAATGTCCCAATCCCTACCTTTCAGGTGCCCCTCTCGGCCACATCCTGTGGAAACCACTTCCTTGGGAGTGGTTCCATTGAAGCCCAAAGGGATTGCAGCCCCCCTTCAAACCAATCCATTTCACAACGCTGGATGAACGTACTCACAATTTCATCTTGTACATATGCAAAATAACAAGAAGTGTGTGCGTGCACATGTGGCAAGTATAGGTCTATCTGAAAAGTAGATAAATAGCTAATAGTGACTACGGAGTGAAGAACTAAGGATAGCCTGTTTTACTTGTTCAGCAAATTGTCTAACATGCTTTTGGGCCCTCTCAAAATGCTGTTGAGTCAATAGCGACTAGAACTGGTTGAGAAATGACCAGGATTTTTTGCAGGAAATTTCTTTTTTCTCTCTCTTTTTTTACTTAAATTTCCTGCAGGAAAATTTCTGATTTCCATTGATGTAGGAATGAATGAGTGATACTTGTGTGGAGAAAAATCTCCACAAAATCATAACCAGCCTCTCTCCTTACTGTTGACAGGTGACTGTGTTCTACAACACAGTTAAGACCGGTTATACCATTGGCCACAGCTTATCTCTCATTGCTCTCACTGCTGCCATGATCATTTTGTGCCTCTTCAGGTAAGAACCTGGGCGGGAAGAAAGTAGCATGTAGAGCAAGGGTGTAGCTAGGCTCGGGTGGGCCTTGGTGCACAAGATGGAAGCCTACCTCCTCCCCCAGAGCCTCTGGGGCGGGGGGGGGCGTAGGAATCATAGGGGTGAGGGAGAGTAGGTGGCTGGGGTCACCAAGTCAGGAGAATGTGGAGGCAGGAGACTGTCAAGGGAAGGAACTGGAAGACTGGACCTGGGGTGATATGGGGAGTTAGAATACTGGGAGAAAGACGAATGGAGGCTAGGTGTGGGCATTTCATTTTTGTTATTATGATAACAAAAACAAAAAATTTCATTTTCGTTATTGTAATAACGAAAACTACAAATAGTAATAACAAAAACGAAAAAGAAATTTTGGTTTTGAAATAATGGGAAAACAGTGAAAAACGTATTTCCGGCTATAATGTTTTTGTTTCTTATTCAGTTCAATTCAATTCCTTATTCAATTCTGATGAAACTTGGGTAGATTGTACCCCCAATGTAGGGCACTATGTGTACCAGATTTCGAAAAGATTGGATAAAGGGAACCGAACCTGGAAGCAATTGAATGTTGTGATTTTAAGAAAAGCTCCATACAGGTTCCTGACTACACCTTTTTTTATCTTCCATCCAATTTGCATGAAACCTGGGGAAATTATGTCCCTCCACAAATCTAACAATCCTACCAAAGATTCAGAAAGATTGGATAAAGTCTCCTGATGTTATAAGCTATTCACTTGAAAATGCATTTCCAGCTGTAACATTTTTATATTCCATCCTGTTTACAAGTAATTTGGCAGAAATTTATCACACATCTTACCTGTTATCTCTGCCAAATTACAGGACAATGTGATAAAGGGCCCCAATTTTATAAGCAATTGAAGTTGTTCCCTTGAAGACCATTATTAAGATAAATAGCAGCACATGCAGTGCCAGTCAGAGGCAGGCACCTGGCATGGCAGGGGGAAGAAGGCTGTAGGAGGGAGGATGTGGAACAATTTGGGTACCGGAAATTTGACAAGGATACCCATTTTTTCAGGTATGCATTTCAGCTCTAGTCAGGACATGCCCTTCTCTCCTTCAGAAAAGTTTTGGATGCACCCCCAACCTCTGTTAAATTAAGCAGAGATCTCTGCAGGCCTACTTTAACCACTGGCTCTTGAGCAGCCTCTCTGTGTTGGAATGGTTAGATTTTCCAAGAATGTGTGTCACTCTGTTCCCCTCCTTCTCTCAGGAAACTGCACTGCACCCGCAATTACATCCACATGCACCTCTTCATGTCTTTCATCATGAGAGCCATCGCAGTCTTAGTCAAGGACATCATTCTCTATGAGGGAGAAGAGTTGGAGCACTGCTTTTTTGGCTCCGTAAGTAGATTCTACTGCTGTTGGTCCACTTGACGTTTCCATTTCATTGCTCTGCCTGGTTCGTTTTACCTCCTGTAAAATGGGAGGCATGCTAAGTAGCAAATAAAGGCATGAAAAGCTGATGGGTTTGGCATTAAGGTCAGGAAAAGGTTGCGACATAATTCCTGATTTTGTAGGTGCCATTTTTCATTGGGGACCCAAGAGCCTCTCTCTCATGTGATAAAGGAAGAAGGGGTTACTGACTATGAGTGGGCCTAGAGACTTGTACAAGTCCAAGCTGATCTACTGTTAGCAGTACACATAGCTGGCTTAAGCAGACATAGGTCCTTTTTACACGGGCAGGAGAGGATTAGGGATGTGCGAACGCGGTTTGGAAGTTCGGAGTTTGGACCGAACTCGGCCTGTTCGGACGACCGAACCGAACTTCCGAACCGAACCCGAACTGACTGAACCGAACTCAAACTGAACGACAACCCGACCAAACAGTTTGTTCGTGTTCGGCCACATTTGGTTGAGTTTAGGTGGGAAAAGCGTGACTGAAGGCCAAGGGAGTGGGTGGCAGCTGTGGAGCAGACTTCCTGGTACTGGTGGGTGGAGAGGCTTGGAGTAGGAGTCAGCCTACCCAATCACCTTTCCTTTTCGACTGAACACTGGCTTCACAGTCGGCGATTGGCCAGAGGAGCAGCAAGTAACAAAACTCTTTGCCCTACGCCCCCTTCCAACACCTTCTGAGCCAGCCACTGATCTGTCAGCAGTGTTTTCAGAAGACTCCCTGACTCCCACCAGTTTGCTTCTCTCATCTATTCACAATCCTCTTCCCATTTCACCCATCCAACAGATTTACCTCCCTGTTTTCATTTAGTTAGATTATATTAGATAGATTTAGCTGTTATTTTTATTGTTTATGCCTCCCTACCCTCCATTGAATCCATTCCTTTCCCTCTCCCTCCATATTCCATCCCTCATTCCCTTCCCCTGGTTTTTGATTTATTAGAGTCGGATTAGACTGATTTAGGTTTTATTTCAGTTTCTGTACCCCCTCCCTGTGTTGTTTTGAACTGTCTGTGTCCGCCCCCCCCCCATCCCTGTGTAATATTGTGTATATATATATATATATATATATGGAGAGAGAGATTATAGTAGTTGTTAGGTACGATTATAGTTAGCTATTACAGTTAAGTTAGCTTAGTTTATAGAGATATAGTGATCTAGTTTTAGAGTGTGTTTTTTATATTCCATTATTTAGTTCCATAGGTTTTATAATAGTTATTAGATAGTTAAATAAATAGCAGTGAAATTTAGTGTAGTGTATATATCTATCTAGATAGATAGATAGATATAGATATAGATATAGATAATATTTGATAAAAAATGTAAAAAAATGTGTATATATATATATATATATATATATATATATATATATATATATATACATTTAATATACTTGTGTGTGGTTTGTAGAAATGGAGAAGGGAGTTATGAGAGGGCGAGGCCGCTCCTGCTGCCCGTAAGGTAACCAATGAGGCACGTGGCAGGGGCCGTGCCATCAAAGTGCCAGCGGTGGGCAGCAGCAGCAGCCCAAGCACATCCCCACGCCCCAAGATTCGAAGGCCTGGTGATGTTGGGTCTCGCTCTCCCAGCACTAAGGGCCAGGGGGTTGGGCGTCACCTCCTGGCAGTAGAAGAGGCTGTGGTGGCTGTGTCATCTGCGGCAGCAGGTGATTCAGGAGACAAAGTATCCCAGCAGGGGCCAGCATTGTCCCCCGACTCCCCCATTGTTGAGAGCCCGGCTAGAGGCAGGCACGATCCCCGGGCAGCAGCAGCAACAGCAGCTATAGGGGGCATGAGGAGAGTGCTCCTCAGAGTGGGAGCAGCCTCCATTACTCTCTTTGTGAATAGGGACAGCGATGCAGAGATTTCTGTGGAGGAGGTCTCTGTATCTGGTGCTGCTGAGGTGATGGCTGTCCCTCAATGAGCTGTGTCACGCACCTGTTGGGCGAGATGATCGCTGTTGATGGCCAGCCCTTCTCCATTGTCGGGGACACAGGCTTTAAGCAGCTGATGGAGTTCCTGGCCCCCCAATTTAAGATGCCATGCCGCACCATGCTCAGTTGAACGGTGGTGCCAGACCTGTACAGGGCATTGAAGGAGAGGGTGAAGGAGCAGCTGGCACTGGCAGGGACTAGGGGTGCCAATGTCCATTTCACCACTGACCTGTGGTCCTCCAGGAATGCCTGACACGCTTACCTGGCGGTGACGGCGCACTGGTGGGAGGACCCAGATTTGGCACTGGACAGTGGCAGGAGGGGTCCTGAAGCAGGGTAAAGGTGGGCCCTGCTTCAGACGGAAGTCATTTATTTATTTATTTATTTTGTGGCATTTTTATGCCACCCCCTCATGCCCACAGCATCTCGGGGCAGCTAACAATATGATAAAACAATAAAATACACTAAAACCAACATCACTTTTTAAATAATTTTAAAAACCCCTACCCTAACCCTACCCTCTAATTTCCCACCCCACCAATCTCCCCCATTTACCCCTCCCTCCCCCCCTCCCCTCCAAAGGCCTGGGTGAACAGCCAAGTTTTTCATGCCCGCCAAAAGGCGAGCAGACCCGGGGCCAGGCGGGCTTCCTTCAGAAGGGAGTTCCACAACCGTGGCCCGACCACCGAGAACGCCCTCTCCATGGTGGCCCCCTGCCTTACATGGGGGACCTCCAGATAGGCGCCCCTAGTGGATCGAAGGGTCCATCCTGAGTCACGGAAGGCGAGGCGGTCCCCGAGATAAGAGGGGCCAAGACCGTATAGGGCTTTGTATACCAATACTAGCACCTTGAACTTGGCTCGGTACACTATA